>CM027085.1:8438046-8826735 GCA_015343265.1 Pao palembangensis | reverse complement strand
GGATAAACAAAAAGCAACAAATAATTAACAACAGTAAATCCACCGTAGCAAACACCAGGAGAAGTGAACGAGTAGGACGGAGCAGAAACAGGAAATGACGCGATACGTTACCGATGACGCTCAGCTTTTAATGACAAACAAGTTTTACAAGATCTTGGAGATTCGTTGACAACACAGCTGCATAACAGAATTGTCCTGTCAAGGACATCTGCTGAGACAGAGTCTCCTCACCTTTTTATCCTAGTGAGGCCTCCTCCTCTGGCCCCCCCGTGGGTGACCATCTGTTCGTTCTATACATTCTCACTTCTCGATTTATTGTTCCTGTCGTCTCTAGCTTTGCTGATTTAATGTCTATTACCTAAATTGGGGCCTCAGTGCGACTCCTTCGACACAGCTGCTAACCGACATAGAGTCCAAATATGGTCAGGGCCACAGTAAGGTTCCTTCTGCACATTCTATTCTTGTATAGTTCATAAGGTCAACGTCTGGTCAAGGCCTCAATCTGACTCCTTCAGCACATTTCCCATACAGCTTTATCTCATTATTTCCACAGGAGCCAACTCACCACCACATGGTGTTCGTTATGGACAATCTGTGACGAGCACAGAAGTCCAACAACAGAACACCACTCGGGTTCAGATCGGGGGGGCCATTCCTCCCAATCACGCCCCTCCAGGTCTCAATGACGTGAGCATTGAAGTCACCCAGGAGGACGAGGGAACCCCCAGAAGGCGCATTCTCTAGTACTCCCTCTAGGGACTCCAAAAAGGGTGGATATGCTGAACTGCTGTTGGGGCCATAGGCACAAACAACAGTCAGGATCCGTCCCCCCACCCGAAGGCGGAGGGAGGCTACCCTCTCGTTCAACGGGGTAAACTCCAACATACAGGCACCAAGCCGGGGGGCGACAAGAATCACCACCCCTGCCCGCCGCCTCTCCCCATCGGCAACTCCAGAGTGGAAGAGAGTCCAACCCCTCTCGAGAAGGCTGGTTCCAGAGTCCTTGCTATGCGTCGAGGTGAGGCCGACTATATCTAATCGGAACTTCTCAACCTCTCGCACCAGCTCAGGCTCCTTCCCCATCAGAGAGGTGACGTTCCACGTCCCTAGAGCTAGCTTCTGCAGCCGGGGATCGGACCGCCAAGATCCCCGCCTTCGGCTGCCACCCAACTCACACTGCACCCTACCCCTTTGGCCCCTCCTGCAGCTGGTGAGCCCACGGGAAGGGGGTCCCACGTCATCTCTTCGGGCTATGCCCGACCGGGCCCCATGGGCAAAGGCTCGGCCACCAGGCGCTCACCAGCGTGCCCCACCCCCAGGCCTGGTTCCAGGAGGGGGCCCCGGTGACCCACGTCCGGGCAAGGGAGACTTGAGACCAAATATTTGACTCATCATAAGGTGATCTGTGGGCTGCACTTTGTCTGGTCCCTCACCTAGGACCTGTTTGCCATGGGTGGCCCTACCAGGGGCATAAAGCCCCAGACAACTGAGCTCCTAGGATCATAGAGACACGCAAAACCCTCCACCACGATAAGGTGGCATTCCAGGAGGGGCTTGAATAATTCTTTCCTTTAAAAATCCCTCATCCATCTATATATACGACCTTTTACACCCAACCCCACATCATATGATAGGCCTTTTCTATATATATAAAAAAACTGCCACTACACTTTCTTTATTGGCCTGTGCTTTCCTTATTTCATATTTTATACCCAACTTACTAAGTTTTATTAATAATCTTTCTCCCCACATCATATCATAGGTCTTTTCTATATAAAAAAACAAAAAAAAAACTGCCACTACACTTTCCTTATTGGCCTGTGCTTTCCTTATTTCATGTTCTAGACATAACACTGTATCCATAGTATTTCTTCCTCTTCTAAATCCGCTTTGATGATTTGATACATATCCTCTCTTCTCCACATAATATGTCAATCTTTACAGACCATTACAGGACCATTTTCTCCATAACTTTACATATATTTGATGTTAGGGCAATTGGCCTATAGCTCCCTGGGTTTAAACAATCTTTCCCTACTTTTGGTAATTTTCCTTTCCCCCCAAAGTTACTGTCTCCCTCACTCTTTTCTTGCAAATACTCTGTCTGCATGGATTTGTTTTTCTGTTCCTCCGATATACATATTATCAGCAGGTTTCCATCTCTCAAAGTCTTCACCACTTCCACCTCCCTGAGTTTCCTTATCAGTTCCCATGACAGCATAACCGGCCTTAAAATAATCTGTTCATCTTCTTTACTGAACCTTACTATCACTTTGAATTCTCCTATCAATGCCCTTTTCCTCACACCTCTGCTGCTGTTTCATCTGACTATTTTCCTCCAAGACTCGCTTACTGTTTTGGCTTCCATGCCCATCTGTTTGTTTTGGTGTAATTTGGGTTTAGTTTGTGGTTGTTTTTGTGTGTTTTTGTCGGCCGGGCTTTGGCTGGCTGGAGCACTGTTCAGGAGCCGTCATGACGACTGACAGGCTCTCCAAGCTGTCACGGAAGCACAGCGTCAAAGTGGATGCCGGCTCCCTGTGCAGCGTGGAGGAGGTAGCGGCGGCTGTGGGGGAGATAGTCGGGCACAGCTCCATCAAATCCGCCGCCCGGATGAATAAGGCGGTGGTGTTGTTTTTAGAGAAGGTGGAGCAGGTGAACAAACTGGTGGACATGGGGACTACCGTCAACGGTTTGTTTGAGCCGGTGCTGCCGTTGACGCAGCCGGCAACAAAAATCGTGCTGTCGAACGTGTTGCCGTTGATCAGGGATGATTTTCTAATTAATGAGCTCTCTTGTCATGGGAAGGTAGTATCTCCAATGAAGAAAGTTCTGTCTGGGTGTAAATCACCGTTACTGAAGCATGTTGTGTCCCATCACAGGCAGGTGTTTATGATCCTGACCAACAGAACTGAGGAGTTTGACTACCGTTTCATGGTGCGGGTGGATGGGTTTGACTACCCGCCCGCTGTTTGCCACGTCCTCCTTACTAAAATGTTTTGGCTGTGGGGAGGAAGGGCACCTTGTCAGAGCTTGCCTGAACCGCGTTGGCTCGGCCGAGGCGGGTTCGCCACTAGCGGATTCGGGGGAGGCCCGTACCTGAGGCACGCCGGCAGACACCTGTTACTGCACAGCGGGAGGGAGCGGTGAGCGAGCATCAGGGGGAACACAGTGAGCACGGTGATCACACTGAGGTGGTTGGTGATGGAGTCAGTAGTAGGAATATAGAAGAAATGGTAGCAGAGGGAGCAGGACAAGTAGGTGAGACAGGTGAGGTGGTGGGTAACACAAGTGAAACAGCTAAGGTGGTCTGCAAACTAGGTGGTTTGGTGGGTGAGACTGAGAAGATAGTTGATCATAGGTGATGAATGTGACAGGTGAGAAGGTGGAAATGTTAGGTGAAAGGGTGGGTAGCAGAAGTGAGACAGGTAAGGCAGGTGAGCCAGGAGGTTTAGTGGATGAGGTTAGCGAGACAGGTGAGGCAATGGATGAGATAGGTGAGGTGGTGGAGATGGCAGGTGAGTTAGGTGAGATGGTGGGTGGCAGGACTGAGGTAGGGATGGGTGAGACAGGTGAGGCAGCAGGCAGGCAGTGTGAGGGCATTGCCGCTGCTCTGCGCTCTGTCCAGGATGCTCTATGCATTGTTATGATGAATCAGAATCAAAGAGACGTGGACATTTTATCTAATTTAACATCCATCCATCCATCCATTTTCTTCCGCTTATCCGGGGTCGGGTCGCGGGGGCAGCAGCCTAAGCAGGGAAGCCCAGACTTCCCTCTAATTTAACAGATTCTTTTAATGTTCTGTCTTCTGCGAGGGTGAACTGGAAAAAAAACGAGGCCCTCGCCGTCGGCCAGTGGTGTGGCGGTCTCCTGGTCCCAACCCAGAAACTGTGCTGGAAAAAAGATGGGTTTAAATAGCTGGGAGTCTTCCTAGGGGATGAAGGCACAGTAAAAAGAAACTGGGAGGACATCCCAGCCAGAATAGAGGGGAAGATGAACAAATGGAGATGGTTGCTCCCCCAGATGTCCTACAGAGGTCATGTCTTGGTGGTTAATAACTTTGTGGGCAAGCTGTTGTGGCATTGGCTAGCGTGACTGGAGCTGCCACCAGGGCTGTTAGACCAGATCCAGGCAAAACTAGTGGACTTTTTCTGGGATAAAAAACACTAGGTTCCGCAGGAGGTTTTATTTTTGCCAAGAGAGGAGGGGGCAGGGCCTCATCCACTTGGCCAGCAGAACTGCCACCTTCAGATTACAATTTGTCCAAAGGTTTTTCACAGGTCCAGCAGATCTGGTGTGGAGAGAACTGACCAGCTATGTGTTCAGACCGATCATCTAAACAGGAATAGTCTATTTGAAGTGTTTCAATCTGGTTTCAGAGCTCATCATAGCACAGAAACAGCACTGGTTAAAGTCACTAATGACATGGCATCAGACCATGGACTTATCTCCATACTCGTTTTACTGGACCTCAGTGCTGCCTTTGATACTGTAGATCACAGCATTTTATTACAAAGACTACAACATGAGATTACACTGTGCTTACCTGAGGGTTCAGGCTCTGGGTTTCTACCTCTGTAAAGCACCTAGAGACAACTTTTTTGTAAAAGGTGCTATATAAATATAATTGAATTGAATTTCAATTCAATTACTCCCAGGTTCAATTCAATTGAATTGAACCTGGGAGTTATCCTTGACCAGGACATGTCATTTCTCCCTCATATTAAACAGGTTTCTAGGACCACCTTCTTTCACCTTTGTAATATTGCCAAGATCAGGAGCATCCTGTCACAGAGTGATGCTGAAAAACTCGTCCATGCTTTTGTTACCTCTAGACTTCACTACTGCAACTCATTACTGTCAGGATGTCCAAATTATTCCATTAATAATCTGCAGCTGATCCAGAACGCTGCAGCCAGAGTTCTGACAGCAATCAGCACCAGGGAGCATATCTCTCCAGTTTTAGCTTCTTTTCACTGGTTTCCGGTGAAATCTAGAATAGATTTTAAGATTCTCCTTCTAACATATAAAGCTCTCAATGGACTATCACCATCATACTTGCAGGATCTCATAGTTCCGTATATTCCTAAAAGTACCCTCAGATCACAGAGTGCAGGTTTACTTGTAATTCCTAGAATTCATCAAAATAGACGGGGAGGACGAGCTTTTAGCTATCGGGCAGCTTTACTGTGGAACCAGTTACCAACTTGGGTCCGAGAGGCAGACACCACGTCTGCCTTTAAGATCAAACTTAAAACCTTTCTGTTCAGTAAAGTGTACAGTTAGCCTCAAACAAAGTGTGTAGGGTTGATAGATCTAGTTACAGTCAGTTCTCACAGCTACAGCTAGAATAGGGCCATCAAACTCTTATTCTTCAACTTTTAGCACAGCTATGCTGCTATAGGCCTACACTGCTGGGGACACAAACATGATCCACTGAGCAGTTCCCCACTTCCTCAACACCAACCACTCCCTCACCTCCTCTCCTCCTTTTCTTTTCTTCTCACTGGAATTATCTGCGTCCAGTCTTCCTTGCTGTTCTCTCTCTCTCTCTCTCTCTCTCTTTGCAGGTCTTCCATCTCCAGGCCTTCATGCTGCACGGACCTCGGCCTCTGACAAACTCAGGGTCTGATATATTTGTATTTCTATGGTTGTATTTTGTTTGTATTTCTATGGTTTTTTGATTGTATCTGTTCTTTCGATTGTATCTGTTCTCCCTCTCTCTCTCTTTATTCTCTCTGTCCTGTCCCCCTCTTTTTTCCTCCTTTACCCAGCCGACTTTCAGCAGGATGGTTCCTCCTTGTAAGCCTGCTCCTGCTCAAGGTTTCTTCCTGTTAAAAGGGAGTTTTTCCTTGCCACTGTGCTTACCTGGGGGTTCAGGCTCTGGGTTTCTACCTCTGTAAAGCAACTAGAGACAAATTTATTGTAAAAGGTGCTATATAAATAAAACTGAATTGAAATGTAATTTTTAAAAGCAGTTCAGGGAAAAGCTCTAACTCTCTGTTTTGGCTTTTAAATGAACCCATCTTTTATGGTGCAAGACTGGACATCTCCTGCGAGGCCATGCCAGGTTTAGAGGCGGCACTGCTCCGCTCCAGGACTCTCCTGCTGAAGCAGGTGGTCGACGCAACTGGGCCGGCGCTGATGGATGCCGGGGCGCTGGGGTCGCTGCTGGGGGTCCGGTCCACCAGGACGATGCAGAGGATTCTCGAGCTGTGGAGGAGGAGGCTCACTGCTGGAGAGGAGCTTCTCCATTCTATGCACTATCGCCACCAACTGTTTATTTATGTGCATTCTATAATTGTTTTAGTGAACGAATTACAGAAATCTTTTTAAACACCGTCCAGGAACTCATGTATGTACTATTGCCTGTGAAAAACAAACAAATAAACAAAACCCACTCTAAATTAATAAATAATTAATAAATAATTCAGATAAAACACTTCTGTTAGCCTGTTTACAATGTCTCAAAAAACACCAAACAATGCAGTATTACACTATTGTTTAAAACTAGTGATTATTTTTAAGAAAAAGATTTATTTTTCTTTTCCTCTTTGGCAAAAAACAATAAATAAAAGCTTTATTGTAAATGTTTTTATCTTCCAGGGAATAAAAAGATATAAAGATATTTGTCTATTTTACAGAGCCTTTCTGTCTTTAAAACCTGTCTGTGTAACATTTGTTGTGTTTCAGTTTGTATTTTTGAGACTTCATACTTCAGATCCTTTTATATTGTCTGCTTATATTTTTTTCTATTCAATACTTTGGCGATTCTTCAAGAACCAGTCTTATCAGTTTTAATTTCTTGCCCATCCCATCATGTATCTGTGCTCGCCCAACTGACATCACCTTCCTGTGTGAATTTGAGTCAGCTCTCCTTTGTGTGTCAAATCACGTGTATTGTGCATCTTCCAACACTTGTTATGAATCTCACTTGTGAAGGTTGTAACTTGCTTAGAGCATGTCAGAAGTGACCCCTTAAGGCTTCTTTTTGGGTCCCTAACTCTGTAAAGAACATCCTGCCATTTTTTATACAGGTGGGAACTTTTGTTCCTTTTTAATAATGGCCAGAAATGGACAGCAACTAAACAGGTACACGTGGGAAAATTTACACGCAGCATAAATGGCAACTGGAGACAGAGTTGTCCACTGTCAATACCTGCCTATGCTGTATTATGATTGCATGTTTGTTTCTGTCTTTTATTCTCTGTCCTGTCTCCCTCTTCTTCTCCTTTACCTTGCTGGTTTTCAGCAGGATGGTTCCTCCTTGTAAGCCAGGTCCTGCTCAAGGTTTCTTCCTGTTAAAAGGGAGTTTTTCCTTGCCACTATGCTTACCTGGGGGTTCAGGCTCTGGATGTCTGCCTCTGTAAAGCACCTTGAGACAATTCTTATTGTAAAAGGCGCTATACAAATAACAAATAAAACTGAACTGAATTGAGAGTCAGTAGACCTCTGTATTTATGTTATTTGTGTTGTGTAACAATAGTTTTGGGGTATACCATTAGTAAAGATAACGTGAAACATTTTAAACCCAAACATTAAAAAAAGCCAATATTTTTCTCCTTGTCTTTCTAGGAAAAGACAGGCTTGACAGACTTTATTTCACAAATTACCATTACATCAATACACATGTGAATTAATACAAAGGGGGGGGAATCTTCTTTCTCAAAGATCTATCCACATATTTATGCATATTCTGGATGAAGTAATGTCAGCCCTCTGATTAGGACATGTAATGGACACCACAATGAAAGCTTCCACATTTCCTTTGTTACTAACGTCAAACTGCAAACAACATAAAACCACTCAGGAAATGATACAGGCACACATTCAAGGAAAAACTCCACAGAAAGGAAAAGCAGAAGCGGAGATGCCTTTGACTGCAGCATTAGCATCAGGTAAAGATAATTTTGTTTTAGGGGTTTGTTGTATTATTTGTTTGTTTGTTTAATGTCCCCGGTTGCCTACAGGAGGAGAAGGGTGGGAAGGGACTGATGGAAGCGTTGGGTTTGTCAACCCCTTGACTCCAGTGACCTGTAGAAAGACACAAGACTAAGGTAAGGAGATCATAAGTTATATAAGCAAAATACTGTATTTTTTTACATTTTCTGAAACAAAATGACAGTTCTTAGTGTCAAAGACCAAGGTTTGGTTTAGATCATTCACAAGCTTACTGTAAATGTGCTGCCCCTTGTAAAACGAAATATTCCCCCACTACTGTTGCACAACTTGTCTCATTATATGGAAAAAAATGGATGGAATATGCTAAAAACTGAAGGAAGGTGAGGCTCACGAATAACTGGTGTGCTGCTGTCGTCGCCGGGCACTCCTCATCTTTTCAAAGCGGGCCTCCATTTCTTCTAAGACCTTCGGAGTGTAGCGAACCACCAGCTTCACTGAACCTTGTGCGGCCTTCAGCAGTTCAACTGCCTTCTCATGATGCTCGCCGTCGACGCTCTGCATGCCCAAACATGATGTATACAATTATTGTGATGAGGAAAAATAACTATTAACAAGTCTATCAGGTCAGTACGATTTATCCACAGACCCATGACCGACCCTCGATTGCATCCCAGGACAACACAAATTGCCAGGTCATCGCAGGGACATTTCATTATATTTAATAAACTGGATTTGATACAGCGTTCACTGATTGGTTGTTATAAAGGACATTAAATTGAGGCGTAACTGAGTATGTGTAACTCATACCACGCCATTGACTGACAGCAGCTGGTCGCCCCTCTTCAGGCCTCCTTGGCGATTGGCCACGCCCCCAGGGATCACTCTGGAAATGTAGATGGGGGAGTTTTGCTCTTTGCCCCCCATGATGTTAAAACCCAGGCCCTCTTCAGTCTTGGGAAGCTCCACCACTCTTGGGTGGGCGTGGCCCTCGCTGGCTGCAAAAGCTGCGACCGTGGCCTGGTCAGGAGGGCAGCATGCATCAGCATCAGACGGTCAGAAAGTTGAAAATTCAATAACAAAATAACATTGGTAGTTAACGTGCAGAGGAAACAGTACTGCTGACATATACGAGGGAGGGGAGGAACATGAAGGACATTGGAGCAGGCACACATCAGTAGAGACAAGACCAGACAGGAAGCAATCTAAACATAGTACAAACAAAACTGCACTAAATAGAAATGAAAGAAATGTAGGCCAGTTTTATAAGAAAATTTGTACGTTGCAGTTTCTGGTGCGTGGAAAAACGCTCAAACGCCAACGCCCAGTAAATACACTGATGAATATTTAAAAAAAAAAAGATCATACATATAGAAAAGAACACAAATACTTAAGTAATGAAAACAAAAACAAACAAAAAAATAATGTATATTTAATATAAAACGATCCAAAAATGATCCCTTTCCAATGAAAATTGGAAACTAATACATTCAACATGGTAACTGCTTATATACATTTCTAATGTCTTTCTTGCGCATGATGTTGAAACGACTTAGCGGTTACTTTTCCAATCATACCTTGGCTGTTGCCTGAGCGCGCACCTCTGGTCCTCCAACAATCTCCAGAGTGTCATATAGTTGTTCATATACCTGCATGACAACAGAGTGTATTACAGTGATCCATGGTTGTAATCAAAATAGTTTAAAATCACTATCTCTTAATATGGTGTAACTACTGTGCAATAACTGTGCTTATGTTAATAAACAAAAAGAATAGATGGAAAAAATTAGTGAAAAACTACATCAAATACTGAACTGTAATCAATCCACTGCAGTTAAAGCCATTGCTTTACCGAATTCTTACAGTGCTGGATTAAATTATTGTTACTGTAGTTATTTTTGACTAGTGTGTGTGTCCTCTACCAGAGACATGACTTATCTTAATAATATTAATATGTTAGAAAATTCAATTGCCTGTGTCCACACCTCTCGAATAGCGGCGCAGAATTTACTCTGCAGGACTCTCTGCAGGGCCTGGAGCTTGGGAGGAGGCAATTCGCCACTTCGCTGAAGTCGATCCAGCAGCTCGATGACTCTGCATATGTCTAAAATACAGAAAACATTAAGCGGCCCATGAACATATAAGACCATTACTTCATGTAGCAGATCCACAAGTTTAAGACAGGAAGAAAAAAGGAAAAATGCTAAAAATACATTTGAATTATTATTTAATTTGATATGTGTTTAGGATTAAAATATAATGTTTTTATCGGTCTTTAGGCAAACGATTATGTAAGACTTGACCATCTTGAGCAGATGAAAGATCTTGCTAACTATTATGTGTTTCCTACTCTGAAAAGTTGCTTTGGATGTTACAACAAACATCCCTGATCTGAATAACCCTGATTTGTGATATGATGTGCTAAAACAGGATAATTACAGTTCTCTGGATTCAATAACTGTTAATGACTGTGACATCAGCCTCTCAATCTATAAGTATAGAAAAAAAATAAATGAATTCAAAACTTGACTGTGTTCATTTTAGTTATTTATTAATTATTGATTTATTTTGACAGCAGAAATGGCTTGAATAGATGTTTGTAACAGAGTCTAGCAGCTGTATGAACAGGACATATTAAACTAATTATTTTTTGTAATATCTTGGTAGTGGAAAGGCCTTATATAATCAGATATATTACAGCACTGAAAGCGGTCATAATGTGTATATTTAAATGTTTCAAATGACATAAATAAAGTCAATACAATTTTATGGATGAGCCAGATTGAAATATTATCTTTGTAACAAAGTAAACCGCATCTATTTGACCTGTTTTGACACCACAGACTGGTGTGATGCTCTCTGCAGCCCACACGGGGAGGTCATCGACAGTGTAACGGACTGCATCACAGACTACATAAACTTCTGTGTGGAAAGCACCATACCATCCAAGCGCATACAGTGCTTCTCCAACAACAAGCCCTGGGTGATCCCAGATCTGAAAGCCCTGCTGAAGGAGAAGAAGAGGGCTTTCACTTCAGGAGATAGAGCTGAAAAGAGTGCAGAGGAGGCTGAAATACATGATCAGGAGGTGCAAAGACAGCTACAGGAGGAAGCTAGAGCAGTGCCTGGAACAGAACGTCTGGGAAGTATGGAGGGGTCTGAAGCAAATATCAGGCCACCCGGGGGGGATGTTCACCAGGCCTCTGGTGATCAAACATGGGCACAGGAGTTGAACCTGTTTTTTTAACAGATTTCACTCTGTACTGTCCCTGCCCCCTCCCCCCACCCAGCCAGGCCCTGCTTCACACTTCCCCAGGCCAGCGATGCCCCCACAAAAGTTCGCACCTCAGCCCCAAGCACCCCTCTCTGCCCCTCCCTCTACCGTCACCGGGAGCTGGTGTCCTACATATATGGACTCCAAAATAGATCTCTCTGTGTCAACTGGACTGAAAGGTTTCTTTGAAAACGTTTCGCCCTCTCTCCAGAGAGCTTCTTCACTACATATATGGACCATCCCCCACCCCCTGTCTCTCACTCTGCACCAGGTAAAGAGGGAACTAAAGAGGCTAAAGCTCAGGAAAGCCAAGGGCCTGGACAGAATCAGCCCCAGAATGCCCCAGGAGTGCGCAGACCAGCTCAGCAAGGTGGTTCTGTACATGTTCAACCTGAGCCTTCGCCTGGAGAAGGTTCCAACCCTGTTGAAGACATCATGTGTGGTTCCAGTCCCCAAGACAGCCCATCCCAGGGAACCGAGACACTACAGACCCGTTGCCCTTACCTCTCACCTGATAAAGACCATGGAGAGGATTGTCCTCGGCTACCTCTGCAACCAGGTGAACTCAGCACTGGACTACAGCTTGCGTATTGACCTGACATCGAGGTGGACGACGCGGTCTTCTACCTGGAGGCCTCTGGAGGCACGGTGAGAGTCATGTTTGATTTCTCCAGTGGCTTCAACTCTATAAAGCCTTTGCTGCTCAGGAGGAAGATGGAAAACGCAGGGGTGGACCAGCAGCTGGTGTCATGGACAACCGACTACCTCACCAACAGACCACAGTATGTGAGGCTGCAGGACTGTGCATTGGAGGTGGGGGTCTGTAGCACAGGGGCTCCACAGGGGACTGTGCTCTCACCATTCCTCTTCTCACTGTACACATCGGACTTCAGACATGACTCTGAAGAGTGCCATCTTCAGAAGTTCTCCAATCACACCCCCATCGTTGGCTGCGTGTCAGAGGGGGACGAAGATGAATACAGAGAAGTCATTGCTGACTTTATGGAATGGTGCGAGGAGAACCACCTGCTCCATAACAGCAGTAAAACACCTATCACCACCTCTTTAGGTGGTGATAGACTTCTGCAGGTCAACCACAACCCACACACCGGTGAACATCCAAGGTTTGGACATTGAGATAGTGGACTCTTTCAAATACCTGGGTGTTCACCTCAACAAGAAACTGGACTGTTCTCACAACACCGATGCCCTGTACAAGAAGAGCCAGAGTCACCTGCACCTGCTGAGGATACTGAGGTCCTTCAGTGTGAGCAGGGTTCTTCTCAGGACATTCTATGACACTGTAGTGGCCTCAACAGTGTTTTAGGCCATCGTGTGTTGGGGGGAAGCAGCACAGACAAGACAGGAAAAGACTTAAGAAGTTGGTTAAGAGAGCTGGGTCTGTCCTGGGCTGCAGCCTGGCCTCCACTGGCAGACAGAAGGATGCTGGCCAGGCTGAAATCCACCAGGAGTAACTCCTCCCACCCTCTGCACCACAATATGGAGGCCCTAGGCAGCTCCTTTAGCACTTGACTGAGGCATCCTCAGTGCAGGAAGGAGAGGTACTGCAGGTCGTTCCTCCCCACAGCCATCAGACTGTTTAACGCAGTATCCTAGCCATCACACAAACTACCTCATGTGCAATATCTGCCTATGTGATATGGTCATAATTAATGTACAGTAGGGTACGTATATATATATATATATAATCTTTTATCTAAAAGTATCTATTTTTTTATTTTTATCAAGTCTTTCATAGTATTTATTTCTTTATGTATGCTGTTGTTGGAACACTGCAATTACCCCATTGCGGGATAATAAAACAAATTTAACAAACAGCGAGAGGCTGTGAAATTTCTGATGGTTCCGAAAGATCACGTTTCGGCTGTTTTTTTTTTTTTTAAATACAGATCTAAATAGTAGTTTGAGCAGTTTCTTATTTCCCCGTTTACAATCTTGAAGTCCGGGCCATTAAATTAGCTAATAAGCATCCCGGTACCTCTTTCCAGGCAGAGGGGCTCCGTCATAGTTGCCATATCTGCATCCTTGGGAGGATGGTAGTAAGAAGACATGGCGTGATCCTCAGCGTGCACGTCGGCCACAGAATGAACCACAGGGTGGACAATCAAAATTCCTGCTTCACGATGAAAAATCACACCATCTTTTCATGCCGACATTGCTCGACAGTGAGAAGAGATGGCCGGCGAGCGACGCTGGTGCAGCCGTTTCACCTGTCGCAAAAGCTTCCACGTTACTTAGCGACCATTCTTTACGTCTGCTTGATGGACAAGAAATAAACTCTGCAAAGCTCGGATTTTCACAAATTTACATTTTACCTAACAGTCTAATAGTATTTTAAACTAAATAAATAAAAAATACCATAAATATATCGTACATAATATACAGCTAACGAGTACATTACGGTATAGTGGCAATTTGCATAGTGGTCGACTGTTCGATTGCCAGCTACTGTAGGCCTGTGTTCAGGACCGACCCTCCACCTGGCCTTGATTAATTGTAAAACCGTTGTATATGTCTACATCTACAATAGAATATTTATAGCCAAAATCTGGAGGATGAGCAAAAGGAATCACACAGCAAATAGGACAAAACAAACATTTTTAATAAAAAAAAAATTTATTCAAAGAATGCCAGACCTCAATTGTAGAGCACATTTCTTTCAAAATCAGGTACACAGTAAAGATAATGATTGCGGATCAAATAAACAACTTACAGAACTTTAGAATTTAGGAAAAACAGTTTCCACATTTAAAAACAAAGAGTTGCCAAAGTGTCCAAAGGAAAAAAAAAATCTGGTCACAGTGGCAGATTATTTGGGTCTAATTCCTTTACGTACATGCTGCCTGCAACAAAAGCTAGTGAAATATTTCTATTTGTTCCTTGCAGAGATGAGGATGGTAGCTCAAAGATCCTCAACAATAATTTAGGTGGTGTTTGATTTTGGTAGGCATTTACAAACCATGTCAAAGTAAAAAGCTGAAAAGTGTGTGGAGCCGTCTCAGTACTCATCTCCCGAGGCCTCTACTTTGTATCCGTTCTCGCTGGAGCCGTAGCCGTCGGTCAGTGGCACCGACTGCTGGTCCATCATCCCGTCTTGACTGTACTCCTCCACGTGTGGTGGTGCTCCTCCCTCATCCTCGTTGCCCATGTCATCTTGGGCAGCCACGTCGTCTTGTAAGGAGCTGTGGTGCTCCTCTTTGCGGTCACCCCTGTCTCGGTCACGCTCTCTTTTGTGGTCCCTATCCCTGTCCCTATCCCCCCTGCGTCGATCCCGATCCCTGTGGCTACGTCTGCGGTCCCTGTCACGGTCTCGCTCCCTGTCTCTACGCTCCTCCATCCCCTCGGCGACTTCTCCTTCATGTTCCTCCAGTACCCGCTCACTGCCCTCCAGGGCCCCGTCTCCCTCAGCCACATCTTCTCCATCCGCCCCCTTTCCTCTCTCCCTTTCCCTCTTGCGGTCCTTGCTTCTGCTTCTTTTCTTTCTTTCTCGACTCCTTTCCCTACTCCTGGTGTCTTCTCCTGCTGCGGCAGCGCCACGATCTCTTTCCCTCTCTCTACGGCGAGTATTTCCACTGCTCTCATCTCTAACGTGCCTCTCTCTGTCCCTCTCTCGCTCGCGAGAGCGCGAACGTCTACGACGCTCGCGAGATCTTGTCCGGCGGCGTTCCCTGTCTTTATCCCTGTCACGTTCCCGGCTGCGTTCTCTCCGTTCTCCTCGATCTCGTTCACTAAAAAGGACAAATGTTAAACAACCTTAGTAAAAAAAAAATAAAATCACCACCAAATTACTTTCCATGCAGTACATACCCTCCAATGGCCCGATCATCATATCGCGAGGCATCGTCTCTGCCCGAGTGCTTGATATTGACGTCGGCGCCGCCTCTTCTAGTGCCACCTAGACCCCCACCTAGTAAATATAAAACAGTCATAAAATAAACAGCTTTTCTTTTACCAAAAGCATGCAAACACTGTACTACGTGTAACTAACAAACAGCTTGAAAGTGTTTTAAACACCTGACAGGGTGCACATGCTCATCGGTGGCAACCAGGTCTGTGTCTCACATAAACATGTTAAAAACCTATAAAGCCCTCTATTCTCAGGCCGCATCCTAAATGAAAGACCTCACTGAACTGTACCATCCTCCTAGGGCCCCATTGCTCCAAGGACACAGGTCTACTGGTAGCACCTAAAGTTTCCAAAATTAGATTAGGAGGTAGAGGTTTTAGCTTTTTGGGAATCAGCTCCCCGGTTCGGGGGGCAGACCCATGCTAGATACTGCTGCAGTCTCTATATCTCCCCGTCAGGTGGTGTCATCAACAAGATGTCATCAAGACTTAGGAGCTGGAGAACAGAATCATGAAAATCACACTGTCCAGACCCCACTTTCACTGGCAAATTCAAGACCCAAAACTGTTTTTTCTCTCTGTGTCAAGCGCTTCAAGATGCCTTGGGTTGTGATTTAGCGCTTTACAAATAAAAGTTGACTGACTGAAAAAAAAAAAAAAGGCTAAAATGGGTGCTGACCTAGCCTGCGAGGTCGCCATCCTTTGACGGTACGTCCGCGCTCCACATCCACCAACACTCTGCGTCCATCAATCTTCTTCCCGTCGGCGTGCTTGTAGGCAGCTGGAGAACATGAAGGAACAGACAGAATATGGAGGTGAGATGAGAGCATGGCCGCATCAGCATGGCCAAGGAAACAGTAAACCATTATATACTGACCAGGAGCAGGGGAGACCATGTTGGCTGCTCTCTGGATAAAGGTTGAAGGATAACTGGAGTAGACTTTGTTCCACTTATAGACTTAAAAGCTTTTAAACGCATCATTTACCTATCTTAACTGAACCTTGTTAAGAGTCTAAACTTGGATAAAACGGAACAAGAGCAGCGGGACACCATTTTAAATGAAGATCTTCCACCATGATTTGACCAATCCACTGTCTGCAAAAGCTTCAGTATTACATTAAAAAAAATAAATAAATAAATATATATATATATGTATATATATATATATATATATATATTGCACCAATTTGAATCCACTGAAATAAAGCTTTCCTGAATTCCATTAGAGGGCAACACTACTGACAAGATAATTCCTCAACATTTAGGCTTCGTTTCAAACCTCATATTCAAACTTGCCCACGCATGCCACAATACCACACAAAGTTTTCTTTTTGATCCATCTTGCATCAGTGAAGGCCTTGATAACATCCAGGCACGTCATTCTGGCTGCCACAGTGGGGGGTGTTGTGGGGAGGTCCTGGGACTTAGCACAAGTAGAGCCCTTACCAAAACCCGTCAGTGGTACCACTTGGTCTGAGGCCTTACCAAATCCTCACATACATGTAGATTCTGAGGGGCCTTACCAAACTCCCCCACACAAGTATTTTACCACAGTCGTCCACTCGCCAGCATGAATAACATCTGTCAACCTTAAATCAAATTCCCTCTACACCAGAATGTATGTACCATCATAGGACCCACCCTCCCCTGCGTCTCCTATACAAGTTTGACGACACCCATCTCAAAACAGGGCCTTACCAAACCCCCTACCACAACCGATCAACTTTAAAGTGAGCTGTGATGTTTTGGGGTTGAAGAGGGCTAAAAGAATCAGATTTTATGCACCTAGTCTTACACAAGAAAGGCTGTTGGTTGGGGTCTACAGTAACGTCATTCTGAGTAAATGTAATAAATACATGATATGCATTCCAATTAGAAGAACTGATCAAATATTCCCCTCATCTGCCTTTACCTTGAAAACCTGTTTTCTTTCAATAGCATAGTCAGTGTCCTTTAGATTTTGAACACTTTAGACAGTACTAAGCATAAAATGGTGAATTAGGTTCTACGAAAGGACAGCTCCATAAAGTAACCCCAAAACAAACAAAAATATAGCCTTGCTCAGATTAAATCCTTTTCAAAACTGAATACAATGTATTCCATCTCTTCTCCAGCAGGTATCTCTATTTAGCATCTCTCCAAATTTTCTTGCTCAGCCACTCACCAAAAATCACCTTCGTTTAAAAAAAAAAAAAAACAAAAACAAATACACTAACCAATCCAATAAACAAAAATTTCAACAAACACAATTACCAAAATGCAAAGGCAGATTCATTTTCAACTTCTAGTGATAATGCGGTAATGCTGAAATTTAGTACATCTACATAATAAAATGATGACATTGGTAAAGATTCACCGATTAACCACACTTCTAGAACCACCAAGTTTGCATGTTCTCCCCATGCCTGTGTTGTTCTCCAGGTACTCCGGTTCACTTCCACGGTCCAAAAACATGCAAATTAGTTTGACTAGAGGTTAAACTACTTCTGGCAATGCGTGAGCCACAGTGCACCTGTGCAGAGTGTACTTGCGTTTTTCCAAATTACTCCGTCAAGTGAGATTCTAAATTGCTTTCTGCAAACAAACCAAAAGCACCATCCAGCCATTTTTTGGAGCATATTTTCCATTGCAATTCTGATTGCTTTTTGGCTTGTGTTTTTTGTTGCTAAGAAAAGTTTCACAAATTGTACAGTATTTTTTTAAATGAATTGTGACAATAATCCACAATTCCGAATTGGCAAATCCACACTCTTCTAAAAATGTGCTTTCATATTCAAAAGACTTCAGTGCAACTCATCAGGAGATTCCAAGGAATTCATGCCTTCCATAGGCTGACCAACCTGTGTAAGTTGTCTGTACATACCATGTCTACAATTTTTTTTTTTTTTTTTTTAAATAGTACAGTGGATTACAATGTCACCTACTGTCCTGCGATAAGTTCTCCAGCAATTTATCTCAAGTTGTGGATGAGGCCCTTGCTGATGCTGGCTAAATTTAGATGCGAGTAACTGAAGAAGAGCACAGGAAGTAACACTGGATTAAAACTTAGTTCTGGTGTGGTGCCGCCTTAGAAAAAGTGGAAATTTTACTACTTTTACTAAATTGGAGAGCAATCGCCTGGGGATGAAACTGTGCAACATTTGAGTTTTGTTTTCTTTTTAATATTCAAGACCACATGTCCCATTTCAGGATGTATATTATGGCTTTCATGTGAAGGGCAGAATCACTGGGGAAGACTGACTACTGGTCCGGGCTGCCTTCAATGGTCAAAGCCTAACTCCACGTAGTGGTAACTGCACTTCAAGTGCTTGCAAAAAAAAAAAAAAAAAAAAAAAGTTGCTTTTTCTTTGACTGTAGCTCATCTTCCCTATGTATGAAAGAGGGTTGAAAGAAATCTTACCCATCATACAAACCCATTATACCAACCATATACTGAGCTGTGGTAGTAGGGTGTAGATGTATCCTAACCATCATCATCTGCCAGCCAGCTCTGGCCAATAGCCATCACAGATTGGTGGCTGCAGTGACAATGAGAACAACACACAGTTAATTTTACCGTCTGACCCCGCATCCCCATTAGTTTACCCCCTCCTGCGACTACATACTTGCTGTGGTTCAGCAACTCTGGCCTTAAAGTGCAAATTGTACAAGAAAAAAAAGGATATTGTGATGTCACCGTGTCAAATGGCACCATTCATTTATCTGATGAATTGCCATTGTTCATCGGAATATCACCAAATACGTCAGATTTCTGCTCGGATTTTACTAACCTCAGGACCAGAGTTGAAGACCACCAACAAAAACTCAAACCAGATTCATACTTCAATAGAGGAACAAAATACGGAATTCCATACAGTCCGTAATATGTATTTAGTTTGGTGACCAATCTGACCATGTGCTTACCATTAGAGTCCAACCAGGGGAGCTGCTTTTCCACAGAGCTACAACGCCTAACAGTTAAAAGACAACGTGCCATTTGACAGGCAAACATGTTTAATTTACTGATGAGAGACACAATTGCTACCTTTTGGCACTCCTAATTTTCCCTCTCAGCAAAACTGTTTCAACTGATGACACAGACACAACAGATACACACCACACAAATGCCAGAGTTGAATTTTCAACTTGCAAACTGGGACTACACATAATTCTGGGTCGTTAAATGCCATAACCTTCACTATTTGATGAAGCAAACTGAACCCAAGAAAAATATAAATATAAGTATTAACAGTAAGAAGCCAAGGAAACCAGCGTTCAACTGAAGGGCAAACAGTCAAGAACACTGGCCTATATGAATGCTATAATGTATAGAAATTAACCGGTTCAAGGCTGTAAAAATAGTAATACTCACAGTGCATATCTCGTTCATGCTCATATTCAATGAAAGCATAGCCACGAGGTTTCCCTGTTCTCTTGTTGTAGACGATGTAAATCTGGAACAGAAGGACCAACTGATTGACCACACAATTTTTTGTACATTAATCAGAGAAGTAGGAGAATAAATACAGGTATACAATGATCAAATTATGCCATGTACTTCCAAAAAAAAGTTTCAGAAAGGATACAAATGCACTTGTGGACCACCAACCATGAACCAAAAACATGCACTAAAATTAATATGCATTCTTGGGAACGTTTATGAATGGTTAGTCTAACAAGGTTCACACGTTCCAAAACATGTAGGTTTTACAATAAAATAGGCATCAAAGACACAAAGAAGACTCATCTGCTAGAAGATGTGACCACAAGGCATCACTATCGTGGCTGTTTTTCAATGTTTCCAAGGACGATAACAATTGCAATTTTTAAAATAAGCGCTGAAAATGTCCGTAGGGAATCTAATCTTAGCATCTCTTACAAAATGAGCTCACAAAATGACATCTTACTTTTTTAATTCACAATTGCAAACAAAACATTTTCTGTCATTAAAACTGGCCCCTGGGTAAAAGGGCAGTTATTGGTGATTACTGGTTCCAATTTCTGATTGCGCATCCCTATAAAAATGAGTAAGTATATAAAGATGCCTTAATATAATAAAGACATTATGAGGTGCCATTTTGACTGAAAAAAGCAGTACAGTGAGTTTTCTAAAGCCTACACGGCTATCCTATTTCACTAGCTAATGAAGAAATCACCATGCTCACATTCAGACTCATGGAAATTTTCTAAAATATGGTTCACTGTCACAATTTGACATTTGCTTCGATACGGCCCATTCAGCAATTCTGCACGTGTAATGAGCGCATTCATTTAGTTAGCCCAAGAACTGCAATCTCTTTAAAAATGTGTTATGCTCATAGGGTACAAAAACTTTTTAAATTTGAATTATTGTCTAAATAGCTGGCAATAAAAGTAAGAATGACTGTCTCAACATACCCGTTTGATGGGTCCGTAAACCTCGAACTCACGGCGCAGCTTGGACTCTGTAGTGTCATAATTCTAAAACAAAATACCTTTACAAATTAGATGTAAACAATCACTTTTTTCAACTAATAAAAAGTATAAGAATACATTTAAGGGGATACAATTAGAAAAAAAACATGAAAATGGACTTGACAAAGTTAATTAAGCTTGTACTTTATTGGTATGTGTCAATATGCAAAGAACTATGTTATCAGTTGTATGGAACCTACTACTCTTGATATGAATAAAACCGCAACAGTATTGTTTAAGAAAGTAGAAAAATGTTGACTAGGTCATTTGAAAAGTTTTAACTTTAAAATTTGTTTATAATTCAGTAAAAGCTGTGGTCTCTGATTGAACATTTTTATTCATTTTAGATAGCAGCAATGGCCTGATTCTATGACTTATGCAATTCTATGACTTATGCAATACAATTCATTTAATACAGGTGCCAATTCACACCTAAAACTGTCATAATCTCTTTTCATAATTTTGATGTAAGGCTGAAAAAGACCACAGGTAGAAAAAAAGTTTATAAATACATTTTCTTTTTAAATATACCACTTTTTATACATGTGGACCTTACTTTTAACATACTTACCACTCGGGCAACAAACAATGTTTTGAAGGCATCCCCCTGTGCATTAGAGTCATTATGTGGATCCCCTAAAACATTTCAAAGAGGGGTAAAAAAAATGTATTTTTGTTCAACAGTAATCCAGGAAGACAAGTAAAAACAGATATCATTGTAAGTTAGTGAGGATGCTTACAAAGCTTGAGTTCTGTCTCCAAAACAGTTTGTCTTCTCTCAATTTTTTCTCGCCTCTGCAAAATATATATATAAATTAAAAAAAGGTCAAAATCCTCAGAAATCAATGACAAATAGGTACGAACTAAGAAATTCTTAAACACAAACAATAACATAGGCCATAACCTATTCATCTCCAAAAAAAATAATATCAGACGTATAAGATTAGATATTCAGATGCTAAAATGCCGGAAAAAGGTGGAGTGCCCTCTCCGGGTCGGGGAGGAGATCCTCCCCCAAGTGGAGGAGTTCAAGTACCTCGGGATCTTGTTCACGAGTGGGGGAAGAATGGAGCGGGAGATCGACAGGCGGATCGGTGCGGCGTCCGCAGTAATGCGGACTCTGCACCGGTCCGTTTCGGCTCAGCTCTCGATTTACCAGTCGATCTTTGTTCCTACCCTCACCTATGGTCATGAGCTCTGGGTAGTGACCGAAAGAACGAGATCGCGGGTACAAGCGGCCGAAATGAGTTTCCTCCGCAGGGTGGCTGGGCTCTCCCTTAGAGATAGGGTGAGAAGCTCTGCCATCCGGGAGGAGCTCGGAGTAGAGCCGCTGCTCCTCCGCATTGAGAGGAGTCAGATGAGGTGGCTCGGGCACCTAGTAAGGATGCCTCCCGGACGCCTCCCTGGTGAGGTGTTCAGGGCACGTCCCTCCGGTAGGAGGCCCCCGGGAAGACCCAGAACACGCTGGAGGGACTATGTCTCTCGGCTGGCCTGGGAACGCCTCGGGATCCCCCCGGAAGAGCTGGACGAAGTAGCTGGGGAGAGGGAAGTCTGGGCTTCCCTGCTTAGGCTGCTGCCCCCGCGACCCGACCCCGGATAAGCGGAAGAAAATGGATGGATGGATGTATTCATGAGAGTCAAAATTATTTGCAAATTTTTAGTGGTGTTGCCCACCTTTCTCTCCAATCGCTCTTCGCGGGTCTCTGCTCTTGTTGGTGGAGGGGCATCTCTCGGGTCCTTTGTGAAAGAAAATTAAACTAGCTGAAAACACCTCACAAAAAAGTGAATGAACCACAGCACAATATGTTTAAACACTTACCTCGAAGTGCCTAATGAATGGCGCAATCCCACTGTAAGGTTGATTATGATGTTTCTCGTGAGGTAATTTCACAAGCTGAGGGAGAAAAGGTATCGGGTCCCGAGGTGCAAACAGGGCCAACAAGTTCGGAGGCAAAAACTGCGTCATCTTTCACCTAAAGTACATGAAATATATACAAATATATTATGAAGACCTCGCGGTAATATTTTATGGCGTGAGGGAAGATGCAAACCAAATGAGACTCCAGTGGGACGTCGAAATACGCGTCATCACTCACGACTTCGTTATAGAATAGAATAAAATAGAATTTGTTTTATTATCCCACAATGGGGAAATTGCAGTGTTCCAGCAGCCATACATTAAAGAAATAAATACTATAAAAGACTAAAATAAAAATTAAAAAAAATATATATTATATACATAAGTACCGTGCTGTACATGAATTGCATGACCATATTGTATTGCACATAGGCAGATATTGCACATGAGATAGATTGTGTGATGGCTGCGTTAAACAGTCTGATGGCTGTGGGGAGGAACGAC
Organism: Pao palembangensis; assembly: GCA_015343265.1. Taxonomy (NCBI): domain Eukaryota; kingdom Metazoa; phylum Chordata; class Actinopteri; order Tetraodontiformes; family Tetraodontidae; genus Pao; species Pao palembangensis. The sequence goes on along the minus strand of CM027085.1, from coordinate 8,803,899 downwards.
CTGCGTTAGCGCTCCTTCCTGCACATTGAAAATGCCTCAGTCTAATAAATTAACAAATGATAATTAGATTTACATAACAAATGTCACTGAAGCCAAGTTTAGATTTTCGACTCCGTTATCATCTCGTTCATCTTGATAGCGAGACTTAAGCAGAATCCATTGTATTTTAGTTACCATGCTACATGGGGAAGTTAATGCTAAAAGTTAGCCCTAAAAACGATATTTACCTTCTCTCCAATATCCCGACGAATGTCAGACCATGGACCAAAAATGAAATGCGCTATAAATAGATTTCGTGATCTAATTTACCTTGACAGTCGTGTAAAACGATAGATTATAAGTAGGCCGCGTAGACCATTACGAATGTGTGATCAAAGAGAAACGAATAATGTGGGAAGTTTACTGGTCTCACAAGTTAAAATGGCGGAATGTCGTAAATTGCAACGCCTGACGTAAACTGCTATGGTCTTGTATTGTTGCATTAACGACATGAGAACTAATGTAAGTGTAGCTCACGTTAATGATATATATAATTAACACCGCTAATTATTTTAACGCACATTAATCGCAATTTACTTTCTTCCCTTTTTGTAAGGTACCGTGTTTCATCAAGACTCGATTTAGACGTCTGTCTAAACCAATTCCATGAACTGGGGGCGGGATTTGACCAAGACGACCAAAGTACGTTTTATCAATCCATTTCCTGGGTAAAAGAACACACCAGCAGAAACCAAAAAAACAAGCCGTTTTTTGTTTTTCCGTTTTGCGCACAAAACGAAAAACCAGGAAACGGTCCGTTATTCGTTTTAAACAAAAAACAAGGAAACGGTTCGTTTTTTTCGTTTTAATTAGAAAACGGAATTACTGCTCGATATTTCCTTTCATTTGTGGCCGGAACTTCGAAGCCCGCCGGTGTAATGCCCGTCAAAATAAAGGTTCTACCCTTCAAAATAAAGCCCCTGCTCTGGCAGGCATGGAGACTTTGGCTTTTATTGCTGTTGAGTTTTCCTTCGTCTATATTTGTTGCAGCACGATGCGTTCGGGAAAGATACGATACGATGGATAGAGATTTTATTTTAGTCGGACATGGCATGTTTATTTCGGATACAGATACTTTGGATTGAAAACCAGAACAAGAAGTTGGCTGACGTCTTCTTCACTGTCTTAAATTAACTCATCAACATCCGAAACACCACAGCGCCCCACAGTGACCACACATTTATACGTCACCGGTTAAACAAAACATTACACAATCCTGAGAACACACGTGGTTATTCACATTTAACAATTGTATTGCCTGCGCCCACAATTCAATTTTATTTAAAGTGCCAATTCATAACAAAGTTATCTCAAGACAATTTACACATTCAAAAAAAGAGAAACAGCTCCCAGGGCAAAGCTCCACACTGAGTAAGCCAATTGGTGTTGGCAACAGTGGCGAGGAAAAACTTCCCTTTAACAGGCAGAAACCTTGACAGAAGCAGACTCAGTGTAGACGGCCAACTGCTGCGACAGCCTGGGAGGGAGAGGGGGTAGAGGAGAGACAGGGAAGATAGAGAGAACATTGAGCAGAAGCAGCAGGATCCAGGCAGGGGCATGGAGAGGTTTCTGGATCCAGCAGCAGTACCAGGCCTCAGGAGGGTGGGGGTAGGGAGTCCAGCGACATGCTCTGGAAGTGATGTAAAAAGATGGAGCATGAGAGTTCCAGAGGAGAGGGCCGTTTAGTGCTGAACCGGGCATGATGAGTGAGTCCCTCCCCCCCTACTCTGAAAGCTCGGGGTCTAAAGATCTCCCCCAGCAGAGCTCAAACAGTCCTAGCTATAGGCTTTCTCAAAAAGCAGGGTTTTAAATCTACTCTTAAACATAGAGAGGGCGTCTCCTGCCAGGACTGATGCCGGTAAGTCGTTCCACAGCAGAACAGCTCGAGTGAAGGTCCTGGCTCCATATCTACATTTGGAGATTTGTGGTATAACTAGTAAACCTGAATCTAATGAACGTAGCTTTCTAGAGGGCTGATATGGTTCAGTTAGGTCAGTGATATATGATGGTGACAGACCATGCACAGCTTTGTAGTTTAGGAGGAGGGGACGGAGGCCAACACAGGTGAAATGTGGTCACGCCTCTTAGTCTTAGTCAGAACAGGAGCTGCGGAGTCCTGAATGAGCTGCAGAGTTCTGAGGGACTTTTTAGGGCATCCTGACAAAAAAGAATTACAGTAATCAAGCCTGGAGGTAACAAAGGCATGGATGAGCTTCTCAGCAGCATCCAAGCAAAGGACAGGCTGAATTGCAGCAGTGCCCCCTCTAGCGCCTCCTACTGGTGCAACAGATCATTCTGATCTAAATGTTACTCCTGCAGATATTGACTGCTTTGTCAATGTCACTGCAGCCACACTGCGTATAGTTTTAAATTCGGTTGCCCCACTGAAGAGAAGGTTCACACACCATAGAAGACTGGCTCCGTGGTATAACACACATATCCGAACTCTTAAGCAGGCATCAAGACGGATGGAGAGGAAGTGGTATTCAGCCAGATCAGCTGATTCCCAAAGCGCCTGGAAAGACAGCTTACTAACATATAAAGTGCTTGAACAGCTTACTACACTTCATTAATAGATGTAAATAAGAACAACCCGCGTTTTCTGTTTAACACCATAGCCAGGTTGACAAAGAGTCACAGCTCCATTGAGCCTTCTATTCCTGCAGCTCTTAGCAGTGAAGACTTTATGAGTTTCTTCACCAATAAAATCACGAACATTAGAGAAAAGATCGATCAAGGTCGCCCATGACAACTGATGAGCTGCCCTGTTAGCAACTCCCATCTAGTCCTGATCCATCTCTGACAGCTTCCTGCCCATAGATCTCCTCTGAGCTGACCTCCATTAATGGATCTAAACCATGTCTCCTGACCCCATCCAACTAAGTTTCAAGGATGTCTTCCTCTGGATTGGGCAATAGTATTAGATCAGATCAATCTATCTTTGACTACAGGTTATGTACCTCAGGCGTTTAAAACTGCTGTTATCAGACCTTTACTTAAAAAACCTTCACTTGACCCAGGCGTCTTAGCAAATTATAGACCGATATCCAACGTCCCATTCATCTCTAAGATACTTGAGAGGCTGGTTGTTAGTCAGCTAACCGATCACCTAAACAGGAATAGTCTATTTGAAGTGTTTCAGTCTGGGTTTAGAGCTCATCATAGCACAAAACATCACCAATGACCTCCTCATATCAGACTGTGGAATTTATTTCCGTAATGGTTTTACTGGACCTCTTCAGTGCTGCCTTTATACTGTAGATCACAGCATTTTATTACAAAGGCTTACAACATGAGATTAGGATCACAGGACAGCTCTCTAGACTGGTTTAAATCTTATCTATCAGATCGATTTCATTTTGTTCATGTTAATGATGTTTCCTCTGGAGTGTACAAAGTTCACTGTAGGCTCCACAGGTTCAGTGCTTGGGCCAATCCTGTTCACTCTTTACATGCTCCTCTAGAATATAATTCAGAACACGGCATAAATTTTCATTACATGCCGATGACACGAGTTGTATCTATCCAAGGAAATTCGATGAAACAGAGCCATTAGTTAGGACTCCAGGCATGCAACTTCAAAGACATAAAAGACTGATGACTCCAATTTCTTTAAACTCAGATAAAACTGAAGTCATTGTTTTGGAGCGCTAAACATCTGAGGACTAGATTACCAGATAGCATTCTTCTTTGGATGGCATTACTTTGTCTCCAGTACGGCTGGTAAAGGAACCTGGGGAGTTATCTTGACCAGGACACATTTCTTCCTCATATTAAACAGGTTTCTAGGACTGCCTTCTTTTCACCTCCGTATTATTGCTAAGATCAGGAGCATCCTGTCACAGAGTGATGCTGAAAAACTGGTCCATGCTTTTGTTATCAGACTGGACTACTGTAAACTGGTTTACTGTCAGGAGGTCTAAATATTCCATTAAAAACTCCGTGCATCCAGAACGCTGCAGCCAGAGTTCTGACAGAATCAGCACCAGGAGCATTCTTAGCTTCTTTTCACTGGTTTCCAGTGAAATTCTAGAATAGATTTTAAGATTCTCCTCTAACATATAAAGCTCTCTAAATGGATTATCTCCTCATGCACGGTAGGATCTCATGAAGTTCCAGAGTATACTTCCAAAAGAACACTCAGATCACAGTGCAGTAGTTTACTTAGAAGTTCCTAGAATTCATCAAAGTAGGACTTCAGTACTTAGCCATTATCAAGGCTGCACTGTGGAACCAGTTACCAATCCTTAGTCCAAGAGGCAGACACCATGTTCGCCTTTAAGATCAAATCCTAAAACCTTTCTGTTCAGTAAAAGCATATGCTAGCCTCAAACAAAGTGTAGGGCTGACAGATCTAGTTTAGTCAGTTTTCACAGTTACAGCTTAGAATAGCTCATCAGACTCTTATTCTTGAATTTTTACACAGCTATGTTAAAGAGTTAGAATTAATCTATTCCACAAAGAGTTGTGGCTGCAGGTTTTTGTTCCAACCAAGCAACAGCACACCTGACTGAAGTTATTTAATCAGCTGATCTGAGTCTTCAGACAGCTGATTGGTCAAACTCTGTGTGTTTGATTGGTTGGAACAAAAACCTGCAGCCACAGGGCTCTTTGTGGAAAGGCTTGGACACCTCTGCCATAGGCCTCCACGCTGTTGGGGGACAAACATCGATCCACTGAGCAGTTCCCCACTTCCTCAACCACTCCTCACGTCCTCTCCTCCTTTTCTTCTTCTTTTTCTCCTCCTTTTATTTTCACCGGGATTATCTAAGTCCAGTCTTCCTTGCCGTTCTGTGTGTCTCCCTTTTCCCTCTCTCTCTCTCTTTCTTTCCTTCTCTTTGCAGGTCTTCCATCTCCAGGTTCTCTCGCGGCTGCACGACCTTGGCCTATGGCAAACCAGGGTCCGCTGTCGCACCTGCCTATACTGTTCATCTCTTTATAACAACCTGCTATACATTATGTGTATATATGTCTGATATGTTTGTATTTCATGATTGTATTTTTATCTATTTCTTGTGTTTCTATGATTCCATTTATTTCTCTCTCTCTCTCTCATTCTCTCTGTCCTGTCTCCTCTCTTTATACCTCCTTTTACTCCAGTCAACTTTCAGCAGGATGGTTCCTTGTGTTTCTGGTCCTGCTCAAGGCTCTTCCTGTTAAAAGTGAGTTTTTCTCACACTGAAGTTAACTAGCTCTGCTCTGGGTTTCTACCTCTGTAAAGCACCTAGAGACAACTTTGTTGTTATAGGTGCTATATAAATAAAATTGAAATTGAAATTGAAATTGAAATTGAAATTGAAATTTTTGCAATGCTACGAAGGTGGAAGTAAGGCAGTCCTTGAAATTTGTTTTATGTGCATGTTAAAAGACAAGTCCTGATCAAAGCTAACACCCAGGTTCACAGTGGTGCTAGAGGCAACATATAAAATGAATTCTAGTTACGCTTGAGCAAGGACTAACTTACTGCTGCACATTGGAAGGAAATCTATGTGAGCATGATGAAACTTCAGGTTATCTTTCATAATACATCCCTCGATGTCTCACTATGGGATGCACGCCCGTCAGCCCTCATAGAAGCATTAATCTCATTACGCCAATTCTGATTGGCTGGTGAACTTGTCTGTCCGCAGCAGGCAGACCCACCTGCTATATATGTCATACGCGGACGTCACCACCTCATTCAGACACCTCTTTCACTCTGAAGCTTCTCTGGCGTCCACAGGTAAGGGCTTGACCTGTTCGTGAGATTGAGCTTTTCGGCTTGGTCGCTGAACGCTACGTGCTCTTGACGCTGGTTATGCCGTTGCTTTTAGATTTTGGTGTCGGCTGCGTCTCCTCGCCTTCCCAGGTTTGGCACACGCAGCACCGAGACCCCCACACAGCCTTGTTAACATGAGCACATGTTTTCGTTGACTGGCTCGTCCTGTGTTCTGGTGCTAACTCATTCCATTTATCTGTCACTTTATAGCCCAGAGAAATGGCTGACAAAGCTCCACATCCCAGGGCATCCGAGCCCCACACGTGTCGTTGTGGCAACTTCATTGCGGCGAGAGACCTGCATCAGACTTGCCCAACCTGCCTGCTCCCAGCTGGGCTCCTATTGATCTGCCTTGGGTCTCAGAGGACATCCTGACTCCAACTACGAGGAGGAGGACGAGGATGTCTCTAACCCTCCTTTCTGGAGGACAAAGACGGTGAAGACATTGCCTTCTATGTCCGGCCGCACAGCCCTCGGCCCTGCTTCGCCGACTGTGGGTGCGAGCGGTGTGACCGCCGCTGCGCACTCCAGCTTGGTCATGATGGATGCTTTTAAACGCACAGCTGCCCGGCTGATCGCTCCTGGCCAGTTGCTGCAGAGGCTCCTGTGTCCCACTACGAGGAAAGCACGCCTGGCTAGATGCTGCTGCGCCCTCCCCTATTCCTGGAGCTGCTGAGGAGTTGATATGCTTCTGGGCTGACCGCCCTTACAGCGGCAGGAACACGTATTCGGAGCTTCCGCATTAGATTGTGAGGCGATGGACAGGTTGAGTTTGCTCCGCCTTCCTCCCGTCGAGCGCCAAGGCCACCCATCGCTCACTGCCGGACGCCGGCGATGCCTTCCAGATTCTGCGCCTCCGTCCAGGTCTGACCGCCTTCAGCCCGCGCCACGAGTGGACGATAAAAGCTTCTCGCGTCGCCGCCCGGACTTGAAAGAAAGCCCCGCCATGACCATCTCTGCCTCAGTATCAGCGCTGTTCGTGCAGGCAACGGGAGGGTTAAGAGCACCCTTGTTCTACAGATTTAACGCGGGCTCACCCTGGCGGATCTTTCGGAGAGAGAGAAAGACGACGTGCTGGACAGCCCGATCGTTCCCGAGGGTCTGTTTGGCCTCACTGCAGAACCGCATGCGAAGACGGTACGCTTCCAGCTGTGCCTTCGCTCCTCCTCCAGCAGCGCGCGGAAGGAATACCCACGCTGGGACCCCAGGCTTCAGCCTAGAGTGGTGAAACGACTCAACTGGTCCACGCCCTTTCTGTTTCATCGACGAAAGCACCGCAGGTCAACAACCCTCGACTCCAGCCGCGGTGTTTCGCCAGATCCGCGCGCAGGCCGCCACTACCCATGGAAGAAGAAGAAAGCGGCTTGGACCAGTCTCCTTCTCACGGTGAGGGCGTGATGTTCCCCGCCCCAGCTCCTCCAGTTCACCACGCTCCCGCGTGCCTCCACATCTCCCTGGGTGGCACTGTCTCCAGCGGTCCACAGCAGCCAAGCCATAAGCTGAGGGCTCGCATTACAAAATCAACAAACTATAACTCAGCACGGGCACACACCTGCTGTCTCTTTTTCTTGGGAATCACCTCCTCGGCGGGATGCTGGGGTGATACACCCGGCCTGTGTGCCGGAGCCCGCGTGCCGTACTCCCACGTCTCCAGCATATGGCGCCATCTCATCACGGATGGGCCCTGTCTTGCTGAGGGACCGCTCGGGCGCGCTCCTACCATTTCGCCGCTAAGGGGCTCCCTTGTACCAGGGATTGATTCCTGCGGCGTTAAGACAGACGTGGTCTCTCCGCCCGATCTGTCTCAGATGGACCACCGTTCCAGATATATTCTGGATTTGTGTGCTCTAAACAGACATCTCAGGTAATACGAGTTCAGGATGCTTACACACGCATCTCTGTAGCATCTCGTATGATGGAACGATTGATTCACGTCCGTTGATCTGAAAGACGATATTTCCGCATCTACTTTCCCCCCACTTCCCACGAAAGTACCTTCGCTCGCTTCCAGGGGGTCCGTTACGAGTACCGCGTGCTTCCCTTCGGCCTCTGATGGCTTCGGTCATCCATGTGGTCCGACTGAGTCGGCTCCACATGAGAGTATCAGTTTTGTGGCTGCGCACGAGCTGAATCTCGCACGCGGCGACGGAGGGTGCTTGTCACACCGAAAAGCTCGGCGCGGCGCGCCACTGGTGAGCAACCGTTGTTCCTGACGAGGGGTACCGGCGGGTGCCGCCCTGTCCAGGAGGGTGGTCAATATGATGCCAAGCAGCCTCGACAGGCTGGGTGTCCGCGAGGTCACAGTGAGGGGAGCTGGCGCACCAGCCCCAGCCGCGCCTCACATAAACGCCTTGGAGCTTCTTCTGTGCCAGCTTGGTCCCCGAAATCTTCCCTTCCATTCCCTGCGGATCATCATGTCCCGGATACGCCCTGATAAAATAATTGGCTATGACAATGCACTCACAAGAGCATTGATGGAGCTCCATCACAGCATTGGTATGGGCTGGGAGTCTCAGTCAGACGCGACCTCCTATTGAACAGGGTTATTGCACTGGCAAGAAAGATTTCCGTATCTGTCTCGTGGCATGAGCTGAATCAGTCTGCTTGAAGGAGCCCACGTTCGTCGAGGAGTGGGTGCAGAGGTGGTCCGGGTTATCTCAGAATAGCTAACAGTTTGTTCAGCATCCTCCTTCCACCACAGCTTTCCATGGTGTCCAGCGTCTGCAACCAATCACGGAGCCAGCTCTTTTCGATCAGTTCTGTTCAGTCTGTTGGTGTTGCTTGGCTCCGATGCTGCCTCCCAGCAGACCACACAGCGTAGAACAGTACCAGCAGTCAACAGACTGGTAGAAGTCCAACACTTGCTGCACACGCTAAGGATTCAGCTTCTCAGAAGTAGAGTCTGCTCATCCTCTTGCACAGCCAGCCTGACAGGTCTTCAGGTCTTCTCCAGTTCAGTTTGTTGTCTATGTGCACGCCAGGTGCTTAGTAGTCCTCCACCACCTCGATGTCTCTCCCAGGATGCTCAGGCCAGTGGGCCGAAGCAGACATGCTCTAGCCGCGCTTAACATGGGGAGGGGCCTTACATCCGGTGGTAGGGAACAGGTCTGGGTCGTTATATGTAAGCGATGGTGAACCTGTTCACGCCAAGGGCGAAATGCGATGCGCCTGTTCTATCTTCGGGCGCTGGACGCGCCCCTGGGGTAATGGTTAGCGCACGCTCAGCGCGGCGCGTTTCACGCTCCCCGCCCCTGATTCCCACTTATCCAGAGTGCGGGAGTACTGTACGGGAGCGATTTCTGATCGCTCCGCATTGGCCGGCGATGCACTGGCTGGCAGAGATATATCAGCTGCTGCAGATGCAGCCTTGGCAGCTCCCGCTATGCCGGGACCAGCTGTCTCAGGCAGAGGGTCTGGTCTTCCATCCGCCCCCGGAGCGTCTGTCGCTATGGGCCTGGCCCCTGAGAGGATGAATCTCTCAGCAGGGGGGCTCTCGCCGCAAGTGATTTTCACTATTCAAAGTGCTCGAGCCTCCTCCACTAGGTCTTATGACTGTAAGTGGAGGCAAGTTTGAGAATGGTGCACTCTGACGCGACACATCCTTTCCAGTGCTCGGTGGGGGTGATGTTGCTCCTTCTGCAGGACCCACTGATAAGTGTAGGCTTTTTCCACAATTAAGGTTCACTCAGCGCTATCGCCACTTGTCATGTCGGGTTTGCTGGCTGACGAAGCCAACATCCAAGATTGGCTGCTTCATGAAGGACGATGCCAAGCCTTCTTTTGGCCTCCAGCTACTGGTGCCCTCTATGGGACCTGGTGGTGGTCCTGAGGTTGAAAACCCACCTTGAACTCAGCTGCAGGAGTGGACCAGTTCGCTTCTCAAGATGGTGTGTTGCTGCTCATTTTGCTCAAGCAACGTTGCCATTGACATTCACGCTGCAGTCGTGCACCTGGCCGTGCGCGTTCTTCTATGATCGACGGCGATGATTTTTGAAGCCAAACCCGGCTTTGTGTCAAAGGGGGGGCCATGTTCCATCGACCTGACGGGCAGACCTTGTCATATAGCAGCCTCTCCCACTGGGTGGTGGAGGCGATAGCTTTGGCTTATTTGAATCAGGGCTTGCAGCCTCTTGGGGGTCCGTGTGCTCACTTGACCTGAGCTTAGTCACTGCGGACTTTGTTCAGGGGTGGACCTGCAGAGATCTGTGCTGTGGCGAGCTGGTTCCGCCGCCACTGGGTCCGGTTTGGCGTTGGACGCTCTGCTTCGTATGCGGCACGGCGGCTCACCAGATTTGGTCAGGTCCTGCCTGTTGGTTGGTGGACGAGATAAGCTTGTCTGGCACTACGGGAGCTGCGATATCCTATAGTGAGACATCGAGCGATGTATTATGAAGGAGAACTTGAGGTTATTTTATAAATGTGTGGTCACTGTGGGGCGCTGTGGTGTTGCGGATGTTGATGAGTTAATTTAAGACAGTGAAGAGGATGCTGGCCAACTTCTTGATCTGGTTTTGAATCCAAAGTGTCTGTATCCGAAATAAACACACCATGTCTGACGAAAACCTTTATTTTGACGGGCATTGCACCGCGGCTTTGAAGTTCCGTAAAAATGAAAATAACGAATCGCTTCCTTGTTTTTGCTTAAAACTAAAGAACCAATAATAGAGCGCTTCTGGTTTTTTCGCTTTGTGCGAACGGAAAAACAAAAAACAGCTTGTTTTTTTTTTGTTTCTGCTTGTGTCTTTTTATCCAGGAAACGGACTGATAAAACGTACCTTGGTCATTTAGGCCCATATCAGCCTGTTCAATTTGGGGTGAGACAAAGAAAACCCTGGAGTTTCATCATGCTCACATAGATTTCCTTCCAATGTGCAGCAGTAAGAAGTTGGTACCTGCTCAACGTAACTAGAAAGTGAAATTAATTTTACATGTTACCTCTAGCACCATTGCCAGAACTCCAAGTGTTAGCTTTGATCAGGACTTGTCTTTTAACATGCACATAAAACAAATTTCTGAGAGCTGCCTACTTCCACCTCGTAGCATTAAAAATCAGGCCTGTCTCGCTTGGATGCTGCTGAGAAGCCTATCCATGCCTTTGTTACCTCCAGGCTTGATTACTGTAACTCTCTTTTGTCAGGATGCCCTAAAAAGTCCCTCAGAACTCTACAGCTCATTCAGGACTTCACAGCTCCTGTTCTGACTAAGACTAAGAGGCGTGACCACATTTCGCCTGTGTTGGCCTCCTGCATTGGCTTCCCCAATAAAATTTAGAGTAGAATTTAAGATCCTCCTCCTAACCTACAAAGTGCTGCATGGTCTGTCACCATCATATATCACTGATCTAACTGAACCATATCAGCCCTTTAGAAAGCTACGTTCCTTAGATTCAGGTTTACTAGTTATACCACAAATCTCCAAATGTAGATATGGAGCCAGACCTTTCACTCAAGCTCCTCTGCTGTGGAACCATTTACTAGCATCAGTCCTGGCAGGAGACACCCTCTCTATGTTTAAGAGTAGATTTAAAACCGTTTTTTGAGAGTTTCATAGCTAAGACTGTTTTGTGTTCTGGCTGGAGATCCTTAGACACCGAGAATTCAGAGTAGTGGGGAGGGATCACCATCATGTCTGGTTCAGTACTAAACTGTCTTCATTCCGGAGCTTTGTGCTCCATCTTTTTACATCACTTCCAGAGCATGTTGCTGACATCCTACTCCCCCACCCTCCTGAGGTTTGGTACTGCTGCTGATCCAGAACCTCTCCATGTCTCCCTGGATCCTGCAGCTTTTTGCCTCAATGTTTCATCCTCCCTGTCTCTCCTCTACCCCTCTTCACCCTGTCTCTCTCACCATCTCCCAGCCCTTCCCCTCTCCCTCCTCTCTCACCATGAATACCAAGTGTGTTCTCAGATTAAAATGCTTTTGTTTAACCGGTGACGTATATAAATGTGTGGTCACTAAAGTGCTGTGATGTTGCGAAGTTGATGAGTTAAAAGACAGTGAAGAAGACGTCAGCCAACTTCGTGTTCTGGTTTTCAGTCCAGTTCGTGTCCGAATAATGGGCGCCATGTCCGACTAAAAATAAAATCTCTGTCCATCGTATCGTATCTTTCCCTGAACGCACCATGCTGCAAAAAATATGAATTTTAGACAGGACCTTTATTTGACGGACATTGCACCGGCGGGCTTTGAAGTTCCGGCCACAAGTGAAAGGAAACATCCATCCATCTTCTGTGACTGCTTTTATCCACACTTTGGGTCGCAGGGGTCTGCTGGAGCCTATCCCAGCTGTCAAGGGCAAGGGGTGAGGCGGGGTACACCCTCGATAGGTCGCCAGCCTATTGAAAGGAAATATCGAGCGTTTTTTTTTTCTTTTTGAAAACGAATAACGGACTGTTTCGGTTTTTCGTTTTATGCGCAAAACGGAAAAACAAAAAACAGCTTTTTTTTTTCTGCTTGTTTTGTTTCTGCTTGTTTTTTACCCAGTAAACGGACTGATCAGATCGATTTCATTTGTTCATGTTAATGATGTTCTCCGAGTGTACAAAGATTCATCATGGTGTTCTACAGGGTTCAGTGCTTGGGCCAACTTGTTCACTCTTTACATGCCCTCTAGGAATATAATTCAGAACACGCATAAATTTTCATTGCTATGCCACGATACGCAGTTGTATCTATCCATGAAATCTGGGATGAAACAGAGCCATTAGCCAGACTCCAGGCATGTCTCAAAGACATAAAAGACTGGATGACCTCCAATTTCCTTCTTTAAACTCAGACAAAACTGGAAGTCATTGTTCTGGAGCGAAACATCTGAGCACTTGATTACCAGATAGCATTTCTCCTTGATGGCATCACTTGTCCCAGTACGGCCATGCAAGAACCTGGGAGTTACTCTAACCAGACATGTCATTTCTCCCTCATATTATTAAACAGGTTTCTAGGACCGCTTTCTTTCACCTCCGTACATTACAAGATCAGGAGCATCCTGTCACAAAAGTGATGCTGAAAACTGTCCATGCTTTTTGTTACCTCTAGACTGACCATTGCAACCTATTACTGTCAGGGATGTCCAAATTATTCCATTAACCTAGTAGCTGATACAGAACGCTGCAGCTAGAGTTCTGACAGAATCAGCACCAGGGAGCAGATCTCTCCAGCTTTAGCTTCTCACCGGCTTCCAGTGAAATCTCTAGAATAGACTTTAAGATTCTCCTTCTAACATATAAAGCTCTAAATGGACCACCTAATGTACCTGCAGGATCTCATAGTACCGTATATGTTCTTAAAGAACACTCAGATCACAGAGTGCAGGTTTACTTGTAGTTCCTAGAATTCATCAAAGCAGACTGAGGACGAAGCTTTAGCTGTCTATAGCTTTAGCCTGGGAACCAGTTACCAACCTGGGTCCAAGAGGCAGACACCACGTCTGCCTCTAAGATCAAACTTAAAACCTTTCTGTTCACTAAAGCATATAGCTAGCCTCAAACCAAGTGTGTAGGGCTGACAGATCTAGTTTAGTCAGTTTTCACAACTATAGCTAGAATAGGCTCATCAGACTCTTATTCTTCAATTTTTAGCACAGCTATGCTGCTATAGGCCTACGCTGCTGGGGACAAACATGATCCACTGAGCAGTTCCCCACTTCTCAACACCAACCACTCCTCAATGTCCTCCTCCTTTTCTTCTTTCTTCTTTTTATTTTCACCAGGATTATCTAAGTCCAGTCTTCCTTGTCGCTCTGTGTGTCTCCTCTCTCTCTCTCTCTTTGCAGGTCTTCTCCGCCTCCAGGCTCGTACACGGACATTGGCCTATGGCAAACCTAGGTCCGCTGTCGGCACTCGCCTATACTGTTCATCTCTTTATAACAACCTGCTATGCCATTATGTGTATATGTCTGATATGTTTGTATTTCTAAGGATTGTATTTGTCTGTATTTTTGGTTTTATGATTGTATCTGTTCTCCTCTCTCTTTACTTCTGCCCACTCTTTATTCCTCCTTACCCAGCCAACTTTCACAGCAGGATTTGGTTCCCCTTGAAAGCCTGGTCCCGTTCAAGGTTTCTTCTGTTATGAGTTTTTCCCTGCCACTGTGCTAGGTTCAGGCTCTGGGTTTCTACCTCTGTAAAGCACTTAGAGACAATTTTATTGTAAAAGGTGCTATATAAATAAAATTGAATTGAAATGTACTTTGGTCATAAAACGTGCCTTGGTCTAGGTAGGTAGATAGCCCAGTGTATTTGAAATTTTACACTTACCTATTCGCTTGGAACATGTACTTGTGGGAGAAGATTATATGGTTTATAAAGAATATCTGGACAGGCCCTTCTAAAAGTCACAGCCCTTATAAGTCCAGTCTTATCACATTTCAAAAATGTTCAATACATTTTGAGAAATCATTTTACAGAAGCAATCTAGCAGAACTTTCATTTAAAAAAAAAAAAAAAAAAAAAAAAAAAAAAAAAAAAGTATTGTAAAAAGGCATCACCAACTGACAGTGATCTCTCCTCTTTAGTCATTAATTTTGATTTTATTTTCAGATGAAACTGTCAACAGCAATATAGTTTCACATACACATCTAAAACACAAATCCATGAAGAATCTTCTTTCACATCTTTGAAATGAATTCCACTCTTCTAACAAGGGATCTGCTCACTTCAGATACAGAGCGGCAACCTAGAAACACACACGCACGCACTTTGATAATTAGTTAAAGATTCCTAACATTAGTGACCATAACAAGATGTTTTGTTCATAAACATGGCTGAATTCACTATACAATGTACAAAGCTTTGGTCTGTGATGATCTACTATAAATATTTCCAGTCAGTGGGCACATATTGTACCTAACAGGCTAAATTATATTATTTCCTTTGGTATGTGTTACCTGATAGGGCCATTGCAAGTTGAAGTTCCTGTTTTAGAAGTTCCAGAACTTCAATAACACCCTGCTCCCCCTGGATAATGGACATATATGTGGTTAAACATTACAGATGCATTCACTGGCTTGTATTTTGATAAATTAGGACAATTAGATAAATATTGGGCAATTTCATCTCTTTTTTTTACGCTGTAAAAAAAGCTTAAATGTAAAATTACACGTTTTTTCATTTGGTTTACACTCCCTTATGAGACACCTGTGATATTAATTGGCCTTACATGTTCTTGTTTCTCTATATACAATGTTCCTGTACAACCATATACAGTGGGTACGGAAAGTATTCAGACCCCCTTAAAATTTTCACTGTTATATTGCAACCATTTGCTAAAATCATTTAAGTTCGTCTTTTTTCCCCTCAGTGTACACACAGCACCCAATATTGACAGAAAAATACAGAATTGTTAATTTTTGCAGATTAAAAAAGAAAAACTGAAATATCACATGGTCATAAATAGACTCTTTGCTCAGTATTTAGTAGCAGCACCCTTTTGAGCTAATACAGTCTTTTTGGGAATGATGCAACAAGTTTTTCACACCTGGATTTGGGGATCCTCTGCCATTCCTCATTGCAGATCCTCTCCAGTTCTGTCAGGTTGGATGATAAACATTGGTGGACAGCCATTTTCAGGTCTCTCCAGAGATGCTCAATTGGGTTTAAGTCAGGGCTCTGGCTGGGCCATTCAAGAACAGTCACGGAGTTGTTGTGAAGCCACTGTTGTTTTAGCTGTGGGCTTAGGGTCATTGTCTTGTTGGAAGGTGAACCTTTGGTCCAATCTGAGGTCCTGAGCACTCTGGAGAAGTTTATCCCTGTACTTGGCTGCATTCATCTTTCCCTCAATTGATTGTTTTTTGTCCTGTCCCTGTAGCTGAAAAACAACCCCACAGCGTGATGCTGCCACCACCATGCTTCACAGTTGGGACTGTATTGGACAGGTGATGAGGAGTGCCTGGTTGTCTCCACACATACTGCTTAGAATTAAGGCCAAAAAGTTCTATCTTGGTCTCATCAGACCAGAGAATCTTATTTCTCACCATCTTGGAGTCCTTCAGGTGTTTTTTAGCAAACTCTACGCGGGCTTTCATGTGTCCTGCACTGAGGAGAGACCTCCGTCAGGCCACTCTGCCATAAAGCCCCGACTGGTGGAGGCCTGCAGTGATGGTTGACTTTCTACAACTTTCTCCCATCTCCCAACTGCATCTCTGGAGCTCAGCCACAGTGATCTTTGGGTTCTTCTTTACTCCTCTCACCAAGGCTCTTCTCCCCTGATAGCTCAGTTTGGCCAAGCAGCCAGCTCTAGGAAGGGTTCTGGTCATCCCAAACGTCTTCCATTTAAGGATTATGGAGGCCACTGTGCTCTTGGGAACCTTAAGTGCAGCAGAAATTTTTTTGTAACCTTGGCCAGATCTGTGCCTTGCCACAATTCTGTCTCTGAGCTCTTCAGGCAGTTCCTTTGACCTCATGAGTCTCATTTGCTCTGACATGCACTGTGAGCTGTAAGGTCTTATATAGACATGTGTGTGGCTTTGCTAATCAAGTCCAATCAGTATAATCAAACACAGCTGGACTCAGATGAAGGTGTAGAACCATCTCAAGGATGATCAGAAGAAATGGACAGCACCTGAGTTAAATATATGAGTGTCACAGCAAAGGGTCTGAATACTTAATTTCAATACTTATTTCAGTTTCTTTTAATAAATCTGCAATTTTTTTTTCTGTCAATATAGGGTGCTGTGTGTACATTAATGAGGAAAAAAAAAATCAACTTAAATGATTTTAGCAAATGGCTGCAATATAACAAAGAGTGAAAAATTTAAGGGGGTCTGAATACTTTCCGTACCCACTGTATGTACTTATTTTTGAACAAATGAACTTTTTCTAACAGAACTTTACCTGACAGGAAAGACCCCACAGCACTGGCCGGCCAATGAAGACAGCTTTTGCTCCCAAAGCTAAAGCCTTCAGAACATCCGTCCCCCGTCTAACTCCTCCATCCATGTACACGTCACAGCGACCCTGAACTGCTTTTACAACCTCCTCCAACACATCCAGCTAATAAAACAGGAAGTTGCATGCAATTAAAATACCTTGTATTCAATCCTTCTTGTCAAATTTCATATTTCATCATATTTCATAACCAACCGTTGCGGGAACTCCGTCCAGTTGTCGAGCTCCATGATTCGACACCAAGATACCGTCAACGCCATAGGTCACAGCTTTGGCAGCATCATCCCCTATTCAGACAGACACTGGTAAATATTACAGCACATGATGCTAAACATATTTATAACTATATCCGATAATTCTGGTTTATTTAAAATAGGGGAAATATAAGGGATTAGGGAAATTTCAGACTCTTTCACCTATTTTCCCTATTAATTTCTGCTAGTAAAAAGATAATAATCACAGACACTAATTGGATGTGTCGGAATTGTTCATTCAACCTAAATGCTCAGCTCAATACTGAAATGATAATTTGTGCTCCACATAAATATGTGGACATAGTGGGGCACTTCCAGCTGGGAAGAAGAGACTTTGGTCTTAGCTCCGAGCAAACCAACTTGGCTTAAGGCCTCATCATCAGAGAGGAGAGAAATGGTGGTTGAGGAGGTGCGTCAGGAGGAGGAGGGTTAAGGAGCCCGAAAGCTGTCTTTCTTGTCAAGACAATGGATGAAGTGGGAAACCCTGGAGAGAAGAATATTCAAGGAGCAGGAGGAGGAGGAAGAGCTGGAGGGAGCTGTGGCAAATGGAGGCTTATCATCAGAGCTACCAATGATGTGCTCCCGTCTTCGAAAAATCTCCACCAATGGTATGGGTGAGGACCCAACCTGTGCCCTCTGTCCCATCACAGTGACTCTCCTGGCCTGGAATTGGAGGATGCTTGTCGATATCGGACAGCAATGGATCTTTCCACCAGAGATCGCAGCCACCACCAGACATGATGGGAGTGTTCATCTGAAGAGGACTGTGAGCACAACATACTCCGCTACTTAATTAACTGGCAGCAGATGCACAACAAAGAGGATGAACCATGAGAGTCCATCCAGTTGAGGAAGGATGCAGAGGATTTGCCGCTTCTTCCATCATGAGGTTGCCTGAAATCTGTACATGCACATCTGAAATACAATCTTGGCTCCAGTCCAATTTCTTCCAGCTTAACTGCAGAAAAACTGAAATAATCATTATTGGTCCAAACACCCTCACCAAATCAAGCCACAACCTTTTCCTCTCCATCAACGGTCACACAGTCTCCCCTTCCCCCCACCTCCGCAACCTTGGCATCATCTTTGATCAGACCCTCTCCTTTGAACAACACATCAAGCACATTATCAAGACCGCCTTCTTTCATCTCCGGAACATCACCCACCTCCGCCCATCCCTCACTCCGCTGAAACCCTCATCCATGCATTTGTAACTTCCCGCATTGACTGTCAGCGCTACGGCTGACCCTCCAGACTCCTCAACAGGCTCCAGTACATACAAAATGCTGCTGCCCGTGTCCTCACCCATACTGCTTCCCACGAACCTATCACCCCTGTCCTCAAAGACCTCACCTCCTTCAAAAAAGCACTCAAGATCCACCTCTTTAGTATAGCCTAAACAACTTTTTTTTCTTTTTTTGTGTGTAAAGCACCTTTGAGTACTGAGAAAAGCGCCTTATTATTATTATTATTATTATTATTATTATTATTATTATTATTATTATTATTATTATTATTACCATTTAACACTCCCTTCACAATCACAGGGAGGCAGGTGTGGCTTTTTAGCCAAGTGATGTCATCCCAGCAGAGAGTGGGGTCAATAGCCTTGGCAACGTAAACGGCCAAGCCACTGTCGTTGCCGTAACTTTCCTCAGAGAACGCCAGCGAGGCCATGGAAAAGTTAGACAAGCTGCGTACACACAACAGCACAAAATAAAGGCTTCAAGAAAACGTAAAGCTGGTATGCATTTTTTTTTTCTTTTTTACCTTAGATGCTGTGGCAGTTTAAAGTGGTTGCGCACATCATCCCTCCTTTTTCCCAAGTAAGGCGTATCAACAGTGACAAAGATAGCCTTATAGCCTGCCTGCTCTGCTCTGCGGACCAGTGACAGCGTGAGCTCTCTGTCTTTATAAATGTAAAGTTGCAGCCACAAGACACCTTCTGTTCCTGTTGCGGTTGTCATTGCTGCCATCGCTTCTTCTATTGTGCAGGTTGCCCAGGAGCTCAGCATCATCCCTGTTCCCACTGCTTGGCATGCTAGAAGTATGTATCGAAACAGTTAATGTAGCAATAAATTGCTACTGAAGACAAAATTTAAGATAGAAACGCTAACAAACAAGTAGAAAGCGTTTGGAGATGTTTGTGAAATCCCTAGAGTTTAAAGAATTTTATTCCAAATGCATTGTGGGAAACACAAAATGATAATATTTTTTTTTATTGAGCAGAACCCTTTTGTACCCTTGGCCGTAGCTGTCTCTCCGTCAGGATGAGCCATCCTCTGCATGGCCGTGGCCGCCACACAGATGGGCATGCTCAGCTTCTCCCCAAGCACACGGACCGACAGATCCACAGTAGATACATTTCTCAATACCCGTGGGACGAGATACCACCTATGCAAACAGAAAGGCCATCACAAATGAAAAACACCTATGTCCCATCAAGAGAATCTTTTGACAAATTATATTATGTATTTATAATTAATTACTTTAATATATCCCTAGTTATTCACAATCAATACTTTGCACAATTCAAGCAAGCATGGACATCTGAGGTCTTAAATAAGCAATGGCACAATTAAATTGAGTGTGTTTTATTGTCAGTCTAAAAAGTTATTAAAAAAATAGTATCTTATATTTGCTTTTGTTCAAAGTATTAAAAGTCTAAGAAATTATCAACCTGTTCACGTGCTGGTGGCACATGACTTGTAGCATAAATATGCAGATAGATACAGGCTAGAAAATCCATTATTCAATCTTATAGGATAGCTAGATATTGTAGAAATGTGACCCAAAATAAGTAATGCTGGAAAATTTGAAAATATGGGAAAGAGAAAATTAAATAAAAATTAAGCAGATTTGAATATTTGCCCCTGAATTCAATGATGAGGAAATTGATATAGACAATGAACCTTTTCAAAAAATTTCCCCGAAGCTGCTAATTTTGTGCGTGCACGTTACCTGTCAAAAGCAGCAATATTGTCCGCCAGCGTGTTCTGGTCATCAGCTCCAGAGCGGTAATAGTCATAAACCACTTTAGGAAGAACTTTCTTGGCCTCCTCCTCAAAGTCAGACACACACACTCGCTGCGCTGACATGGTTGTGATGACTTATCGTGCTGAAAATGCTACAAAAAAAGGCACCTCTGAGCTAATGATTGCCACGTATTGCTTTTGGTTGTACCCTTGCTTTTATGACTTTTGCCCTGCAAGTTTACACAAGATAAAAATGGAAGCCGGAACAAATCCAGAGAATTGCGGCTGCAGTTCAGGACCATCTGGAGGTCTGTTCTGACTAATTACTTATAAAAATATTGAATAATGCTGCCTGTGATCTTTGTATCCTCATTTCAACTTACTGTACTATTATATTATCCAAATTATTACTTACTTGGTTTGGACGCAGTTATTGTAGTTTAAGTCATAGTGAAATGTAAGGAAGATTACAGTGTTACTTTTTTCTGGATCCTTTCTATTTTTTTACATTTGCATAAATGATGTTATGCAAATGTAAACTTCTCCCACTACAAATAGGAAAAGGGAACCAAATCACAATGACATATATATATATATGAGAATGTTTACTAAGGAACAGTGATGTGTTTGCGCTTTTGGAAGAGATGGATGTGAAACAACATATAGAAAAGCACCCCCCCCACCCCAGCCATGAGGGGATTTAAATCAGGAAGCCTTCTTTAAGGTTTGTGCAAAAGAAAAAACAAATAATGGTCAATTTAATGTTTATTTTCCATCCAACAAAATGAATTAAAAGCTTTAAGAATTTACATCGTGAACCATCACCGAAACAGAACTTCTCCCACTAAAAATGTAAAACTAGAAGGTCGAGATTTATAAAATGCAAGCACTAGGGATGGGCAGTGATTATGTTTGAGACAAGCGAAAGCATCAAACAGGCAAGTTAAGGCCGAAATCTAAATCCTACACATCTATCTAAAGAATGACCAGCAAGAGTTACAAAGCACAATAATGGATAAAGAGAAACACAGAAGGAAAGGTATGACAGTCGTACTGTCTTCACCTTTGCAAGTCCAAAAAGAAGCCACCCCAAAACAAGTTCATTTGACAAGATTGATGCACAAAACGCAAAGATCCTTTCTGAAAAGACGACTCTTCATCTTTTATTCTGGGATATGACAGTGCATCAGTCTGAATCGCTGATTACAGCGTGGGTATTTTTCCCCTTTTCGTGGAGTGGAGATTGACTTGGGAATCACAGCTTGAAGGCACCTTCAATCTTTCCCAACTGTCTCAGAATTACCAGAAGGGGAGAGGAAAAAAAAAAAGGTCAAACACAGCTGTGACGACACCTCAATGTGACCAAGTCACTGTCTCTGATTTCCCGTCCACGTTTGGAAACCCGCTTCGCATTTTGTCCCCTTTGGTCGGTCTGATCGGCTCAAAAAGACCGAGAGATGGTTGAAAAGGGGACTTTGTTTGTTGGAGGGGGAATGTGTTTCAGGTTCAGGCTGATGAGGCCTTTGCATTCCTCTCCTTCCCCCAGCTGGCACTGCACCACCTCTCACACCCCTGAAGTAAAGGTGGGACCCACAGGCCCGTTAAGCGTTGCGTTAGCCCAATCGCCGATGGTTTGGGGGACTGTGGTGTGCAGTGGTGCTACGAGGTCACTGCCCCATTTTTGGGTGCCCAGAAGTTTGGGAGGGCGGACGAAGCGTCTGCTTCCGATTTCCTCCCCCAGAGTGGCTGGGTACTGGTTCTGAGACACCCCAGATGCACTGGACTCTGGTGGATCTCCAAGCCTTTGCTGGACCACAGAAACGAAGTAGCGTATCGATCACACCCAGGCAGTCCAGCCTTCATATAGCTGGGCAAGGTTGTCCAGATTTGTAGCCTCCTTGATGACAAAGTCCACCTGCGGACACACAAACATAAATATTCATTTAAGCATTTGGTTGGAAACAAGGGTGAAGGCAAAATGAAGTATGTCCATCCATCCATCCATCTTCCACAGCTTATCCGGAGTCGGGTCGCAGGGGCAGCAGCCTAAGCGGAGAGACCCAGACGTCCTTCTCCCCAGCTACTTCGTCCAGCTCTTCCAGGGGGATCCCGAGGCGTTCCCAGGCAAGCCGAGAGACAGTCCCTCCAGCGTGTCCTGGGTCTTCCCGGGGGCCTCCTACCAGAGGGATGTGCCCAGAACACATCACCGGGGATGTGTCTGGAAGGCATCCTGACTAGATGCCTGAGCCACCTCATCTGGTTCTTCTCAACGCGGAGGAGCAGCGGCTCTACTCCGAGCTCCTCCCGGATGACAGAGCTTCTCACCCCGTCTCTAAGGGAGAGTCCAGCCACCCTACGGAGGAAGCTCATTTCGGCCGCGTGTACCCGTGATCTTGTTCTTTCAGTCACTACTTAATGCTCATGACCATAGGTGAGGGTATGAACGAAGATCGACCGGTAAAATCGATAGCGTCGCCTTTCGGCTCAGCTCTCTCTTCATCACAATGGATTGGTGCAGAGTCCGCATTAGATCCGCTTGTTGACCTCCCGCTCCATTCTTCCCTCACTCATGAACAAGACCCCGAGGTACTTGATCTCCTCCACTTGGGGCAGGATCTGGAGAAGGCACTCCACCTTTTTCTGGCTGAGAACCATGGCCTCAGATTTGGAGGAACTGATTCTCATCCCGGCCACTTCACACTCGGTTGCGAACCGGTCCAGCGAGAGCTGGAGGTCACGGACTGATGAAGCCAACAGGACCACATCATCTGCAAAGAGCAGAGACCCGATCCTGAGGCCACCAAACCGGACCCCCTCAACACCACGGCTGCGCCTAGAAATTCTGTCTATAAAAGTTATGAAGCGAATCGGTGACAAAGGGCAGCCCTGGCGGAGTCCAACCCTCACTGGAAACGAGTCTGACTTACTGCCAGCAATGCGGACCAAGCTCTGACACCGGTCATACAGGTCACTGGTCAGCGGACGGCCCGTATCAGGGTGCCCGACACCCCATATTCCCAGAGAACACCCCCACTGGACTCCCAGAGGGACACGGTCAAATGCCTTCTCCAAGTTCACAAAACACATGTGGGCTTGGTTGGGCAAACTCCCATGCACCCTGCCAAGGGTGTAGAGCTGGTCCACAGTTCCACAGCCAGGAAAAAAAAAATCGCATTGCTCCTCCTGAATCTGAGGTTCGACTATCCGGCGAACCCTCCTCTCCAGTAATCCTGAATAGACCTTACCAGGGAGGCTGAGGAGTGTGATCCCCCGATAGTTGGAACACACCCTCCAGTCCCCCTTCTTAAAAAGAGGGACCACCACCCTGGTCTGCAAATCCAGCGGCACTGTCCTTGATGTCCACGCGATGTTGCAGAGTAATGTCAACCACAACAGTCCTACAACATCCAGAGCCTTAAGGAACTCGGGACGGACCTCATTTACCTCCGGGACCTTGCCATTGAGGAGTTTTTTGACCACCTCGGCAACTTCAGCCCCGGAGATACGAGAGCCCGTCCCCGAGTCCCCAGGCCCTGCTTCCTCACCGGGAGGCGCCTAAGTGGGATTGTGGAGGTCTTCGAAGTATTCCTTGCACCGATCCACAACGTCCTTAGTCAAGGTCAGCAGCACACCATCCCCACTATACACAGTGTTGACAGTGCACTGCTTCCCCCTCCTCAGACGCCGGATGGTGGTCCAGAACCTTTTCGAAGCGGTCCGGAAGTCATTCTCCATGGCCTTGACAGACTCTTCCCACGCCTGGGTCTTTGCCTCGGCGACCGCTGTAGCTGGCCTCCCGGTACCTATCTTCTGCCTCAGGAGTCTCACAGGCAAAAAGGCCCAATACGACTCCTTTATTTCGATGGCATCCCTCACCGCCGGTGTCCACCACCAGGGTTTGGGTATTGCCGCCACAACAGGCACCGACCACCTTGCGGCCACAGCACCAGTTGGCTGCCTCAACCATGGAAGCACGGAACATGGTCCACTCGGACTCGATGTCCCCCACCTCCCCCGGGACATGGTCGAAGCTCTCCCGGAGGTGAGAGTTGAAACTCTTTTCTGACAGGAGACTCTCCCAGCAGACCCTCACAATACGTTTAGGTCTTGAAGAGGAAAAATTCACCCTCATTAAAGCTCATTCTTGGAAAAAAAATAAAGAAAAACAACCTGGACTCGACCCAAATACCCCACAAATAACAGACCTATTTCTAACCTTTCATTCCTGTCCAAGCTCATCAGACGCGCTGTCGCAAGCCATCTCAAAACCCACCTCACTAATAATCTCCTTGAATGTTTCCAGCCTGGATTCCGCTCCCACCACAGCACTGAAATGGCTCTCCTCCACATCACCAACGACCCTCTGCTCTCCTCCGACACCGGCAACTTCAATCCACTCATCCTCCTGCACCTCACAGCCGCTATGATTATTATTAGTGATGGGTCCGGCAACACCGATGCGTCGGCGCATGCGTCGAGTTCGTAGAGCGAAACCCTGTGTCGGTGTGCGTATCGCTTAAGAAAGTCACATGACCGATACAGGCACTGTTTCGAACTGACGCTGACGCGCCAAACTGTTTATAAGGAAGCACTATTGCCAGGTTCCAGGATCCTGTGAGATACTGGGACAACCAAAAGACAATAAATCCAAACCCTCTTCCGGCTTTCCTTACAATTTTTCTGCACTCCAGCCTCATCTGTGCCGTGTGAGCGGGTGTTTTCTACAGCTGGAGAAGTCGTATCAAAAAAGCGTAACAGACACAATTTAAAAACGTTGGAAAAACTTTTTTTTTTTTTTTTTAAATAAAAACTTGTAAATACAAAAAAATCCCAGTCCACAAGCATTCTCATTCATGACACGCTCACTTAGATTTTCACATTATGATACATGTTCACATTATTTATTGGCTGTATCTAAAAATATCAAATATATTTAAAATTTAAATAAAGATATGAAATAATACAATATAAAATACAAGGACCTAAATTATATTATTGTATATACTACGTCATCAAATCAGTGTCAGGTGAGTCTGTCACCTAGGTTACCTGTAGGGATTTTTAAGGTCCAGCAGGTGTCAGTATTCAGTGACACTGTATCGACACAGTATCAATAGTTTTGCAATGTGTCGAAACGCGTCATGACGTCTCATCTACCCATCACTAATTATTATTATTACTGTGAAATGCTAACAAACAGCCCAAAATATCAACAGAAGGCACTGGCCCCATCAAGCCCCAAAAACAAACAATCCGGGGCTTTCCACAAGCAAAAACAGTGAGAGATATAGTTGCTTCCTTGAACCTCGCAACTACAGTCGCGGCTATATACCAGACTATGTCACTCTCAAGTTCTAAGAGAGGTGATGGCTAAGGTGGGGCACAGAAACATGTCTGCACAACTACAATGGAAGCCTGAAGCAAACAATGCTTTTGAAGAACTCAAAAAAAAAGCAATGGACGCTGCCGCCAGACTGGCAACACCGGACTACAAATTGGATTACCACCTTGATTTGGTGGAAAAGGAGGGAGTGGTGAATGCAATCTTGTATCAACAAGACCACGGAGAAAGAAAAGTGCTCAAGTATCACAGTGCAAAACTGGACATAGTAAACCAAGGACACACAGGATGCATCAAACACCTGCTGGCCATCCAAAACGCAATAAAAAAGATGAAACACCTGGTCCAGTGCCATTCACTCATTGTCCACACATCCCACGGAGTTGTGGCATTCATGGAAACTTTGCACTCACAAACAAAAGGTACTACTGAGTAGTCTTAACACTCAACCAAACATCACATTCTCCAGTGAAGGTGTCAACATGGCCTGCCACACATGCAAGACATCCATAACTGCGAAACGCGACACAGAGAAGAAAACAAGCTCAGAGATGCCTTACACGCTTCACTGCTACAAGAAGCTCACACATCTACTTCACAGATGGCTGCTGCTACAAAACTGCAACAGGCAAAAACATTGGGTCATACGCAATGTGGAACTCAACAATAACAACTACGTCACTGTAGAAACTGGAATCATCCCCCAACCAGCCTCAGTATAGCTGGCAGAGATAGTGGCACTAACAAGAGCCACTATCAAAAACAGGAAACATCATCACAGACTCAGCCTACGCTCATACAGCAGTCCACATCGACGGCCCAATGTGGGTGAAGAAAAATTTCCAAACTTCAACAGGAACCACTGTGAAACTTTAAAGAGAATTGTGAAATATATGCACCTGACCATAGAAGTAGAAGTAGTAAAATGCAAAGGGCACTAAAAGCAATGCAAAGGGCAATAAAGAAGGTTGGATCTCACAAGGAAACGATGCAGCTGAAATGGCCGCAAAGAGAGCTGGCGGCTACACAATGCTGCTGAAGAGAAAAGATGAAGACAAAGATGAGAAAAACCAAATGTGCTGGGAAATGAGAGAAAGACATGAACCAACAGAGACATGGATCCTGGAAATGCAAGAAAAAGCCTCACCAGAAGAGAGATCTAAATGGGAAAAACAAAGGCGCCACCAGAGTTGGAGGAGTGTAGATGAAAAAGGGAACTCCGGCAGCATCACTGAACCTGATCCCAATGCTGCTAAGGGAAGCACATTCCGTGTCCCCTGAGAGTAAAGACAACATGATGAAACAACTGAGAAGATTGTGGTGGTGGCCCAACCAAGGATACACCATCGAAGACTTCGTCAACGATTGCCAAGCTTGCAGCAAACAGAGAGAGTAGAGCAATGAAAACTGACAAGGGTCGATATTCGCTGCCCACAGGCCCCTTCCAAGAGCTAATGATTGTCTACACGGACATGGGACTAGAACAAAGGTCCAATTGCTACAGGTATCTGCTCGTAATGGTAGACAAGTTTTCCGCTTGGGTTGAAGCCTACCCCTGCAAAGCTGAGACAGTGGCCAACATCATTAAGTTCTTAAAGAGGGAGATCATACCCCGATATGGAGTGCCCAGGGTCATCCGCACTGATAACGGCACCATTTCACTTCAAAACCCTGAAAGAAGTGGAAAGAGCACTCGGCATACAACACAAGTATGGATCGGTACATCACCCCCAAAGCCAAGGAGCAGTCAAAAGAACCAATCGAACACTCAAGAACGCCATGCAAAATAGACTAGCCCTGGATATGATACTTGCAGAGAAAGGAGGGACTTGCAAGCTGATTGACGGACTCTGCTGTGTCTACATCCCATCCAATACCTCCCCCAATGGCTTGGTGACACAAGCCCTGAATGGACTGTCGACAAAACTGGCAGAAATATCTGGCATCGACGACCCCATCGGAAACTGGCTCAGCTCACAGTTTGGCGCCTGGAAACACCAAATCCTGTCTGTTGGCTCTGCTTTTTTGACAGGCCATTTTGTTCTGTCTCATGTGTGGATGGTGTACTGTGCTTTGCCTTAGACGCCTAGTTACTCGTACCATGTCTAAGATGTTTCCTTCTGATATTACTGTGCAGATGGTCGTAAGGGAGTCAGACAGATGCAACCCCATGTTGGAGATCCCTGAAAACGAGCTGTGAGACGTCTACAGAGACCATACTTAAAGAAGCACTG
Organism: Pao palembangensis; assembly: GCA_015343265.1. NCBI lineage: Eukaryota > Metazoa > Chordata > Actinopteri > Tetraodontiformes > Tetraodontidae > Pao > Pao palembangensis. The sequence continues at coordinate 8,776,413 of CM027085.1, read as the reverse complement.
TGGCAGCAGCCTTGTGAAGATCTTTTGCCCTCTGACCCCCCGTTTCCACCGGATGCGGTGTGTCTCTGTCCGTCCTGATTGGATTCCTTTCAAGTCAATGCGTCAGTTTCCACTGGCTGCGGCTCCCTCCACGGCAGGGCTGGGGGCCTCCATCGCCCTCCGGAAAAATATGCATCGCTTCTATTTTTGGACAGATGAACGGAACATGCTGCAACAATCTAGCACAAGTCATCGCGTGCGGCACAGGAAGTTGGGTGCGAAGAAAAAAATAAAACATTCGGGAATTTGTCAAAATAAAAGGTCCCGTATTTAGAACGATCATTTTTTATGTTATTACATGTATTAATCATCCTTTTCTTGTGCCGTTTTATCTTCTGTATGTGGGTGTGTGAAACATCACAACTTATTGTTTACAGCATATCTTCGAATATATTAAATAACGTAAATAACCATAATTTACAAGAAATAATCGATCTATTACACATTTTAGGAAAAATTAATAGAATTACCCATGGTAGAGTCACCAAAATCCGAAGGGGAAATTTTACTCCTCTAGGTACAATGTCTTCTTCTGTGGCTTGTTTTAAAAAGTGGTAATATTGCGCGGTCGTACGTGATTTCGTTTTAAGCGCCCTGTTAAAATAGGTCGCTCTAAATACGGGACCTTTTATTTTGTCAATTTCCCAGATGTTTTATCTCGTCTTCGCACCCGACTCCCTGTCCGGCATGCGGTGGATTGTGCTAGATTGTTGCGGCGTTCTCCGTCCAGACGCATCCAGTAGAAACGGCCGGACGGCAGAAATCTGGACGGACAGGGACCCATCGCATCCGGTGGAAACCCGGGGTTAGACCAGCCAGGCTATAGGCCCAACACATCAGCCGACCTCTGAACAACTCATCCGCCCACATGAGAAGATAGCCGCCTGAGGGATTTTTGGTCTTCGCCATGCTCAACTGACGTCAGGTTGTGAACAGGACAAGGTCCTGTTCAAAGGAGGGAATTGAAGAAGAAAAATTTAATGTTACAGTTTAAACACTAAGTTGTCAAAGCTTCAGCCTTAATCAGCTAATATTTTAGGCCGTGTGTGTAATGATAAAATCATATCTTGCTCATAACTCTATGTGACTCCTCATATGATTAGCATATGACCCCCCCATGTACTTATATCAACTGTGTTATCTTATATCAACTGTGTTGATATAAGTCATCATAACTGCGTAAGCATGTGCTAGTGTGCTTTGCTTAAACAATCTTTTTATTACGTCATTGTCAAAACAGCTGAGAAACTTGCTGAATCATTATAAACAGGTGACAACTCCTGCTAAATGTGTGTGTCATGCACCCGACAGATAGGCAATGGGTCTGGTCCATTTTGTTCTGTCTCAGATTTCCTAGCAGGTCAGCTGGATCTCCTCACGTTATCTGGAGCCTCTGTGCTCCATGTCCTTAAAGGACTTGAGAAAAGGCACTGTTTGTTTGAAGCAAAGATGCAACAAACCTGGTTGTATGTATTTTGTATGACTGAGCATTTTTAGAAAGCACATAAGTAAACTGCTAGCGTCCGGCTTCAGCAGAAGGCGTCATACCAGGTCCGAAGACGTGTCTTAGTCTCAGCTGAGCGTTTTGGGGACACCTCTGGAGACTGGAGGTGGGCGACGATGACTTCTGCTCCAGTGACTGACCTTTTTGGGTTTTGATTCACCACTATATTTTTGCCTGTGCCTTTTCATTCTTCTGATTCCATTTGGCTAATGTATTTTTCTTCAATAAATTCTGGGCAACATTTTAGAAAAAAGACAACCTCTGGTGCGCTGCGTCACTTTTTTGACACAAACACGCAGGCAGGTGCCTTCTGATTCTCCATCGGACTGAAGCTGAAAAAATCCTGCAACAGTCTACTGGGCCTGACCAGCATCCTCCCCAACCGTCGGAGCCAACTCACCACCAGGTGGTGATCGGTTGACAGCTCCACCCCTTCTCTTCACCCGAGTGCCCAGGGCATGTGGCCGCAAATCCGATGACACAACCACAAAGTCGATCATCGAACTGCGGCCTAAGGTGTCCCTGGTGCCAAGTGCACATATGGACACCTTTATGCCTGAACATTATGGATAATCTGTGACAAGCACAGATGTCCAACAACAGAACACCACTCGGGTTCAGATCAGGGGGGCCATTCTTCCCGATCATGACCCTCCAGGTCTCACTGTCACTGCCAACGTGAGCATTGAAGTCACCCAGGAGGATGAGGGTACCCCCACAAGGAGCGCTCTTTAGTACTCCCTCTAAAGACTCCAAAAAGGGTGGATACACTGAACACTGTTGCCACCCCTGCCCGTCACCTCTCGCCACTGGCAACTCCAGAGTGAAAGAGTCCAACCACTCTCGAGAAGACCGGTTCCGGAGACTTTGCTATGTGTCGAGGTGAGGCTGGCTATATCTAATCGGAACTCAACCACGTGCTCCAGTTCAGGCCCCTTCCCCATCAGAGAGGTGACATTCCATGTCCCTAGAGCTAGCTTCTGCAGCCGGGGATCGAACTGCCAAGGTCCCTGCCTTCAGCTGCCACCCAACACACAATGCACCCTACCCTTCTGGCCCCTCTTGCAGGTGATGAACACACAGGAAGGGGTTGGCATGTTGCCTCTTTGGCCTGTGTCCAGCCGGACCCCCATGGGCAAAGGCCACCAGGCGCTCACCATCACCATCGTGCCCTGCCCATGGCTCCAGGAGGGGGCCCTGGTGACCCGCGTCCGGGTGAGGGAAACCATGAACCATTTCTGTTTTCAATCATAAGGGGTCGATGGGCTACACTTTGTCTGGTTACTCGCCTAGGACCTGTTTGCCATGGGTGGCCCTACCAGGGACATAAAGACCCAGACAACTGAGCTCCTAGGATCATTGCGACACGCAAACTCCTCCACCTCAATAAGGTGGCAGCCCAGGAGGGGATGAAGTATGTTAAATAACTAATTCCACTTTTATGATATATAGTTTTTTAGCTCGACTCAAAACTCAACCTCATGACTCACTTGTTAGTGTACCATTGATAAATTTTGTTGTTGTTCATACTCTAAACTAAGTATATAGGCATGACCATCTGTTCAACCCAAAATAGCACATTACATCTAACTACGTGTATTAAGTGGTATAAAAATAAGGAAATTACAAATTGTATACCTGCTCTGTGATGCTCATCCTTCTGTTGGGATCAATATCTCTTCCCTCCAGTTTGGCTTTCACTCGTTTCCACACACTAACTGCATAGGAGTTCCTCTCCTGAACAGCTGCGAAGCAACAACAAAGAATTTTATCGAATGTCGAATCATGCCAAAGGTCCCGTTTAGGATTTCTAGAGATGATCTGTAAAGGGTAAAATAAAACTATGACCGGAGTGTGAAGGCTTGTACCTCGTCCAGTTTTGGGGTCCCGTATGGCTCTCTTCGGGCTGGCATTGAGACCTTTGCTGTTCACCACCAGAGTGCTGGGCGGGGTGTCGGTGGGAGTTCCGAGATTTCGTGGCAGAGCCTTGCGAGTGTTCTGGGAAACCAAGTCTGGCTGGGTCTTCAACCCAGTGCATCTGACGGCTGCAGTCACACAGGAGAGAAATGTTCAACTTTTCCCATTTACACACAGCAGCTGCTATCAGAAATCTCCTCAGCTATTCCTTAAAAGAAAACTTTTTTAAGGGCTGCTGTTGAGGAAGCTTTCAAAGAGCCTATTACCAGGGAACATGAACTTAGGCACGTTTATACCTGCTGCAAAGCTTGTCTGTATTGCAGACACAGGACTGGTGCTTTCACTGTCACGGTCAGTTACCAGTGGGGAGGCGAAGTCCACGAGGCCATTATACACCCTGGAACAAAGCAGTTTAGAGTGAGAGTGAGTGTGTTTTACAATAGCTTGTTAAGAACAAAAACATCGCTGCAATAAGGTGACTGTATCACTCTGTATGAGCAGATATCAATATATCATCAGGTCAGACATGAGTTGTGTGGAATAGTGCTTTCAAAAATGAAAACTGATACCCCCACGAGGAGCCTTGATTGGAACGTTCATAAATGCAAGCACACTTACCTTTCGCTTTGGGAGTACAATTCCTTCAGTGTGTCAGGGATCTCCTCCAGCAGCTCAAGCTGCTCCTGACTGCGAGGTTGCCCACTGGCCTGGACCACTGTGAATAAGACCAGCTGGATGTTGTCCTGCCATGCTTTGTACTCCAGCAGAAACTGACGCACGCTCCCCTCGTATACCACCTCTTCTTCGTCCACCAAAGCTGCCTCCTCATCCTGTGTAACGCAGTTGAACACACCGTCTCTGACATACTGTTAATGTGCTTCATACAATACAGATTTTTTTAACAATAGATGATACCTTGGCCATGGCCCTCAGTAGGTGCTTGACGTCCGCCAGCTGGCGGTTATGATGGGACAGGATAGTCTTTATGGAATCCACCAGAACTTGCAGTGTCTCTGCGCAGACCTCAAGCTGCTGCTCCCGCTCTTCGCGGGTGTTTTGCTCAACATTAAGCTGCTCTTCCAGTTGCCTCTGTGCGCAGCTCAGCCAGTCGGGGCTGCCAATGGGCAAGTCTAGCACTGGACTCTGTCAACATCAACAGAGAATATGTTTGAATTGTAGAACTAGAATACTCCCCCCCTCCAAGAAAGTCATTGTTAGAATTTGAACCAAAAAAAAAAAAAACAAAAAAAAACACAGGAAACAATATTACAACATTCATATGTCAAAGGATGAGGATGTGTAACAATGAGGGATGCACAATAGCTTTTTTTTTTTTTTTTTTACCGATACTGATAACTTTCTGCTTCCAAAGGTTGATACCGATAACTGGAATTAAGAAAGACAACTAAGCAAATGTGAGCCGGTTTAGCTCCCGGGAATGCAACGCCACCCTGAATAGTTTAAAGTCTGCATTCAACCACTGCGATCAGACTCATAAGGCTTACAGGGCTGACATCACGTCAATATATCTAATATATATCTAAAAAAACGTTTGTCTTTGACGTTACTGTCAATCAACGTGTGAAAGCATTTGGCGATTGCGTCATACTTAGCGTCACAGAAAAGTAGCGGTGACTCGGCGTTGTAAACTGCAACTCAAGTGATTAATGAGATGAGAAAAGCCTCGGACTTCAACAAGAATAAAAGGCTGGTCATCCAGAGCCATCATTTTCATGATTAAATCTCCGATGGCTTTAGCCCTTGTGTCATCTCTGGCAGATTTCTCTGACTTTTTGAAAGTCTCGCCAATTAGTAGAAGTCCAGACGGCTTCTTCAATGCCGGCTTGTTGCTACCGTCGTTTAGCAGTGCTGGCATCCTCATACGCTCTTAAAACTCCGTTGGTTATGTTTCAGTCTTTTGATGTTTGAAGTATTAAAGCTCGTTCTATTTTTTCTCCCTGTGGAACCTGTTTAGAATGTTTAGAGAAAATAGCCAGCAAGCTATCTTCTATGGAAACTTTTCTGATTACACCGTCGCCACTTGAAAGCAGCATTCATTGCAGCCCATTGAGGTGTCACATAGGAGTGGGAACGCTTAATTAAAAAAACTAGCCACACTGCAGTGCAAACGAAAACAGTTGTCGGCCCAATAATTATTGTGCATCCATAGTAACAATTGCTCATATGCTCATTTATAATTACTGTTTGCTCTTGTAAATGAAAAATAGAGATTTCAGAATATAGAGATTTCAGAAGTCAAACTGACCAGTCTGTGTAGCAGTTGAAGCTCAAGTGGGGAGACGCTGCTGCTAAACTGGGCAGCAAAGGAGCAGGTTTGCTGGCAACGTTTTAACAACTCAAAAAGTGCAGCGTCCATATTCAGGGCCTCGGCCGATCGGGTGCGAAGGCCTTCAAAATTAAGGATAGTCGAGCATAGAAAAGTGACCTGCAGGAAACAACAAAGCGAAAGAACGCATTTTAAAGTTGATCATTTAAATCACAGTATGGATTCTTGAGGTTCTGCTTGGATTTCATTCTACCTGGCTGGTGCGTTGGTTCTCTCTGGCCACAATTGCACGTCTCTCAGTGATGGTCATCTCAAAGTCCAGCAGGACTGGGGCCAGTGCTGGATTGGCTCCACCTGCCCACTTCAGACGTTGCTCAATGCTGGCCTCCAGCGATGCCAGTTTCTCCTGTCATTAAAATAGAATCAGAATCACACTTGTATTTACTTCCATGCGAGTGAAGATGTTTGACATTTCTAGGAATTTGTCTTAGTGCTTTAATGCATACATAAAACAAGTGACATAATAAGAAAGTGTAGTCAATATCTTCAACATCGAATCTACTCCCAGTTCTGTGCAGTCATTCCAGAATGGGGCAGAGTCAGAGGATGCCTTTATTAGATGGAACATAATGAGTCATATTTTTCCTAAATAAATTTACTGTTTATACTACTAATATTACAGTTATAGTATCATCTCTGGTTGAGGACATGTAGTGAGAATACCGACCTGAACAGCAACTATGGCTCCTTCATCCTGACTCAGCTTGTACAGTTTTTTCTTCATGTTGCTGAGAATGATGGACCGAGGTGGGATGCTTACACTTAGAGGCTGATTGCTGGGACCCAGAACATCCTCATGCTGCCACTGATGAGACCCAAAGAGAAAAAAGTAAATCCACCATCCTCTCTTTTAATTCTCTCTTCTCTTTTAATTTGATCCAATTTAATCGAAAAACACCTTTCAAATTGTACCTGGAACATGGCGACATGCAACTGGCTTCTCTGCAGACTGGCCTTGGCAGCCTCCAGGTGGGCATCCAACCTTCTTAGCAGGTCTAGTTTCTTCCAGGCTGTATCATAAGAGGAGGCCAGTACAGTGGCTCTGTTCAACAGCAGCTGGGATACCCGGCCTGAAGTCAGGCTTTGTTCCACTGCCTTCTTACAAAGCTCATCCAAAGAGACCTTAAGTTTCAAAACAAAGCACATGTTAAAGCAGATTTTGCATAGTGAAAAGCAGCGTTGCCGGTAACGCGCTACTCTAATCTGACTACTTTTTTCCAGTAACGAGTAATCTAATGCATTACTTTTTCCAAACCATTAGTCAGATTAAAGTTACTTATCTGAGTCACCGTGCGTTACTTTTTTATAAGTCCTTTTCCACCATAAAAAGGTCTAAATTTCTTTTTTCTTTTGTCACTTTTCGGAGTGACGTCACATATGCGTAAAGTCACGTTTTTTGCATGTGGACAACTCACGTGTCAAGAAGGTGGAACAGAAATGGAGACAGGAGAGAGACACGCATTTTCTAGCTGGAAATACAATCACTATTATGAGTTTTTTTCCGCTAAAAATAACAATATCAGAGTTCTCTGTACAGTCTGTGCTGGTGGTAAAAAAGTTTATCCACCTCCAAAAACTCCACGTCAAATTTTAAAAAAACATTTGGAGTCACAGCACAGCACAGTAAAACTTGTGGAGAATGCGAAGCAGAAAGCAGCAGCAGCGACACATGCAGGAGGTCCCCCACCAGCCAAGCAAAAAGATGGACTTCAGTGGCGGTGCAGATCCAAAACCCATTAGTAGGGAAGAACTGAAGAGATGGGTCGGATGGTATGTTGTGGAGGAAATGCTGCCCTTAAATACGGTTGATTTGCCTGCGGTTCGAGACTGCGGTCACACCATCTGTGCTTCGAAAAGACACATTTGCGCTATCTACGCTTTAATTTTGAGTGCTTGTCTACATCGCTTCGTACGGTAAAGCAAGTGAGCGTTTTGATGGTGCATTCAAGTGCAACTCTGAAACTCGGTGATATATAGAAGTTGATTTTTGATCGTATTTTTACGCAACCAAGATGGCGCCGTGTATGGCTGCCCTGGCGTTTTGGTGCGCACTGTTTTGTCTGTTTTTGTGTGTTAATTGTGCGTCAGCGTGCTCTTACACCCATGAAGAGCTCCTAAACATCAAAACAACAACCTTGCTGGATATTCTGCCAGTCTTTTTAGTGCCAGCAGCTGAACTGGTTAACTTTTTGGCAAAAAGAGTGAGACGCCGAAGACGGGGAAAGCGAGCGGGGGCCCTTGTGCGCTTACGGAGACGTGGTGCACGTATGCCCTTACCTGGCATTTTCCTCTCTAACCTTCGCTCACTCAGCAACAAAATGGACGAACTGGGGCTACTGATGAGAAGAAACAGGGACTTCTCTACCTGTTGTGTCTTATGCTTCACGGAGACTTGGTTGAACAATCAGATCCCGGACTGCGCGCTTCACCTGGAGGACTTTCAACTCCTCTGCAGACAGACAAAGGGACCTCTCCGGTGGAAAGACGAAAGACGAACTACCGAAGTACAGACAGTCTATTAAATGCCCGACGAGAGAGCAGAATACGCTGGATCACTGCTACACTACTGGTGCGTACAGGGCTGTGCCTCACGCCGTGCCCGGCTTCTCAGATCACGTCATGGTGCACCTCATCCCAGCGTACAAACAGAGGCTGAAGCTCTCCAAACCCGCTGTGAGGACTTCTAAGAAGTGGAGCAGCGAGGCTGTGGAGGAGCTACGCACGTGTTTGGACGTGTTCAGGTCTGCCACAGAAAGTTTGGATGAGTACACAGACACTGTGACGTCATACATTCAATTCTGTGAGGATAGCATTATTCCATCACGCACCAAGGTGACTTTCAATAACAACAAACCCTGGTTCACACCCAAACTGAGACAGTTAAGACAACAGAAGGAGGCAGCATACAGGGCAGGAGACAGAGACAGCTACAGAGCAGCTAAGTACAGGTTTTCAGAGAGGTTACTGCTGCTAAATCAAAGTACAAGGCACGTCTGGAGCAAAAGTTCTCTGCTAACGACTCTGCATCTGTATGGCAGGGCCTAAAACAGCTCACAAACTATAAACCAAAAGTTCTGCTGATGACCTCAAACTGGCTGAAAATCTGAACACTTTTCATGCCAGGTTTGAAGCCTCACACCCCACCCCACCACCACTTCAGCCACCTCTGTCTCACACACCTCCCCAACCCCTGCCACAGTGGACTCTGCCATGCCCACCCTGGAACCCCCCTCCTCCCCCACTGCCCTCTCAGTTTCGAAGAAGGACGTGCTGCAGCTTTTCAGGAGGCAAAATCCCCGGAAAGCTCCCGGCCCGGACAGTGTCTCACCTGCCACACTGAGCAGAAGAACTGGCTCCTGTCTTCACAGACATCTTTAACACCTCCCTGGAGTCAGACCACGTCCCAGCCTGCTTCAAACTGCCCACCATCGTCCCCAAGAAGCCCCAGACCACTGGACTTAGTGACTTTAGGCCTGTGGCGCTGACGTCTGTGGTCATGTAGTCCCTTGAGCGTCTGGTGCCGTCCTACCTCAAGTCCATCACCTCTCCCCTCCTGAACCCTCTGCAGTTTGCCTACAGAGCCAACAGGTCTACAGACGACGCCATCAACCTGGCCCTCCACTTCATCCTGCAGCACCTGGACTCCCCGGGAACCTACGCCAGGATCCTGTTTGTGGACTTCTGCTCTGCATTCAACACCATCCTCCCTGTCCTGCTCCAGGACAAGCTCTCTCAGCTCAACGTGCCTGACTCCATCTGCAGGTGGATCAATGACTTCCTGACAGACCGGAGGCAGTGTGTGCGGCTGGGGAAGAATGTCTCAAGCACTCGGACCATCAGCACCACAGAGCTGTGTACTTTCTCCTCTGCTCTTCTCCCTCTACACCAGGGGTGTCAATCTGATTCCACAAAGGGCCGTGTGGCTGCAGGTTTTTGTTCCAACTAATCTAACACACAGAGTTTGACCAATCAGCTGATTAAATGACTTCAGTCAGGTGTGCTGTTGCTTGGTTGGAAGAAAAACCTGTAGCCACACGGCCCTTTGTGGAATCAGTTTGACACCTGTGCTCTACACCAACTGCTGCACCTCCAGCCACGACTCTGTAAAACTGATTAAGTTGTGGACGACACCACCCTTATTGAGCTCATCTCCGACAGTGATGAGTCCGCCTACAGGTGGGAGGTGGACCGGCTGGTGTCCTGGTGCAGCGGCAACAACCTGGTGCTCAACATTCAGAAAACAGTGGAGATGATTGTGGACTTCAGGAAAGACACTGCCCCCCCCTCGCCCTGACAGACACTTCCATCTCCACCATGGACTCTGTCCGCTTTCTCGGCACCACCATCACACAGGACCTCAAGTGGGAGCTGACCATCAGCTCCTTGATCAAGAAGGCCCAACAGAGGATGTACTTCCTGCGGCAGCTGAGGAAAGGCAAGCTACCAGCCCAGATGATGGTGCAGTTCTACACGGCCATCATTGAGTCCATCCTCACCTTCCAGGACCAGTACGTCTCCAGGACTTGGGCACGAGCAGGTCGGATAGCAGCTGACCCTTCTCACCCTGGTCACGGACTCTTTGAGCCGCTCCCCTCGGTTACAGTCCATTCGGACCAGAACCTCACGCCATAAGAACAGCTTCTTTCCATCTGCCGTTGGACTAATGAACACTTGACCACCTTTTCACTGTCACTTTAACATTTGGACTACAGTTGCACTGTTCTGACTTGTGTATTCAAGAGACTATATTTTAAATTCTGTGTTTTATGTTTATGTTTATGCACCTTACGCCGAAGCAAGTTCCTACTCTGTGAATTCTGTTCAACAATGGCAATAAACCCCCTTTCTGATTCTGATTATTATTTAAATACATACAGCTGCCAGTACTTGTTGTTTTATTACCATTTAAAGATAAAAAAAAGTTAATTGTCAAAACCAATCTCCGATTACAAATCATTCATTTCTGCAGTGGCTGTATAGAAAAAGTAATGGAAAAAAATAATGTTAATATTTAAATAAAAATATTTTCAAACTGTAGATAGCGTGACCGTGCTCTTTCGAAGCGCAGATGGAGTGACCGCAGTGTTTCGTGCCATCATTACACAATTTATAGTAGATAAAAAAATTGGTTGTGGTCTTTTACGTCTTTTACTCTAACTTAGTTACTTTTAAAATCAAGTAATCAGTAAAGTAACTAAACTACTTTTTAGAGGAGTAATCAATCAGTAGTCTGATTATTTTGTCCATGTAACAGTGGCAACATTGGGGAAAAGTACAGAGGGACAACAGTTCATCTAAAATAATGCTGTTGGTGGGGTACACCCTGGACGAGTTGTCAGCTCAAATGACAAGAAATTCTATTCTATTTTCAATCTTAAACATAGGAGAAGCTTGTCACATTTCATGTTTGAAAACTACAGAGTATGTACTGTTAACAACAGCAAAATTATTCACAGTATAAAAAGAAGCAACCTAACTCTCGCATACCTTATTCTCGACACCGAAGTCTTTGGACTCCACCTGGGAAACAATATCCAGCCCAAGAGAAGAGAGGGTGCTGCACAGGACTAGGCTTAGCGTTTGGCTCGGCAGACCCACAAGCATCTGTCGAACGAAATCGGCTGTGAAGGCCTTGATTGGATGGGTCATCTTTTCTTCACTGATCACCAGCACGCTTGAGTCTGTTGCAGTTGGCAGCCGGTAAAATGACTTCCCAGATCCTACTGGTCCATTTGTCGATAGGAGGTCGTCAGTTGAAGGACAGGTACCTGAAAACATGCCATGTTCCATTTTACTTGCTTTGTCCCTACAAATGCAGTGGATCTTCAGCTAACCGGTTACATTAATCTTGAATGACATTTTGATATTTACAAACAAGCCTGCAGTCATATTTGGTCAGACAGCAAAAAAATGATATACAGTGGTCCCTCGTTTATCGCGGGGGTAACGTTCTGAAAACTCCCTGCGATAAACGAAATCCACAAAACAGTGACCTTCTAATTTTTCACTATTCAAATACATGTTACGACCTCATAATCCCTCCTCGCACTCTGTATAAAGTCCAAAGTACACAGGCTGCGGCGCCCACTCCAACAGGGAGGCGGGCTCTGATCGATTTATGAGGTGTCACATCCTTTTGAGAAGCATAATATAAAAAAAGACATGGCATGAAACGCAATTTCAGAAGCAAGAGAAGTGAATGGTTAATCACTGAAATTACTCAAATTAATGCTTACAGTGTTTAATGTGTTTTGATCTACATAACTACAAAGTGGTAATATCGCACGGTCATAAGTGATTTCGTTTTCAGCGTCCTGTCTGAACTCACAGCTCCTGATGCACCCGGCGTGCTTTGCCGAACGGCAGAAACAGAGCGAAAGCCGGAGCTGCAATGCGAAGGCATTCAGTGTATTTTTGGGGTGATTCTGAACCAGAGTCCCTTGGCCAATCAAGACATAAAGCACAACGCTTTGATGTTTACTGACCCAAAAGAATTTAGATATGCAGCACTTTATACAACAAAATAAAATAAAAATACGCGAAACAGCGAGCCCGAGGAAAGTGAATCATGATATGGCGAGGGACCACTGTATGGTATTATTCAGACTATAAGTCGCTCTGGAGTATATATATATATATATTTCCGGAGCAAGTTGCTGAAACTCCTATCCCCACCCTCCTAAGGCCTGGTACTGCTGCTAGATCCAGAATCCTCTCAATGGCCCTGCCTGGATCCTGCTGCGCATACTTATCACAGTGTCATCAACCCTGCTCAGTAGCAACAGTATCTCGCCATGTGTCATTCCAAGCATGAAGTTTAACTTAATCAAGTTACTTAAATGAGCCATTTCCTTCCACTTATCTGCTCTCCTGCAGTTTTATCGCTTCCTCATCACATTACCTGAAGTTTTTCACGTTTTTACAATATAACAAACTATAATGTTTGCATACAACGTTCTTAAACGTTTCACATTCTTACAATAAATATCACGTTATAACATGAAAATATATTGTTCTAACAATAACCATAACATGGAATAACGTATTACTGATCAATTTTTATTTACACAGAGTGGCAGCAATACGCTTCCGTGGGTAATGATGAAAAAACTGCATGTTTTTATTAAAGTCAACAAACATTAGTTTAACTAGTTATCAATTTTTAAATTAACATAATTAATTAGTTCAACTAGATGAGGAGCCATCTGAGCCATCAGCTGTGTACTTCTGGGAGTACTACTGTTGTCTGTTGCTGACTGTCTCCTTAGTGTACAAGCCACTGGATTTAACGTCCAAAAATTTTCACGTTTTGCCTCGTCCTTCGACATTTCCTTGTTCATAACCTACATGTTCTTCTATGAGACACAAACCCAAAACCAATTCAGTGACGTAGGCAGTGACGTTAAATAAAGATGGCGGCGAGTATGCCCCCAAAATGTCTCAAAAGTGGATGCTCTTTAAAACGGCTGATTAATCAATTTTATTTCAGCATTATGCACTCTCTTATGGTTAGCGTATGTTCTAGTATTTCATGTCCCCTTTAAATAAAGATTATACCAAATTTAAGTAAATATTTTAGATTTCAAACTAAAGTGTTCTGGGAGCAACTTTTCCAGTAGTAGCTAATTCTATGCACACTAATAAACCATACACCGAAACATGTGGCTCAGTCAGCTGGATGTGGACGTGTGCCTTCAGCTTAATAGTTAGTACGGTGTCTGAAAAATCCCAGAAAAACTCTGCACACACATACACTGACAGTTTCTGCATGATGTGACTGGGTTCTGTGTGTGCATGGGGAGGGGTCGCTGAACATATATGTGTGTTGATAGGGGTTATGTATGGATGTATGTATTCAACTTGTCGTTTCGTCATCAATTAATGTAGTGTTATGAAATTTGCCGATTTCAACAGCAGTTTCTGGGTCAGACCTAGGTCTGCTCAGCTCATGAAGTGGTGGGTGGGCATGAGGCATGATGGCAGGGACGGGCTAGAGTGGAGGCACACAGTCACAATTTCTGTAGAATTGTCTAGTTAACCTTAATTGTCTTTTGGCAAATTTTTGCACTGGTCTTTCCCTGAGGTACAATCTGTGTCAAAAAGGTTCAAAAACTGACTTACCAGAGAGAGTTTGTGAAAAGGTGGCACACAGCTTGAAGAAATCCCTAATGGTCTGCAGTCTTTTGAGGAAGAACACCTCTTCCATGAGTTGCCGCTGACTCCGATTCTCAAATAAATGGAGCTGTGTGGTCCGAGCTTCCCTCAAAGAATCGACTTTTCTCCAGGCTGAAGGCACCTCAAGGCAACTCAGCTGAAAATGAGGAGGAGCACAAATGTGTTACTTGCAAGATAAAGAAAATTTAAGTTTCAAAGTAACATATACATTTTATTGTATATGTACTTTATGTAATACAATACAACGGACTCTGCACTGATCCCTTGTGGTAAAGAGAGAGCTGAGCCGAAAGGCTCTTGATTTACCGGTCGATCTTCGTTCCTACCCTCACTTATGGTCATGAGCTTTGGGTAGTGACCGAAAGAACAAGATCGCGGGTACAAGCGGCCGAAGTAGGGTTGCTGGGCTCTGCTTTAGAGATAGGGTGAGAAGCTCTGTCATCCGGGAGGAGCTCGGAGTAGAGCCGTTGCTCCTCCGGGTTGAGAGGAGCCAGATGAGGTGGCTCAGGCAACTAGTCAGGATGCCTCCCGGACGCCTCCCTGGTGAGGCGTTCAGGGCACGTCCCTCCGGTAGGAGGCAACCCGGGAAGACCCAGGACACACTGGAGAGACTATGTCTCTCGGCTGGCCTGGGAACACCTCGGGGTCCCCCCCAGAAGAGCTGGATGAAGAAGCTGGGGAGAGGGAAGTCTGGGCTTCCCTGCTTAGGCTGCTGCCCCCGCGACCTGACCCCGGATAAGCGGAAGAAAATGGATGGATGGTATTTTATGTATATTCTTCCACCTTAATCACTCAGTTTTTCCCTGCTATGCCTTTTGCAGGTGCTCGTAAAAAGTTTGTTGATAAATTTAATTCTAACCAAGCTTCAGTAAGGAAATGGTCTCCTGAGGCCATGGAAACACTGCTTGGAGCGCTGGAAGCCACAGACTAGGATGCTCTGTATGAGCCACATGGTGAGGACTTTGATAGCCTGACTGACTGTATCTCTGAGTACATTAGTTTCTGCATAGACAATATCATCCCCACTAAAGAGGTCTGCTGCTATCCAAACAAAAAACCATGGGTAACCAGTGATCTGAAGGTCCTTCTCAATGAGAAGAAGAGGGCCTTTAGATCAGGAGACCGTGCAGAACTCAAGCGGATACAAAGAGAGCTCAAAAGAAGCATCAGGGAGAGCAAGTGCTGCTGTGAGGGACGAACGATGGGCCGACTTGAACATGTTTTTCAATAGGTTCAACTCCACCCCAGGTGGTCGCTCTACTGCTTATCAAAGCAACAACCCCCCACACCTCCTCCTACCACCTACTGCCCCACACCATCCCCATCACCCCCATCTCCTTCCCCTCCGCGGGGGGGGACTTTTTTTTTAATCCACCATGGACTTTTTTACACCTCCCGCTCCTGGGACATCCTCACAGCCCCCACATCCCCTCATTACCTCCTGTTGCAGACACCTTTCTGCACCACCCTCTTCACCTCCACTTCTCAACCCACTGTTGACATCCACTTCAGACCGTGCCATATCCCCCACCCCCCAGTCTGGACTCCACATTACATCCAGCCAGGTGAGGAGAGAGCTGGAGAGGCTCAAACAGAGGAAAGCTGCCAGACCGCATCAGCCCTCGTGTGTTGAAGGCATGTTCCAGCCAGCTCTGTGGAGTTCTCCAGTACCTCTTCAACCTAAGTCAACACCTTCAGAGAGTGCCAGTGCTCTGGAAAACATCCTGCCTGGTCCCAGTGCCCAAGAAAGGACGTCCTGTTGCACTGGAGGATTACAGGCCGGTGGCACTGACCTCTCACATCATGAAGGTTATGGAGAGACTGATCCTGGCACACCTCAGACCGCCGGTGCGCCCATTGCATGACCCCCTGCAGTTTGCATATCAGCCCCATGTTGGGGTTGATGATGCAATCATCTACCTGTTGCAGAAGGCTTATTCCTTCCTAGACAGACCTAACACCTCAGTCCGCATCATGTTCTTCGACTTCTCCAGCGCCTTTAACACCATCCAGCCCATGCTGCTGAAGGCCAAACTAGAGACTATGCGGGTGGGTGGTCCCCTCGTCACTGACGGGCAGTCCTCAGTTCGTTAGATTAAAGAACTGTGTGTCTGGTCGTCTGATTAGTAACATTGGGGCCCCCCCCAGGGAACTGTGCTGTCTCCCTTCCTCTTCACCACTTACACATCAGACTTTAAGTACTGCACTGAATCGTGTCATCTGCAGAAATTCTCCGATGTCATGGCCATTGTGGGGTGTGTGGAGGTGGGGAGGGAGGCTGAGTACAGGGACCTGGTTAATCGCTTTGTGAAGTGGTGCGGGGAAAACCACCGGCTGTTGAACGTTGCGAAGACGAAGGAGATGGTGGTGGACTTCAGGAGGAACAGGCCCTTGCCGTCCCCTGTCTGCATCAGTTGGACGGATGTGGATTTAGTGGACTCATACAGGTACTTGGGAGTTACACTAAATAACAAACTGGACTGGTCCACCAACACAGAGGCCATCTACAAGAAGGGCCAGAGTCGGCTTTACTTCTTGAGGAGGCTGTTCTATCAGTCTATTGTGGCGAGCACCATCTTCTTTGCTGCAGGGTCCTGGGGTGCAGGCATCAAGTCAAAGGATGCCAACAGACTGAATAAACTGATTAAGAAGGCAGAGTCTGTTGTTGGCTCTAAACTTGTCACCTGGAGGAGATGGTGGACAGGATGCTGGCAATCATGGCAAATCCCTCTCACCCCCTCCACAAAACACTGGACAAGCAGCTTCAGCAACAGACTCACTCAACCCCGCTGCTTAGGGAACGATACAGGAAATCGTTCCTACCTTCGGCAATTAGACTGTACAACTCATCTACCTCTGTCAGAGCCACAACTATACTCGTGGATTAAAATCTACCTGTCACCTCTGGAACATACCTATTCTATTTACATATTTATCCTTTGCACATTCCATTTATGTAAATGTATTCTTATTTTTCTAGCTTAGTACTTTGTATTGTAGTTTTTATTGTTTCACCAAACTGCTGTGACAAACCAATTTCCCTTCAGGGATGAATAAAGTCGTCTCTCTCTCTTTCTCTCTCTCTCATATCGTATCTGTTATACTCAACATTGTCTCTTGGCACAGTTTAGAAACTAAGAGCCTGACAACTGAACAAGAAACAGTTGTATTTAAAACTTCCTTTGGGATGAAAAGTGCATGGAGGGATCATAAAATCAGAGAGAAACATCCTAATTTTCACTGCAGTTCACACATAAAGGCAATGCAGTTGTCCATTCTTAAAATATTATATTAACACTACCTTGTCTGTGAGCTGTGCAAATGCATTCTCTAGCTGGGTGAACATTCCATCAAAGGCCACCAACAACATTTGTCCTGGGGACATCTTTGGTGTGTCCTGGCCTGGTCCTTCCATGTTCCGAGGCTGGATTAGCCTAGAGTACTGAGCACGTAGTAAACTGAAATGACAATGACCGCCATTGATCACAAGTACCAGACCTGTACTGGGTCTAATTTAAAATTCAGGCTTACCTTGTAATGTTGAGTAAATGGTTGTGTCCATCTTGATCGAAACTTATAGTAGATTGCAGATTGTTGACTAGTGCCTGCAGTCCAAGACCATCAGAACTCTGCTCCACCAGCTGCTCTATTTCTACCAACATGGACTCCAGAGTGGGCTCTCCTTTTATCATACAACACAGAGCTTCTGGGAAGATGATCTGTCTGAAGTTGGTGTTTAGCTCCTTTGGTAAAATTAAAAAAAAAAATAATAATAATGTATTGTGTTTATTGTGTAATATTATTACACAATAAAACGTCTCAAGGTTACATTTACATAAATCAGGCAGGCCTGCTGAACTAGGTTTACATGGCATTTCACATGCAGTCCACATATGCTCATTTATGAAATGTAACACTGTCAATACAAAGACATAAAATCCAATGCATGTTATTTTCATCTTAAACTTGTACCAATGATAAGCTCCTTGTCCAAGGGACTTTCATCATACATACAGTTCTCAGGCTCTCAGGTATCCAATATGTATTAATCTTCCCACAAAAATTGACCTACTTGCAAGCAGGTATATACAGCATTAGCCAGATAAACAGCTTGGATGGTGGCTGAGGGGGCAGGCAGCTCCAGGTCGTGTTGTACAATTTGGCAGCGTTGCAGAAGTGTTGTCAGGGCACTGACATTTCCAAACATACTGCAGAGCTCATCCAAAAACCATGCCCCATCTCGAGACGTCAAGTCAACAAGCTGCTCTCCTGCACTGGCTGCAGCACTTTCCATGACCACATTTCGTCTGGAGAATAGAATGTTGAGAGTTCATTGTCATTTTAGTATATCTCAAGTGTTCAGAGACCCTGTTTTTTTTTGGTATTGTTTAGCCAAGTCCCAAAAAATAAAAAAATTAAATAGTGAAATAATTTTCCATTGAATTATTGGCCAGGCTTTGGTTTAGTGGAATTCTGACAAAGTAATTTTAATTGTTTTTTTCTGGTGATAATTTATAAAAGTTTTACAAGAGCAATATAGGGGTTAAATAGAAAAATGATAAATACAACTAATCAGAGGCCGGTTCATTGACCGCTATCAGAATATTTTTCATCTTGCGGGTAGAAGTGAGCTTCCTCCGTAGGGTAGCTGGGGTCTCCCTTAGAGATGGGGTGAGAAGCTCTGTCATCCGGGAGGAGCTCGGAGAAGAGCCGTTGCTCCTCCGCATCGAGAAGAGCCAGATGAGGTGGCTCGGGCACCCAGTTAGGATGCCTCCCGGACGCCTCCCTGGTCAGGGGGTCAGGGCACGTCCCTCTGGCAGGACACCCCCGGGAAGATCCAGGACACGCTGGAGAGACTAGGTCTCTCGGCCTGGGAACACCTCGGGATCCCCCCAGAAGAGCTGGAAGAAGTAGCTAGGACGAGGGAAGTCTTGGCTTCCCTGCTTAGGCTGCTGCCCCCGCGACCCGACCCCGGATAAGCGAAAGAAGATGGATGGATGGATGTACGGTAATGTAATGCTTCAATAACGTGACTACTGAAGTCAGTAATTTAACCTGCAACACTACATAGAATGAAAAAAGTTTTAAACCTGCAGAGTGTACACAGGACAGAGGTGATGATTCCAGCCAGTCCCAATGAGCCATGGTCTCCGTTTTCACGTAGGAAGCCTGTGATACAGTGCTCAATCTCCTGAACTTGTTCCTCACACACTGCTACAGTCGTTCCCTCGGCCTTGAGGCGCTCTGCCTGGCGCATCACACGATCATTGGTTTCAGCAATCTGATGTTGCAAAGTCAACTCCACACTTGACAGAAACTGACAGATAGCTGCAGAAGGTTGAGGAGCAAACATGATCTCATATCTGTAAAGGCAGAAAGAAAGAAAAAAAATAGTGGCCATGATTATATATTTGTCCAATTTAAGGAAATCGCTTCTAATAATCTGTACTAAGAAAAATTGGGCAAAAAGACCATTTAAATTCCTATGAACTACAGGAAGCATGTGTACATGCACATACACAGAAATTTTTTTCCCCTCTACAAAAACCTTTTGCAGTTTTATATTTTTCTTACTGTCTGCAGATATGCTGGCAGTGCTCCACTGTCATGTCTGTCAACAATTCCTCCAACCAGGCTTTCCACTGCTGGACGCGATGGAGCAGCAAAGTACCCCGTGGGTACAGTAATGCTACCGTTGCGTAGCTGTGTAACTGCTCAAGGCAGCCACGAAGTGCCCCACGGCGCTGCTGCAACAATGTGCCCAACTCTGCTTCCAAGTTCTCACACTGGGTGATCAAATGGGCCTGGCCTGCATTCTGCAGGAAGGATGTAGCGGGCACATAACTAGGAGGACCTGGATACATTTGATACCAATGAACAAGACGCAGGTTTTTAGAGATGTGAAAATGTACCAAATGTTTTAAATTAAGTTTTGGAAAAAAATAAAATTAATAAAACAACAAAAATCTTACCCAGATCTATGGGGCTGCTGATGTCTTGCAGTAAACTTGCCAACTGGGTGGCTTCCAGGCTTGAGAAAGCTGCCTGGTACTGGGAGATCCACTGGTCGAGGTCAGTGAGTTTGCTCTGAATGGCCTCCTGCATTGTTTGCTGCTGTGACTGAAGCTGAGTGTGTTCAGAGTATCTGTGTTGGAAGGACAAATCAGTAAATACTTGATACTTAATTGACAATTTCTGAAAGTACGGTGAAAACCTTTATTTATTTATACTCCCATATCGCTGGTCAGAATATTTTTATTAGCCAATTTATATATTGCATAAAATGACCTATATGGTATCAAAGATTTGAACGATTTTAGACTAAATTACTATTGTAGGACAGCAGACCTTTGCTCCAGGGTAAGGATAAGATGGTCAGGATGGTTCTCTGCTCCTTCTAGGAAGGCAATCTCTTCCTGAAGTTTGTCTTGCAGTTTCCCACCCTGGCAGAGCAGCTCCTGCAGAACCAGGTACTCCTCCACAGCCTCTTCCACTTGTGGCAACACTGCCAGCATTTCGTCGCGATTTTTAAACCAATTCACCTACAAACAGTACACAGAGGGAACTCATTTACATTTAAAATGTTTTGTACTTCTATTGTTGTGCACATATTTTTTATAAAAAATGCACAACATGTACTCAAAATAATATGAGCTCACATAACTCATATTTAACTGACCTTAATCTCAGCTACCCTGGATGAGAATAGGGAGCGTGTGATGTCTCTCTCCATCTCCCTTTTGCTCTGCTTGTTTTCAGCTTGCTGGCCTCCTCCTCCATATACAGCACCGGCAAAGCCTACTTCCCCACCAGCAGTCCAGTCCACAAGGGGATCGTAGACAAAGGCCTCCAATAGGGTTAACAGGGTCTCTCTTCCACGGCGCATGATCTGAAGAACCTGAAAACCAGACTTGAATGAAACATTCTGCAAAATTACCTGCTAGTCACTTTATACGGATAAGGAATCTAAAGGGGCGGCCAATGGGAGCACAAAGATGGCAGACAATATGTACAATTGTTTTTTTCCATTCATTGCTTACATTTACGTATTAATGTAAGCAACTATTTTCCACAGCTAACATGGTGCCATTTATAGAAATTGAAGTGTGTCTCACCCTAAGGCAAAAATGGCACAGGCACTTTTTAAAAAATAATTACATTCAAACTTCTGCAAGTCTCAATGTACATGATGCTAATAACATGGTAATTTGGGAAGCCTTGCATCCCTATCAATAACCTGTTCACAGGACAGTCTGAAGATGCCCTCTACACCGGTAACACCCAGCGCGGTCTCTATGTTGTGGGTCATTCTGAATGGGACTCTCTCTGGCACTCGTAGACTCTTCCCTAGGGACATGGAACAAAAACCAATATCACTGGTCATTTAAAATTTATTTTTTATTAAATTCAATGTGACCTGCTTCAAAAAGAAATAGAAATAAGACTTAGGAGAACTACAAGAACTACAACTACATGGTTGTAGCTCTGCCCTGGGAATAAATTTTATATTAATATATTTTTTTATATGCACCGTTGTTTTAAAAAAATACAAAAAGAATGACAAGTATGTCAACATAAATGTTTGAAGGACTTTGCTGTAATATCAAGTTTTTATGTATAATGTTTTTGATCCACACGTGTTCTTAATACATGTTTTTAATTTGTATATGAGTTAATCAGAAAAGCTTTTGTGTTCAGTCATGGTTAAAGTAAGTTGTGGCTGCACTACAGACAATATTGAAGTGTTTTTTGCTGAAACTGACCTTTTTCAAAGCATACATTGTAGTCGATGTGCACCACCTCTCCAGTGGTCATGTCAATCAACACATTGTCTAGGTGACGGTCACCAAGGCCGATGATATACCCAACCATTGACATGACAGCAGTGGACCTGGCGTAGGACTTCATTATAAAAAAAATGAATGAGTACCACCTTTACTTGTATAGTAAAACAAGAACAAAAATAATATAATGCTTGTATAAACACCCTAAAATAATAAAATGAAAAGATACTGAAACTGTGATATACAGCAGCAAGAAAACGTATTTGACCCTTTTGAAATTGTTTTCTGCATTAATGTATCATAAAATGTGATCCATCATCATCTATTTTGATTGTATAGTATATTAGTATTAGTATAATCTAAAATAATTACAAAGCAAAATTTGATATTTCATGTCTTTATAATTAGGAGATTAGAGGTGTGGACGAGAGCTTTCTTGACTGATAAAAACCACTAAAATTTTCGACTTAAGAGATTCTATGATCAAGAATCTGTGATTTAAATAAAGCAGGAAAGTGATACCAGAGATGAAAATCCAAAGTAGATTTCTCTGTGTCAACTGGACTGAAAGGTTTCCTTGAAAACGTTTCCTTGAAAACGTTTTCAAGGAAACCTTTCAGTCCAGTTGACACAGAGAAATCTACTTTGGATAACCATGACCTGGATGATTGAGAATCTACACAGACATCAGAGATGAAAAGAAATTCAATAGTCTACAGTAATCAGCAAACAATCTACAAATAGACACACTTTGGGACCGTGATTACTATACTGAGAAGAGGACGTATAGTCAGATAGACCCCAAGGGCACTGTGTAGTAGTTCACCCATTAGCTACTGTCAACCGGTTTTAATTTCCAGGGTTTATTGACTTTTTCCATTACTATTTAGAATCTTGAATGAGTGTGTTCAATAAAAGATCAATATTTATTTGTGTTATATTAGGCACATTACATTGTCACCCAAGACATATTAGACATTAGATCACATTTTATGACTAATTAAGGGAGAAAATCATGAAACTTAACAAGGTTTCAATACTTTTTTTTGGCCAGGAAGTTCATTCATCATTCACTCACTAAATTGGGCTGTAGAAGTTACCTGAGTGACTCTCCACCACTCACTGGGTGTGGTGCAGGAACACCACAGCTCTTTGGCAAGCAAGTTGGAAGGTGTAGCCTCCATCAACTCTTTCAGTACCTCTTTCATGACACTCAGAGGCCAATCTCGTCGCGTAACATCCAGACTGAGTCCCACTGCCTTCAGAGCTGGCCCAATGTGGCTGTAGTACAGTTCGCTCGGACGAGGTACTGGAGGGATCGGCTGCTGCTGCTGCTGCAATGAATCCTGGCCCTGGTACAGACAAAGGAACCCATTCAAGGAACTTTAATGAAAATATCCCCCTTCTATTATGCATTTATAATATCAGCTAATCTGAAAGAGGTGTGCTAACTTCTGCATTGTGGACAATGTTACCTTCTGAGCCTGGAGCACACCCTCCCTTTGCTGCCAGCGCTTGTAGAGGCCAAAGAGTGGCGTGGCTCCATCCACCCACTGAATAAGTCCTGACCTGGTTCCAAGGGGGGTGACAGAATAGTGGCAAGCATGGAAATGAGGCTGTTCCTGCTGGTTAATCTTGGTGAACATGGTGTTGACAATCGACAGGAACTGCATAATGCGCTCGTCCAAATGTAAATCCTCCAGCCCTAAGACAAAATATTATTTTATCACAAATGAGTCTTCAGAAACAAATGTTTAAGTTATTACTTTCACAAATACAGTACACCTACTAAAGACATCTTTAAGAAAATGATACTGATTTCATACCAGTTTTCGCTGCTATGATCTCATCTCCTACCTTTAAAAAGGTATGGGTAATTTCGTCCATCTGAGCCCATGAAGAAGAGCTTTTTGGGCTTGGTTTTGGTGGGTAGAATGGTAATGGTGTTGCCTATGCTTTGTATGGTGATGGCATCTGATGCAGACACCTCACCAGGCAGGGCCATTTCCGTCTTGGTCATTGACACAAGACGAGGACTGATCTCATCCAGGTGAAGCAGGTAGCTAGCTCGCTTTTGGGCACGCTGCTGAAGGCTCATCATGATCTGATCAACACAAATATTACTCAGTAATATCAACACAAACACGTAATGTTTGCGTCAAAATAAAAAGTCCAAGTTCGCTGTGAAGTTTTATAACCAAATGACAACAAAAAGTGAAAAATATACTGAGAGAAAGACAGCCAGTATATATGAGTACAGTGGTCCCTCGCCATATCGCGGTTCACCTTCCGCGGTCTTGCAGATTTCTTTTTTTTTGTATAAAGTACTGCATATCTAAATTCTTTTGGGTCAGTAAACATCAAAGTGCTGTGCTTAATGTCTTGATTGGCCAAGGGACTCTGGTCCAGAATCACCCCGAAAATACACTGAATGCGTTTGCGTTGCAGCTCCGGCTTTCTCTGTTTCTGCCGTCCGGCAAAGCACACCAGCTGCATCAGGAGCTGTGCGGCCAGATAGGACGCTGAAAACAAAATCACGTACGACCGGGCGATATTATCACTTTGTAGTTATGTAGATGAAAAACACATTGAACACTGTAAGCATTAATTTGAGTAATTTCAGTGATTAACCATTCACTTCTCTTGCTTCTTAAATAGCTTTTCATGCCATGTCTTTTTTTTATATTATGCTTCTCAAAAGGATGTGACACGTCATAAATCGATCGGAGCTTGCCGCCCTGTTGGAGTGGGTGTACTTTGGGCTTTATACAGAGTGCGAGGAGGTATTATGAGGCCGTAACATGTATTTGACTAGTGAAAAATTAGAAGGTCACTATTTCGCGGATTTCGTTTATTGCAGGGGGGTTTTCAGAACGTAACCCCCGTGATAAACGAGGGATCACTGTATATACAAACCACTCACCTGTTTGAAGGGAAGCCAGCTGCTGGCAGGGTTGGCGGGGTTAGTAGGATTTTTCAGTCGTTCAAGGGCAGATATGATATCACTGCCATAGGTCTGCTGGAACCACGTTTCATGTGGTGTCTCTGCAGGGGCTGCTGTGATACTGCAAACGTGATCCAGAGCAAAAACCACAGGGCGCATCAAAGCAGAGTGTTTTTCCCGCATGATAGCAATCTTTTCATCCCTGCAACAGAGTAAACACATGCACAGATTTGAAAACCTTGAAAATAGGCCTGTAAAATAGGCAAATAAAATAAATATGCAAATCAGGATTTTTTTTCCCACTGAAAACTAGTGGTACTGTTCCAAGAAGCATTCTAAAAGTGACATATTACCTGCGCAGTGTGGTGTTGTTCTGCACCCTCTTAACCTCATCCTCCAGCTGTTGAATCCTACGAAGGACGTGCATATGTTGCTGTTGCAACACACCAAGCCACAATTCATCCCACAGCAAGGTCACTCTACGTAGTTCACCCACCAGCTGCTGTACCTGTTCAGGACACATATGCAAGTTAGCTCCATACCAATCTCAAGCGTGAAAATGGCTTGAACGTTTTACTTGGATTAAAAACCAACCTGGAGCACCATGGCAGGATTTGCAATGGACAGTTTCTCTACTATCTTGCTGTAACAATCCTGCATCATGGCTTGGTCTTGAGAGGAGTACAAAGTTGATAGTTCTGCTTTCGGTGCTCCATCCTGTCCGTTGCCATCCGTGTGCTCCTCTTCTACAATGCCCTCTCCCTGTATGCTGCCCAGAAATGTGGGCAGTGCTGAAGGCAGTTGATTTCCTGTTAATATAACAGTGAGAACATATTTATATTTTCAACAATGGCCGATCATTCCCTGACCATAATAGCCACTATATACTATAGTAAAGGATTACTATTCTACAGTTGTATGAAAAAGTTTAGGCACCCCTCTGAGACTGCATAATAATTGACTGTCTTCACAGAAAATGATCACAGTGGCATGTCATTTCCCATAAAAGCTAAAAGTACTGGGTCGTTTTCCTGACAGATTTTTAGTGTAGTAATATTCATTTATATGAAATTAAATTAAATGTGAAAAATAGGCTGTGCAAAAATGTGAGAACCCCTGTCATTTTGTTTATTTGAATACCTGTAACTTATTAACCCTGAGTAATTGGAACACAAAATTGGTTTGATGACAGGTGCATCTAATCATGACAAAAGGTATTTAAGGCAGCCAAATGCAAGTTGTTGTTCTTCTCTTTGACTCTCCTCTGAAGAGTGGCAACATGGGAGCCTCAAAACAACTCTCAAATGAACTGAAAACAAAGACTGTTCAGCATTATGGTTTAGGGGAAGGCTACAAAATGCTATCTTAAAGATTTCAGCTGTCAGTTATCACTGTGAGGAACATAGTGAGGAAATGGAAGGCCACAAACACAGTTCTTGTTAAGGCCAGAGGTGGCAGGCCAAGAAAAATATCAGAGGCAAAGATGAAGGATGATCAGAATGGTCAAAAACAACCCACAGACCACCTCCAAAGACCTGCAAGGTCATCTTGCTGCAGATGGTGTCACTGTGCATAGTTCAACAATACAGCGCAATTTGCACAAGGACAAGCTGTACGGGAGAGTGATGCGGAAGAAGCCTTTTCTTTGCAGACGCCACAAACTGAGTCGCCTGAGGTATGCAAAAGCACATTTGGACAAGCCAGCTTCATTTTGCAATAAGGTGCTGTGGACTGATGAAACAAAAATTGAGTTATTTGGTCATAACAAGAGGCGATATGCATGGCAGCAAAAGAACACAGCATTCCAAGAAAAACACTTGGTACACTTGGTAAAATTTGGTGGAGGTTCCATCATGCTGTGGGGCTGTGTGGCCAGTGCAGGTACTGGGAATCTTGTTAAAGTTGAGGGTCGCATGAATTCCACTCAATATCAGCTGATTCTTGAGAATAACGTTCAAGAATCTGTCACAAAGTTGAAGTTATGCCAGGGCTAGATATTTCAACAAGACAACGACCCAAAACACTGCTCAAAATCTACTCAGGCATTCATGCAGAGGAACAAGTACAATGTTCTGGAATGGCCATCCCAGTCCCCAGACTTGAATATCATTGAAAATCTGGGATGATTTGAAGCAGGCTGTCCATGCTCGGCGACCATCAAACTGGAGGTGTTTTGTAAGAAGTAATGGTCCAATATACCTTCTTCCACGATCCAGACACTCATTAGTGGCTATATGAACTAAATATTGATATGATTTTTCTGTTAAGGTGCCAAATTTATGCACCAGTCTAATTTTGTTTTGATGTATATTGCACATTTTCTGTTAATCCAATAAACTTAAATTTCACTGCTGAAATATTATTGTGTCCATCAGTTTTATAGTGATTTATAAATGAAAATAATGGCAATTGTCAGGGGTGCCCAATCTTTTTCATACAACTGTATATCTAGCAGCAAGTAACACTAACATCCACTCTTATATTTTCTAAAATTAATTTTGTTATTTTGTTATTATGAGTCTAATGTAATATTTGTATGTCTATAAATTGGGTGTTTTTAACTCAGCCCCCATGAACAATGTTTTTAACCATTTTCTTGAGGCTTGGATTGAGGGAGTGTCACTCCAATAAATCTATATCAATTCTCCTTGATCAAGTACTTAGATTATTACTTTACTACTTTACTTATTACTAACTAAAGGTGAAAATATCCCAATAGTTCAAAGTGTCCTTTAACAAAAGTTTAATGACAATGGACAACCTTGATTCACCACAGCAAGTGTTTGAGTGTATTTTAGCAAATGAAAAATAAATATAATTTCTTCTCAAGTGAAACAACAAAAGATTTGAACATATTTGAACACTAAGGTTCTTTTTGATTAAGAACAGCATATACAGTGGTCCCTTGCCATATATCGGTTCACGGCAAAAATTGATCGGAGCCCGCCTCCCTGTTGGAGCGGGCGCCGTAGCCAGTGTACTTTGGGTTTTATAAAGAGTGCGAGGAGGGATTATGAGGCCGTAACATGTATTTGAATAGTAAAAAAATTAAAAGGTCACTATTTCGCGGATTTCGTTTATCGCAGGGGGTTTTCGCAGGGAATGTAACCCCCGCGATAAATGAAGGACCATTGTACCTGCATTTTGGGCTTCTGTTCCAAAGGATAGTGAGCCCACAATGGCAGGATAGAGTACGAGATGTGGGGAGTCTTGGGCCACACGACACAGCAAGCTGCATATGCTTTGTCGGATGTATGCCTCTGGATGATTGAGACGGGAAAAAAGCTGGGGGATGATTCCTGATGAGACCATAATGAGAAGAAGCAAGCAGCAATTACTTCATAGATGACTTGAGCTTAGACTTAGGATACTGGCATTTTCTAAACATCACTGTTGGTTGTGACCTAATAAATAAAATTTTAAGAGAAATAAGTCATAGCTGGAGAGCTTTCCAAATGGTTTACCTCTCCAGGGTCCTGTAGGGGTGGAGGCTAGACCTAACTCCAGTACTTCCCTCAATTCACCCGCATGCTTTACCAGCAATCGGAGTAGCCTCAGGGTTGCCATGACAATCACATCATCATTGCTCTGCTTGTTGTTTTGAAATGACAGCAAGGCTTTTGGGTCGTCCTCATCTTTAAGGACCTTAACCATAAAAAAAAAAAAAAAAAAAAAAAAAAACTTTAAAAACTGAAAGGACACACAGGGAAACAACATCAGACATTAGATCTCACCTGTCCAACATTGAGTTTTAAAAAGGTAAAATAGGCCTGGCATGAGACCCTGTAGAGGCCAAAGATGCGATCCACCACCTGCCTCCAAACCCTGATCAGACCATCTGAAACAGCCTGGCCCATATCTGCAAGCCAGGGGCACGAGCCAGTGAGCTGTCGCCAGATCACGTCCACCATGTCATCCTCATCATCATCCTGCTGGAGTGCTATGTCTTCATCCTTAGAAATGATAGAAAATTAGGAACAGAACCATCATCGCTGATCAACATCTGTCCAAACATTCTGATTTCAAAACTGGAAAAAGTTAATATATTTAACCCCTTTTTGAGTTTTGTTTTACAATGATTTATGGCATATGAAGTGATTTTTTTTTCCTTATATCGCCCTGGAGTTTTTATCAAAAAAGAAAAATTCTTTGTGAGGATAACACAAATTGCTCTCATTGGTAGTGAAAATAATGCTATGCTAAAACTTCAAATTATAAATGTGTGAAATGGAAGTAAACAGAGCACCCACATAAGCTTGTGGGTGTTGAATCAACTAGGGTTGTCAGATATTTTAAAGGTTAAAAAAAACAGAAGTTGGTAAATCCATACCTGTATACCAGTAGGCCTACACATGGCCTGCCCAAGAATGCTGAAAATTCTGTCTTTGTCTTCGTCATTGGTGGTTGATGGAAGCAGCTCCTCTATCTCCCTTTTCTCTCCAGGGAGAAGAGGCAAACCTTCTCCATGGCTGGATTATAAATACATAGACAAAACAAGCAAATGAAGTGGCTGTAGGTCTGGGAACCTATGACTATTTTGACACTAACCACCATTACTACTAAAAAACCCTTAGGAATAAACAGGTGGTAAAATAATCTGCACATTTTTGAGAGGGTCTACTAACCTGGCATTATCCACCACCTTCCGTCCCCAGCGATAAGCCCAACTAGCCAGTGCTGCCCAGGATTTTGCCATCTCTGGAGCCAGGTAAGTTGACAGCTGGTAGAGCTGGCCCAAAACAAAGTCTGGCTCTCCAACACCCACATTTACTGAATAGGAAGTAAGTCCAAGACTTAAATGTCACAAGGTTCAAATTAACTCTGGTATACAAAGGGCTGGGTATTGTAGATACTATATTGTATCATAGAGGTGGGATTCAGATGTTTGGGTTATTAGATGATTTGTATGGTTTACCTTTAAAAATTCAAATCATGTTTGAAATTAAACTTATAATAAATAAATTCAATGCTGGTCAAACAGGTGTACAACAGTGAAGAATGCTGTGTATTCCACTAATCAACATGTTCAGCACATAACCACCTGCCCATCACAATTTATCACAAACTATTAAAGTCTTACCTAATAATTTTTACAGGGAAAGTCAAAGTTCATTTCCTGGGTAACATAGGATACAGATTTTTCAAAATTCTGGCTAAATGAGAAAAGTTCCTGCAGTAGAAAATGGGCCGTTGACAATAACTTGTTAAATATTATTTATGTGACTGAGGCTTGTACTGCACCATTACCTGAGGTCTCAGCAGTGATGTAGGGAATACCCTGTTCTTCGAGGGAAAGTTCCAGCAAAGAAGAAATGTTTCTGGTGAGGGATGTCATGTCGCCAACAGCATTGGAGTTTACTACACCTGACTTCTTTACCACCTATGCAAAATAGTACATAATACCGTCAATTATAATACCACAAGCATAGCAATATTGATATGCATTCCAAAAAAATGCAAACAGTAAAGAAATAGTGAATGGTGACCCTGCCTGTTTAAGTTGAGGACTCATGTCTTTCCAGTCAGCCAACATCCATTTGCAGAGTGTGAGCAGTGAGCGGCAGGCAGCCACTTCATTCTTCCCCACATGGCAGTATGACAATGCCGCTCCACTTAGCATCTCCATGGCTGTTATGGACTGGCCTTTCAAAGGGAAACTGCTTCATGAATTGTAATATCGCCAGCACAAAGCATCAGAAGTTTCTAAGACCTGAGAATTATGGACAGCTGCAATCTGCTATTTTAAAGATGTTTTATGACCAGTTTTCCTCTTCAGCAATGCAAGATAATTAGTGTTCAGCATCATTAAGTGTTTAACAGAGCCTAATTTTTGACAAAGGGATTAAGATGGATGGTGGTATCATTTTATATAAAATATAGCATACTATTTGCCTAGAGTTAGAAGGATTTCATGATTAAGAAAGTAATTCACCAAGTTCTATGTGTCCTTTTTCTTACCTGCAGCTCTCAGAACTTTAGCTCTTTCTATCTGTAGCTCTGGTCCCCATTTCTCTCCCAGAGTGCCCTCCAGAGTCAGTAGCCTGAACGTGAGGCTCAGCTCATCCTCCTGCTCATCCTCATGGGATCCATTGCCACACTGCCTGAGCAAACGGGAAGCTAGGACAATGTTGCCTTTTTTCCTGGCAAATTTGACAGCAGTCAAACAAAGCTCCGTTAGGTGGCCATCTGTGGATGAAGAGTAGCCTGGACAAAAAACAAAAACAAAAAAAACAAAAAAAAAAAAAAGAGCTTCATATGAATATTTGTAGACAGATTCCAATCTTGTTCACTTAAATTAAAATTTGGCAGAAAAATACAGTTTTTATGCTAAAGCACATTTGACCACAATTCCTAAGAATGTAATCCCATAATATTAAGGCAGGATAATAACATCAATTCCCCAGTGCATAAAATTAGGTTTCTTTTTTTCCATTTCAAAAATATTCTGAAAATCTTGAATTGGAAATCACTGCTCAAACCTTTACTGGTCATTCTTGATGCCACTTTATTTTTTTGTAATTTACTCTGTTGTCCTAAAGCTGTTACCTGGATGAAATATTCACAGATGTTACCAGTGGTTTACAGCATGTAAATGCTTTGTATCAACATTTATTTTGATCTTGATCACAGAGATTGTAAAGAGAAAAAAAGGTGTGTCACAGTTCAGGTCTTTCTGGAGAAACTGTCCATGCTTTTTTATGAACACTCACCTTTGACTTTATGGAGGTGTTGTCTTTGGAAGACAGTGTATCTGAAAGCATGAAGAAAAGGCTGGACGTCCTGTTGCTTACAAGACCTTAAAGCCTCACTGCAAAGAGGAATCACACAATCCTGCAAATACAAAAACAGATAACATTTAGTTCTTTGGGGAAAAAAATGTTAGAGGGCAGTCTTTTTACAAAAACCAGACTGAAAAATTCCAGAAATTAGGATGGAAAATGTTCTTTTGCTTCGATATATTGAACACTGCCACATACTATGGAAGCGTATTGCTGCCACTTTATATATAGTTTGTTATATTGTAAAAACGTGACAAACTGGATCCAGTACATAGTGTAGCTTGTATCCATGGTGCCTGCCATATCCTTCCAAATGATCAATGAGAAATTATGCTACTTCCAGTGGGTCGGACTGATTTTTCCTTCTGTACAGTCCCATGCGTTTTAAGGTCCTTATCACAATTTGTGTGTTATTCCAAGAATGAAGTTTAACTTAAGTCACTTAAATGAGCCATTTCCTTCCACTTATCCGCTGTCCTGAACATCGTTACATCGCATCCTCATCACATTATCTGAAGTTTCACGTTTTTACAATAAACGTATAACGTTTGTGCAATAAACTTATGTTTTTACAATATAAATTATCAAGTTTTTACAACATAAACTATCACGTTATAATGTGAAATGTTTCACATTCTTACAATAAAAATTATCATGTCATAATGTGAAAATATATTGTTCTAACGTGAGAGAATATAATTAGTTTAACAAGTCAAGTCATCTTTATTGTCAGCTATGCTATACATGCATGACATACAGCATACTGAAATTCCAGTCCTCTCGGACCCACGGTGCAGCAAGGAATAATATATAAAGCTACTCTAACTAAACTGAAATACTCAATACAGAAAATTACAGTTAAATACAGAAATTTACAGTTAACGTGCACAGTTGTAAGTCGTTGAAACAGTTGTGGGGTATATGGTCAGTAAGAAAATAGACAGTATACAGTATGAACAATATATACAGTATAAAGTATAAATAGTAGTGCAAATCAGCAGGGTAAAATGAGTTGTGCAGTCCTGAGATGAGTGTGTGTGTGGACAGTGTGTGCAGGGAGTGGGGGCAGAGCAGGGATGGAGTTGAGAATCCTGACTAACAATGCAGCACACTACGAGTATACATACCTCCTGTCCTGTGAGCGTGTTCTCCAGCATGGAAGTGCAATGTAGCTGCAGGGTAGGCAGGGTGGGCAAGTTGTCAGCCAGAATGAGGGTAGACAATCGAAGAGGACCCAAACAGATCCGTCCAGTTTGCTTCAGGCAGCGAAGCAACATACTGCAACATCATCATATAATTTACACACACAAAACCTTTAACATGAAAAATTATTCTCAAAAGCACCCACTACTGACAACGCTATAGATTCAAAAACTTACTCGGGATTGGGGGTACTTTTTTGCTCTGATTGCGTGGCTTTTTCTATGGAACTAACAGCACTGCGAAGAAGCTGCACTTCAATAGCTCTCTGTAGCTCAGTTGGATCTGGACTCATGGGAGGCAGAAGTTTCTTCAGGTCTGAAAAGCACACAAAGAAAACACACTGCATCACTTTTATATACACATTAAAAAAATAAACCACACTTCCGTATGTACTCTAATACAGCTTACCTAGTTTGTCTTTGCTGTAAGAGAGTGAGCTGTAGTCCTCTCCAGGCAGCAGCTCAAGCTGAGTTGCACATTCGGCAAGATCACCTTCCTCAAAGCGGCTCAGAGCCTGGATGTAGTTTAAATCTGTCCTCAAATTGATGCTTCCTGAAATGCTGGAGTTTTGTTTTAGAGTATGGACAGTGGTCTGCCACTCTTTAACAGATTCCCAGTCACAGAGTGCCACATAACACTGACTTGCTTTGTTGACCAGAAAGTTGATGACTTCAGGAGAACACTCATTTGCCTTGAGCAGCACTGTCTTCTTATTGTCACCTTTTCAGAAGAAATCCCACCCAAAAAACACTTAAAGCATATTCTTTTAAACAATTTCTAGTTATTAAAAAAAAAGATGAAATATTTTATTTTTACCATTGTTTGTGTGTTTTGGGCTACTTGTGCTGATGGAGAATTTAGGCAAAAAGCAGTAACTGCTTTTGATGCTACAGTCCATCCCTGTAACTGCAGACAGGTGATCTTGATATTCCAGAGCTGCCTTCTCAAACCTTCACAGACACAAACACACGCAAACATGAACAATGGAGACTTTGTTTAGTTGGATATTGTGTGATGTGACATTACATACCTTCCTTCGGCCTGTAGGGCAACTGATGACAGCCAGCTCAGACTTCTACCGGTGGTAAAAAGGCTCCATGCTGCCAGACCCTGTATGGCCTCAGGACAATGTAGCTCACATAGAGCTTCTGCCAACAATATCAGAAGAACCTCCACCTCTGGACCCTGAGAAAAATAAAAACAGGATACTCAACTCTACATTAAATAAGCAATACCTCAACACAGAATCATTACAAATGCTAACTAGTTAATTTTGCATACTAATGCATACGTAAAAAAGTGCCATGTGTTGTACTTGCTCTGACCTGAGTGCTGTTGTTCTTAAACTCTGTGAGCAAATCAAAACCGTGGCGAATAGTTACTGCTGGTTTGCCAGAAAGAAGACCAACTCTCATCAGAGCAAGACGGATCCTTGTCAGCCAATCTTGGCACGTCTGACGGTTTGTATAAAAGAACGTTTTGATACTCTGGAACACAAACAAAAATGATTACAACTGAAAGTCTTAAAATGAGAAATATCACAATCAAGTGTATGTTCCCTGCAAATACCTTTGGAGGGGCAGTGAGAGCATTAGCACATCCTTCATATGCATTGTACATTAATTTCTCCAGGTTTTCCAGGTATTGAAGCAGCAGAGCAAGGCGGAGCTGATTGGAGTGGTGACCATCCCCATCACCCCCAGAGCCAGCCCATGCCCCGACATCCTGTTCAGGGTTGACAGCATGGGCAGCCAGGCTACGGATCATACCTGTGAAAACAAATTTATTTCTTATCTTGTAATTTACCTTTCCAGATTACAAAAATTATAGAAAGGTCATGACTCCTGTTGACAGCATGTGAGCTTGAAGCTTAATTTGTATATTCAAGGCAGCCACATAGCAGACAGGTAGAACTTTTAAGATAAATTATGGTGGTCAGGGTATGCTAGAGCTACATTGCTGCATATCACCACGGTTCTGAGATAAATTGCGATTGTGCTGTCGCAGGGGTTCGCAACATATTGCATGAAAAATATACATTTTCAGTGTTAACTGAAGGTACTGCGGGTGATCACAATGGGTGTTAAAATTCACCGTGAATTTCCTTGACTCAAGGCATTATAATATCTGAGGCTCAACTTGGCCAGTCAGCAGAAATAGTTGCACACTTTAGTAAAAATATTGCACGAAATATTGTGCAATAGAAAGCATCTATACACCTCCTATTGGAGCTTTGCATGGCTTTCACGGGTGTACATGAAGTTTGTTAATACACCTGCAGTGCTTCTTTTGGAATATGCTTGGCGGCCTATACCAAAGATATTCATGCTTACAGCATGAATATCTTTGAGTTTCAGCCTTGTGAGCCTGGCCTGTGAGTGGATTCCTTGAGGCATATTACATACATTAATAACGTATTACCTTCAATGGTTTGAAAGGTGTCTGGAGCGCGGCCCAGTGGTGTCCGGAGTTTGGACAGAACCGTGAATTGTGCAGCCTCCCACACTGCCCACTGCCACAGCACGGCCTCGTTTTTTAGCAGGGCTTGTGGTACTACACCTGGCTTGCCACTGTCAGCACAGCCTCGGCCATCCATCTTCTCAAAACGCTGGCAACTATAATACAGCCGCTCCAGCCAGGGATCCTTACTATGGAAAAAGTTATAAAGCTCAGAAAAGTCTTACAAGAAGCAGCACTACAAAATGTACAAATGAAAATAACCATCCAAAACAGGATATGCATTAAATTACACATTTATTTTCCTTAATCAATTACAAAAACTAGACTGGAGCATAAGTTGTTCCCATAATAATAATACAAACCTTATAAATGCCATTTCAAAATTGTTTCCTCTCAGTCATTAGTATTTAATACATCTATTTATGCATCTATCAATGTAGAAGCAAAGTGGTTTTGTGTAATATTTGTTATGACTACTGTGTTAGTGTGGTGCACATACCCGCCACGCTGCAGGGTCCCATACAAAATAAAACTAATGAGGTCACTGAAGTCCTGGGGGTGAAAGGTGCTGCTTGGTGCTCGACTCATATGGTGGCGAACAGCCAATGAAATGTCCCTCATCCTGGGGTGGCATTGGTTACTATGGATCAAAAAATACCAAGCTTGAAATAATAAAATAAGATGAACAAATGCAATATACACACAAACTTGATATCTTTCCTCAACAAGCAGTCAAGATTTGAGACCTTTAAATGTATTACAATAAGGTAAACCCCATACAAACTGTAAAACATAATAAAAAAAAAAAACCCTCATGCTACAAGTAGATGGCTATAAAATCATAATTCAGACATTTAAATCAAGACCATTGATCTGCTTAAAATGTAATTTGCACGTAGTCGAAAGAAGGTGATGTTGAGCGGTACAAACTTACCTCAAAGCCACATCCAGCGGGATGGTCCTGAGCAGCTTGCCATAGGCCTGCCTTACTCTCACCGCTGAGTGGACCAACTGTACTCTGCACACATCGACGCAGCTACACAAACAGACACCTTTAAATTAATCTATGCCAATTAAGGACTTTAGGTTATTTACATAACCCTGGAGTACTATGAGATATCTCACTATGGGATGCACGCCCTCTTGTCAGCCCTCAGAAGCATTAATCTCATTACGCCAATCCTGAATGGCTGGTGAACGCATCTGCATCAGGTAGTGCCACCTGCCATAAATACCACACGCAGAGGTCACCACCTCATTCAGGATAAGCACCTCTTCTCACTCACCCAAGCAAGAAGGGTTGTCTGGTAAGACATCTCACTCATGCCCAGGATGCAGCCAAGTCCCAGGTCGAATGTGCTCGCAGTTCCTCAGGTGGCTGCAAACCCTGACTTGTATAGGCCAAAGCAATCGCCTCAACCACCCAGTGAGATAGGGGCTGCTTTGTAACAGGTTTACCAGGACCAGCCCTGGAGACAAACAACTGATTGCTCCTCCTGAATACTCCTGTCCTATCCATCTAAGTGCGCAAAGCACAAACCGGACATAGCATGTGAGACCACTGCTCCTCCTCCTCCTCCAAAAGCTGCAAGGTCTCTGCCGCAGCTGCTGTACCACTCCATTTCACTTCCTTATTTTGCGTCAACGTCCATGTCTGCTCTCAATGGCTAGCAGGTTTGATAACCAGTTTTGCGCCTGTGACTCCGTGCGGGGCGTCACCAGGGTCATTACTCGAGTCTTCAAGGTACTTAAATTCAGTCGCCAAGCGGATTAGTGACTCAATCCGATTTGGGTGAGGGCGAGTCGTGGCGTCTCAGACGCCTAAAATCGTGTAATGCGACTCAGGCTTTAGGCACAAAGGCCGGGTTGGGTTTCCTCACGCCCCCATCATTTTCACGCAAGGCTCAGCATTTATCAATCTGGACGTGAGCGTACGAGCCGCTCAAATCTCACGTCAGGTCTGACATCGTGTACGCCATTTAAGCCAAGTACCGATGGCACGATTTTTTCGAGTCGGCGGGGCGCCCGGGTGTTCACACCCCGCTACTCGACAGGATCGGCGGGAGCATTAGGTATTCACACTAGACTCGTCTGAGACGGGAGTCACACAAGGTGCGACTCTGTCCGTCAGGAGGCGTGACCGACTGCGCTGCCAGTTTCCAAACAAGGACTGACACGGGAAGTATGTGGCCGCAGTGCGTTATTGTTATAATTTGGCCTTACGAATGAAATGTCTATTGTAGGTCCTGGATTTTGTAATAATACATTTCCCCCACAAAATGCCACTTAGTCTAGTGCAATTTATTTTTCTTATTCATCATGCATTTTTTGACTGATTTGACTCCGGGGGGGACTTCTATGTACAGCTCAAAATTTACAAAAAAAAAAAAAAAAACAGATGAGAGGACAACACAATTTCAAATGGTTTCAACACCAGGGCCACAACTACGCAGTTTTTGCAGAAAATTTTTGTTCTGTTTGAATTGCGGCGGTAGTGGCGTGCAGATTGGTGCAAAAAGTCGGCATGGAGTGGGGTTGGTGCGGACAGTGACTGAGTCAGAGTCTCCTGTGTCCACTGACCTCGCGAAACCATTTTTCTAACCAGTTTTTGTTGTTGCTCTGCTGCAGCCGCTCTACTGCTCCGTTTCACTTTATTTTGTGGCAACACCCATGTCTGCTCTCACTGACTGTAGCTCTGTCTACGTCACTGCGAGCAGACTGGATATCTAGCAGGTTTGATATCTAGTTTTGTGTTTGCGACTCCGTGCAGGGCGTCGCCAGGGTCATTACTCGAGTCTTCGACGTACTTAAGCTCAGTCGCCAAGCGGATAAGTGACTCACCCCGATTTGGGTGAGGGCAAGTCGTGGCGTCTAAGACACTGAAAATTGTGCCGTGTGTACTAGGCTTTAAAGTCAGTGCGAATTCATGTTGGAGCACAGCAAAATCTTAAAAAAATGTAAAAATAATGATTAAACAAACCTCAAACTGGTCATTAAGCACAGGCAGCCACATATTTCATGCAGATTAAAAAGTAATATCGAATAAAATAAATCTGTTTTTTACAGAAGCGTTTTGCATTCACATGATAAATATAATTTTTTTTCCTGAGAAATTCACATTAGTTTTTTTCAGTGTAATTATTTCTGTTTTTCTGACTGAACTCCTTTTTGTTTGTTTTTTTTAAGCAGTCTTGTCCTTTTTGTCAAAGTAAATGTTTTCTGTATTTTCGTGGTAATTAACAGAATATCTAATTGGTGAACCTGCACGTCAGATCGTCCACGGCAACGCTGCTCCCACCACTGTCATTGTTCTCCAGACAGCGTTTGTCTGGGCCCCTTTAACGACAGTTATATTTCCAAACAGCACGTCCTTGTATATCCTCCACCCCAGACTCAAGGGGAACAACTTCCAGCTCGGAAAAATTGCGTTTTCTGCGAAGATCCTCTTCATGTTTGGCTTCAGTCAGACGTGCGCTAGTGCGTCTATGCCCAGGAGAGCATCTGTGCTTCACAGTGTAAAACAGCGCACTGCGCGTTTCCCCTTGACACAAACAGATGTGTGTGAAACTGTGGTTTACCAATAACGAGCCCATATCTGTTCCACAACTACCGGGTGCAGAGTCCACTCTCTGTACACCAGTGTGCACCTGGAAAGCAGGTCCGCCCCCGCCTTTAGGATCCCCGGTACATGCATCACTCTCAAAGAGAGGAAGTAACTGCCGCTCCAGAGGATCAGTCTGCGTGCCAATATATGTACATCAATCGAAGGGAGCGCCAGCCCCCCCTGACAATTGATGTACACCACCATTGTGGTATTGCCCATCCTTATCAGGACGTAGTGGCGCCTCAGGAAAGAAAGGAAGCATTTCAGGGAGAGGAACACCGCTGAAAGCTCCAGGAAATTTATCTGCGATCGTTGGAGGTTTGTGCTCCAACTGACCCTTCAGTCCGTCCCGCTGAGAGACACGCTGTGAACGTCACCGAGTCCAGGGATAGTCCCAGAAAGCTACGTCCTGGGCAGGGGACAGCATGCTCTTATCCACATTTATCATGAAACTTAGATCGAGCAGGTGCCTTAATAGGACGCGCGTATGCGCCTTGGCTTCCTGCATCTGCGGTACGGTGGGGCCCTCTCCTGGTGGAAGGGTGGCACCGCACCCAGGCGCCCCTTTGCAGTCTTGCCTGGATGACAGTGTGGCAACGAGATCCCCATCGCCCCCACCCGGGGGACAGTCGCAGCTTTCCGCCAAGGGGGAACAGGAGGCGTCACCACAGCACTGTTTATTTTCATGGTTTTTTTAAAATTGCTGCACTCTCGGCACTCGGTCTGGATACAGCAGCTCTCAAAAACCATGTGTGCGTGTGCTTGTGGACATGAGAGAGGGGCAACTGCTGAACCCTCTGCCGTGAAATGTCCCTCCATCCCGCCTCGCTCTAGCATGGCCCGTGGCAGTTGGGAGGTGGGGGCGTGGGGGGCCCCTGGATGCACGCTGGAACACCAAACCAGTGAAGCTTGAGAACGAGGAACTTCCAGCAGCGTCACCGGAGGAGAGGGGGCTTTTCAGGCCAGACAAAGCAGACGGGGTGGGCGGTAGTTTTGGTACTTTAAACTGCAAAACTTGAGTGGCAGCGAGCGTGAAAGCATTGCGCTGTACTAATTGAGGATGAGCCGGGGGCTTTCGAGGAAGACAGAGGTGAAGTGTTTCATCCGCCTCCTTTTTGGCCTTGCATGGAGGCGAGTGCCGAGCCAAAAATCCCCTCCGGGACAACGGGCATGTCCAGGATGCCGTCCTTCTCTGTCCGACAAGGCGAGGTTGAGCCACCGCGCTCGTTCCTGCAGAACCATAGTTCCCAGCGCTTCCCCCGTGGCCTGGACTGCGCAGCGTTGGATGTGAAGACACAAGTCAGTGTTGACTGGTATTTCCTCCCAAGCAGCTGGGTTATGTGTTCGCACAAAATCCTCGCATAACTCAGTATCAAGCTTCATTTGTGCCCAGTGTCAGAAGGACTGCCACTCTCGTGTTGGACTGCATAGCCACAGCAGACGCTGCCAAAGCACCAAGACTACGAGCGCAATACTCCATGATCC
Organism: Pao palembangensis; assembly: GCA_015343265.1. Classification (NCBI taxonomy): domain Eukaryota; kingdom Metazoa; phylum Chordata; class Actinopteri; order Tetraodontiformes; family Tetraodontidae; genus Pao; species Pao palembangensis. The sequence continues at coordinate 8,736,172 of CM027085.1, read as the reverse complement.
TCCGGGATCAACGGATGCCTATACATAGCGGGATCTGGTGGTCCCGTTGTCGTAGCTGTGGTCTCGGCTAGGACAGCAGGCAGCAGCACGTTTGCACACATCAAACATGCCCAAGCCGGGAATCAAAGAAGCTGGTGTGCAACTCTCGTCTTCGTCCCAGGGCCGGGGCCCAGAGTCTCCGTGTCCTCTGGTGTGAGGGTTCTTTTCCTCCATTCCATGCGAGCTGGTGTGCGGGCAAGGGGTCAAAGGCGGTAGCTGGTATGCTAACCGTGATCGTGGCGAGGTTAGCTGGTGTGCTAATTGCGCGCGTGCTCAAATTGCTGTGGCAGGGCGTCGAGCTCAGTGCCCACCAACCCGGGATGATGAAAACACTAAAGACACAAAAAGCCTAAAGTATCTAAGACCAGGTAGTGCCCAGTGACTGAGCTGAATAGGCTCCATCTGTGGACAGTTTAGCTAGCTAGCCTTGGACAGCAGATATGTACTTATGACAGGTGGCACTGCCTGACGCGGACGGATACGTTCACGTTCACCAGCCAATCACGATTGGCCTGAAAATACACTGAATGCGTTTGCATTGAAGCAGCGGCTTTCACTCCGTTTCTGCCATCCAGCAAAGTACACCGGCTGCGTCAGTGCTGTGTGGCTCCTACAGGATACTAAAAATGAATTCACATACGACTGTGTGATATTACCACTTTGTAGTTACGCAGATTAAAAACACATTAAACACTGTAAGAATTAATTTGAGTAATTTCAGTGACTAACCATTCACTCCTCTTGCTTCTGAAATCACTTTCCATGCCATGTCTTTTTTTTTTATTATCCTTCCCAAAAGGATGTGACACATCATAAATAATGGTATGGCTCTGTTCTTTGATGACAAGTCTTTCTTCGCCCTTGTCTAAAATGATTGAGGGATGACCCTCACAAGATTTAGAACCTATTGAAAACGATCGCTCTAAATACGGGACCTTTTATTTTGACAATTTCACGGATGTTTTGTTTTCTCTTCGCACCCAATTTCCTGTCCCACACGCAATGCACTGTGCTAGATTGTTGCGACGTGCTCCGGCATCCGACCAAAATAGAAGTGATTTGAATTTTGTCGGAGGGCGATCGGAGCCCTCAGCCCTGTCGGAGCCACAGTCAGTGTACTTTGACTTGAATGGAATCTAATCAGCTGCATGGTCGTGTCGGAGCCACTCAGCACCCGGTGTATTTTGGGGGTAATGCTTCTGAGGGCTGCCGAGAGACGTGCATCCCATAGTGAGATATCAAGCGAAATATTATGAAATAGAACATAGAAGTAAAATGTAATAGGTTATTGATAAGGTTGTAAAGCAGCTCAGATATGTTTACCTCAGCAGCAGCTCAGTGGACAAAGATGAAGACAGAACCTGTATGCAGTGGCAGGTCTGAAGACAAATACTCTGGTCTTCATTCAGAGCTATCCAGAACAAAACAAAAAAATGTTGTGAATTAACAGCTATAACAATAGCAGATCAATTCCTAATTACATTAGCAAATGCTTAAATACACTACAAATATATATAAGTTACTTACCATTGGCAAGAAGACCCCTGAAAAACTTGTTGAAAGTGGACAAAGAGAAGAGGGGGCTATAGGTGTCTGACTTTTTCATCAGTACAGAGATTTCCTGAGCCCAGGTCAGCAGCAGCCTCCTAAAATACCAAAGCATAAACACCAGATAGTACCAAAGATTTTTGGCACAACGCATGTAAAACCAGTGAGGAAGAACATTTGTGTTAAAAATGTCCAGTCCACATTTAGCAACTCTGGACTACTACAGTAACTACAAGTAATTCCTGGAAGACGTGATAATAGAATGAGAAAGAACCTGGTCTCAAAGTAGAGGTGCTCTTTCACCAGGAGACCTCCAAGCAGGCCTAAAAGTGTGCTGAAGTGTTTCTTTGTTGCTGTGGTCACAGTGCTGATAACAGCACCGTCAAATAGTGATGGAGAAGACGACAAGCTGGATGAGATGAAGTGATCATGTCTGGATAGAGGGAAAAAAAGAAGACATGGGGACAGTTATTAAAAACAGCTTCAACAATGTGAGCTAAATTACATTTATCCCTTCAATTCTAAATGTTGACTAGAGTTGTGCTGTAATAAAGCAGCTGGCTTATATAACAATGATTAATTACATGGAAAAATAAAAACAAGCACATTTATAATAAATGTTTGAAGACGCTGTTCAGCTGTTCAAGTAATGAAGAGTGTGTATGTGTGCCTGTGTATAATAATGCAAAACATACTTTGTCAAAACATACTTTGTCAAATAAAACACTCCCTTTAGATGTGTTAACAGATCACATTATCTAAATATAGAGGTAATTTTGATTGAGCAAATGATGCAAGTACAACAGTGTAAAACAGAGTCAAGACGAGTTCTCATCTAATGAGGCAAGCAGCAGTTGTAGTTAGCCAGTTACGGGTTTATGGAGTGGAATACCTCGTGCAGTGGGAGTACAGCGTGTAAAGTACAGCGTACTGGATGGTCGGGTAGTAAATTGCCAAGTCGGAGTGGACTGACAAAAGATTTTGACTGAGCAGTGTGAAGACTGTAGGAGACAAGGCCCACATCTAAACATAAAAACAACAAATATCACACAATTATTGATCTCATTTAAATAATGATAGAGATGCTTTAATTAATGGCCAAAGCCCTGGTAAGCAGAAGAATCTAATTTTTTTCTCAACAAACAGCCCTTATAAACAATCCCACAGATTTGTATGTGAATAAGTAGTTATAAGTAGATTACTTTCCTTTCATTAATGCAAACAACGGCCCTAAAGTCTGAAGTTATTTCTAAATTGGTATTCGGTGGTTACTTGTCTAGGGTAATTAAAATAAATATTTGACACTTTATGGTGGTTTGGTATTGAGAATGTAATTTTATAGCCAAGTACAACAGGAAAAAAAGCAGAGACACTCACCCCAATCAGAGAATTCTTGGTGTTGCCAATAGTAGTGAGGGTGCTGAGGTTGAAAATGAGGGTGAACTCAGCATTGTCCAAAGGAAGGGTGAGAGACGCAAAAGCAGGATGCTGGATACTTGAGCACGGACTGCTATTGTGGGCAAGATCCACACCGCAGGATTTCAGCGCTAAGGTTAGGCTGGAGAGGGCACAGGCTATCTCACCTAATACCATTTTATATGCTGCTTCGAGTGTAGGAATATTCTTCAGGCTTAACAGTGCCTGATATACACCATGAACAGCTGAAATCACCTGTGGGATTCAAAAACACACACTGTATTAATTATTTTTAAGTAATAAAAACAGATGAATAACTTACTTCCACTGACCATCTGAAAAAAAACCCTTCTGACAAAGGTTTTCAAAACATAACCAGAAATATACATATAAATTAGTCAAGCAACGTCAATTCAAAGCATTGCCGTTTCTATTAGAAATATTTTTTTGAGTTAGGCTATCATCATACATCTGAGCAATTACTAATACAATGACAATATTTAAAGTTTCCGGACTGATAGTGTGAAAGGTCTAGAATTACAAACCTTTGATGATTCTTTTCTATATTTTTGCATTCAGATGTTCCACTTAAACAACTAAAGAGGATAGACGTCATCACTTTGTGAACCCTTACTCAAATATTGTAATAAATTAGCAAACCATTACAAATGTAAATATCTGAGGTCATTACACACACTCTTCGCAACTTGTGGCTAAAAGTTAAATATATTAATTACAAACAAAGGTGGCAATAGATACACACGATGCATCCGCGGAGTGTCAATCTATGTATGAATAGAATCAAAACCAGAAGTGGAAACTAAACTGAAATAGAAAACTGTTTTTAAATACATAAATGTATTTTTTTATGCAATTTGCATCAATGTAAATTGGGTTTAAAATAAATACATCGATAAAATGAAATCAGATAGCCTTATCAATGGAATTCCACCTCTTTATCTCTGTGAAAACGCAGCTGCAGCAGCTTGGATTCTGGAGCCAACAACTTTTCAACAAATGATGCAGGGAGCTTTGTGTTGATCTGGTCCACTATCTGAAAGAGAATTAAAAAAAAAAGACAAAAGTTGCTACTACGACAGAAAAGGCAAAAACTAATGAGTCCTACATGATGCACGATAAAAATGGAAACCTGAATAAATAATATTTACAAATAAGGCTTCATTTTTTTAATCTAACAACAGTCTGGTTACCAGTACACCTTCTAAATATGAAACGTCAACCAAAGAAAAACAAACAGTAGGGGACTGTGACATATACTTCCTCACTACTAGATAGTAAAGCTCAACATGATGGCTGTGATGAAAATGAAATACTGGTGGTACCACAGTGAGGAGGATGAGCACTGAAAGGTTGTATTCTGAGCTGCAGGCCTGGCAGCAGTCCAACTGGTCCAGGCCATAGACCAGGACAGCCTCCATCAACTGGCCACTAGGTTCCACACTGGCTAGCAACACACCCACACACTCGTTTCCTGCTGTGAGAACTTCCTCGGAAAACTGAACCTGCTTTGCCATGGACACGCAGGCCAGAACGCGATTCAATACCTGAAAAGAACAGAAAACCTATTTTAAAATGGCAAACTTATCTGTAAAGATCTTGGGTTGTGGCATCATGTTTCTAACTGCTAACAAAACATGAGTAGTAGCAAAGTCCTTAAAACTTTATGATCATATTGACAACACAGAAATAAGATCAAGTTGCATATAATGGGAATATGGTAGAGCTTTTTAGTGTTTGGTAGTTCAGATTCCTTGACCTTTAATGTTTAAAAGTCCTTGGAAAAAAAAAGAAAACCAAAAATCCCCAAACAACGTGTAATGATATAATCAAATATGACTAAATATACAGAGACAAACCTGTAGGTGCATCCACATACAGAGGGAATCACAAAGATCAGAGATATATTTTAAACATCATTCTACAAATATAGATAAAACTCTTATGACATAATTTCACTATGTTGGGTTGTGGCAGATATGAAGCTTACATCTGTGACATAGACCTCCGTAATGGGCGGTCCTCTTAGGGGACTAAAGCGCTCTCCGATGCTGCGGACCACTGTGCTGAAAACTCTCAACAATGCTGCCAACTTTGGCAGTGACACCGAGGGAGGCGGAATCTCTTCATCCAGAATTTCGCCTAAAACCACATGGTTCAAATCCTATGTAGGGCAAGAACAACAACGGGGAGGTCATCAGGCTCATTTGCACACTGCACAATAACATTTATGCTAATTTTTACACTGCAAACTCGTGCAAGAAACACACACTCACTGTGTACATTCAAATATGAAAAGTAATAGCTGAGATTCTCATTTTCATATTTGACACATGGATGTTTGCAAGTGTCAGTCGACAAGATTAAATACAATGGAATCTTTAGGCTTTTCACTATTCCAGTATGATTTAGAGGACAGCGATATCATGATAGAATTTATTTTTTTCTCACTACATAGTAACTACTCTGTACTTTTAGATGGAAGTATATTTAATGATCCAGAATTTATATACTTCCATTATCAACACGATTTAAGATGACAAACTTAGTTCACCTCTGCATATGCTTCCATATCCTCCAGGAACTGTCCCAGTAGTGTGGTGGAGAAAGTCAGGTCTGCTACCCAGAACTGTTCCAGACTCTGCAGCCAACCTGAACCAAGACGGGGACAGAAGACTCATTTTGTACAATTCACAGAAAGCACTGTAGAGAGAACTTTAAATAAACAAAAAAACTGACCAGACCAGCACATACTAGGTAAAGGCATGAAAGCAGAAAAATTGCCCATCATGTCATAGCTCTTTCTCCAAAGAGAAAGAAATGCCCATTTTTAGGTCTGCAGATCTCTCTCTCTAGCTATATGACTACCGCTATCTCTCTAATACCAACTACCAACCTACAAAGACATCCATGGCATTTCTCTTAAACATTGACAACATGAACTATACATCATCTATACATAAACATGCCGGAACATTAGCACTGACAGCCTGAAAAATGCCAAAAACATTATTACTGGAAAAAAAGAAAAAAAAAAAAAGTAATTACTAAATAAAGTGGAAATGCAAATGACCTGAGACTTGCTGTGTGACCGACTGCTTCTGAGTATGGTCTATGTGCCAGCCCACCAATATATCCACTGTATCCTGTGAAGAAAGCATACATTTTAAAATCAACTCTGCTGACATTAGCCAATGCATGCAATATAAAAATGGTATAGATGAGCAGTATATAGAAGATGCTAATTAGGTTAATAGACTAAACATTGGAAAAGACTCACTCTAAAGTTGATGCTGAACACATGCGGGTAACAGTGGGCCACCTGAAGAATACACTTCACACTCTGACAAAGTAGCTCTGGTGTATCGACATTCTCCAGAATGGACTGCAAATGGGTCATCACCAGCTGAAACGCGCAAAAGCACTCAATCTAGCATATGTCAGAATATGTTAATCATGTCTATGCATTGGGAAAAGACATCATTTTGGATTGACAAACTATTCCCTAACTAGGGCCTGAAGTGGTGGACACAAAGATGTTTTCAAAATTGGACAAAAAATGTTCAGAACAATCCACAACATATTTTCTGCCTTTGCTCTACATTAACCTTGGCCTGATTAAGCAGTTGGACAATTAGAGTCATTGGACACAAGAGGACCCTTGAAATGCTGGCACTCTCTCTTTGGACAACACTGCAGCAAGAATTTTTGATGATTTGTAGATAATAAAATTGATGAATCATCCAGCATTTCTTGTGACAATAAAAAAAAGTTCAAAAAGAAGGCTCGAGATGAATCCACTGCTGTTGTGTAAAGCCTATATTTAGGCAATATCAAGGGTGGACATTATGACAATTTAGGAAAAACTGTCATTACTTACTTTCATAAGCTTGGCTCCATTTAATTCATAACCACCAGTAGACTACTGTTCAAGTACTGGGAGATTGTGAAGTTTACTCCTTAAATTTGGTCATGCTCGTGTATTGATTTTCTTGACTTAGATATGTTTTCATAGAATAAATCTGCCTTTACTATTCAGTGAGGGTTTTTTCTAACCATTTAAAATGGCATTCACATTTATATTGCTAGAACCCTTTTATTGCTTTTTCTTAAAATAATGAAAATGACTAAATAGTTTTGTGACAAAAATAAATAAAACGGATGTGATATTTTAAAACCACTTATTCATACAGAATGCTATTATTCTAAAAGTTCATTTAAATGATCAAAATAACTGGGAAAAAAAAACCTTGTGGTGATTATGATTACCTGCATGACATGAGAAAAGGCCTTCCTTTCTCCAGCAGCCTCCAAAGCATGATATGTTGCCATGAGGTACAACAGCTTCACCTCATCACGAGTGCTCGAAGTTAATTTGAGAAAAAGCCACTTGAAGATGCTCTCAGCCTCATAGCTAAGTACAGTGCAGAGCAGACCAAGGCAAGTGGCTGCATCCTGACGCAACTCCCAGAGCAGCTTACTACTGTATGGCAACAGAAAAATGGTGATATGTCATTATTGTATTGAAAGATCTGTCTCATTATAAAGATGCTGTACAAGTGTTTAGAATTCACGAGAAACCTTGCAATGTACCATTCATCAAAGAAAAACACAGTGCCATATAGTTCATGCAGATAATGATCCCATATATTTCTGTGCATTCTAAATACGAGATGTGTGCCTAGCAACATTACAGTATTTAGATTATGGACAGAGCTCCTACTTACCTCTCATTTAAAATGTCATTCAAGGTGCTGAGGATCGTGTCCAATTGTTTAGCCAGTGTCTAAGAGAGGGGAGGAAAAAAACAATACTTGGTAATGTAACGAATAAGCTAAATACAAAAAGAATATATTTGGGAAAAGAACATATTTTGTCCATCAGTGATAGACAGTATGTAGTAATTAGTATCTCCTAATATGTCAATTACAATCCTCATTTTTCACAAACTGTATATTATCATGATATCTTCCCCCAAACCCCAGTTACAACAACCATCTTCAGCAACCAGAAATTTTATCTTATGGAATGAGTGGCATATAAAAGTTTTTTACACTGAATCCACCATACCTCTTCGCATCCAACAGCAGCACACAGAAACTTCACTGTACAGTTATTTATGCTATACTGACTGATTCAGTCGTGATCTGTGGCGTCAGTAGTACCGGTCAACATGTCGGCCGATATTTGTTTTTTGTTTGTATCAGTATTGGCTGATATGGGGGTGCATTGGCCGCTATTGTTTTTTTTTTGGCCTGATTTAATGCTTGCGCAGCCGCTCAGCCCTGTGTTGAGAGGCTGGAGAGCACGTGAAGTGCATGCATTGGCCCTGCCTCCCTGGCAAAGAACGGCTGGTAGTTGCAAAAACCTGCCATCAACAGCACTCCACGACAGAATAATAAGTTTTCAACCTTAAAAGTATTTTTAACTGTCTAACAGCTGTATTATAAACTCTACTCGGCCAAAAAAAAAAATCAGACATCGGCCTAAGCCTATGAAAAAAAATCAGCATGGGCCATTAAAAAAAAATCTGTATCGGTCGACCTCTAATGTAAAGTGCACTTCATTTAAGCTGTGACCTATAACCCATTTGTGGCAACTGATAAAGTAAATCTTAATGAAATTATCAAACATGTGAAAGAAAAAGTAATGTAATGAAACTAACCACTTTACTCTCACTGTGGCTGATGAATTCCTTCAGTTGTCTAAGGGTTGACAGCCTGCGGTCACGATCATCCTCCCTAGAGACCCGACGCAGGAGGTTGGCCAGCCGAGACTCCTCTGAATGACCCATCCCTCTGTCTGCAACATCACACATATTTAACATGCAGATGAAAAAAACAATAGGAACAGCTAGACAAACTACCAAGGTGCAAATGAGTGTAGCTGCAGGAAGCCTATTTCTCCTACCTACACTTGTTTTCCAACTTGTGAAAGTGTTTCCTTTAGTTCTGGGGTTGAATTTCAGTTCAAGAAACCATTTAAACTGCTCATCATACAAACATGTTGGCAAAAGATCAGGAGTTCAACTTTAATAGAACAGATGTAACAGTGTCTATGTATACCATCCAGGACTGTGTTGATGAGTATAAAATTTGGTTGACTAATAAATCATAAGCATCATTTGCCTGCTTGCTTTATTATCAAAGCCAATTCACCTCTGATCTTGTCCTTTGATCTTTGGAAGATCAAATATGAAAGTCCTTCCAGAATCAACAAATCTTAATAAGCTGTTCCTTGGCCCATTATCAACATTTTCTGAAACTCATTTAAATCCGTTCATAACTTATTTTTTTAGCAGAAAAACAAATACCGGCTGTCATATAAACTGCCACCTTTCAGGAGGTAGTAATGGCTAGGAATAAAGCCAAAGCGACAAAATAATCTACAATCTCCATTGCTCACAGGATATAAATGTATTCAACAGTGAATGTGTATGTGCCCGAGCTTACCCTGCGTTTTTTTCATGCCCTTTGAAGCTAAAGCACGGTTTCCATGCTGAAAACGAGGCAAATCTGTGGTCAAGTCATTTGGCCTCAACTCTTGCCCCATCGACTTCCAACCAAACGCATTATTACAGATAACTTTGTCACCTTCATATCCACCTGTGTAAAACAACAGTTTTAAAAATGATCAACCATTTTGTCAAAAAGCAAAAGGCAATACAGATACATATTTATCTGACAGAACAACTCAAACAGGAACAATTTTTATATCACTTTTTCACAATATTTTCAAGCTGTCCAGTGTTGGTTAGATCATTTACATCCATCCATCCATCCATCTTCTTCCGCCTATCCGGGGTCGGGTCGCGGGGGCAGCAGCCTAAGCAGGGAAGCCCAGACTTCCCTCTCCCCAGCTACTTTGTCCAGCTCTTCCGGGGGGATCCCGAGGCGTTCCCAGGCCAGCCGAGAGACATAGTCCCTCCAGCGTGTCCTGGGTCTTCCCGGGGGTCTCCTACCGGAGGGACGTGCCCTGAACACCTCACCAGGGAGGCGTCCGGGAGGCATCCTCACTAGGTGCCCGAGCCACCTCATCTGACTCCTCTCAATGCGGAGGAGCAGCGGCTCTACTCCGAGCTCCTCCCGGATGGCAGAACTTCTCACCCTATCTCTAAGGGAGAGTCCAGCCACCCTGCGGAGGAAACTCATTTCGGCCGCTTGTACCCGCGATCTCGTTCTTTCGGTCACTACCCAAAGCTCATGACCATAGGTGAGGGTAGGAACGAAGATCGACTGGTAAATCGAGAGCTTCGCCTTTCGGCTCAGCTCTCTCTTCACCACAACGGACCGGTGCAGAGTCCGCATTACTGCAGACGCCGCACCGATCCGCCTGTCGATCTCCCGCTCCATTCTTCCCCCACTCGCGAACAAGACCCCAAGGTACTTGAACTCCTCCACTTGGGGGAGGATCTCCTCCCCGACCCGGAGAAGGCACTCCACCTTTTTCCGGCTGAGAACCATGGCCTCAGACTTGGAGGAGCTGATCTTCATCCCGGACGCTTCGCACTCGGTTGCGAACCGATCCAGCGAGAGCTGGAGGTCACGGACTGATGAAGCCAACAGGACCACATCATCTGCAAAAAGCAGAGACCCGATCCTGAGGCCACCAAACCGGACCCCCTCAACACCACGGCTGCGCCTAGAAATTCTGTCCATAAAAGTTATAAACAGAATCGGTGACAAAGGGCAGCCCTGGCGGAGTCCAACCCTCACCGGAAACGAGTTCGACTTACTACCGGCGATGCGGACCAAACTCTGACACCGGTCATACAGGGAGCGGACGGCCCGTATCAGGGGGCCCGACACCCCATACTCCCGGAGAACCCCCCACAGGATTCCCCGAGGCACGCGGTCGAATGCCTTCTCCAGATCCACAAAACACATGTAGACTGGTTGGGCAAACTCCCACGCACCCTCTAGGACCCTGCCGAGGGTGTAGAGCTGGTCCACAGTTCCACGTCCAGGACGAAAACCGCACTGCTCCTCCTGAATCCGAGGTTCGACTATCCGGCGGACCCTCCTCTCCAGTACCCCTGAATAGACCTTCCCAGGGAGGCTGAGGAGTGTGATCCCCCTATAGTTGGAACACACCCTCCGGTCCCCCTTCTTAAAAAGAGGGACCACCACCCCGGTCTGCCAATCCAGTGGTACCTCCCCCGATGTCCACGCGACGTTGCAGAGTCGTGTCAACCATGACAGCCCTACAACGTCCAGAGCCCGAAGGAACTCCGGACGGATCTCATCCACCCCCGGGGCCCTGCCACCGAGGAGTTTCTCAACAACCTCGGCTACTTCGACCCCGGAGATAAGAGAACCCGCCTCCGATTCCCCAGGCCCTGCTTCCTCACTGGAAGGCGTGTTGGTGGGATTGAGAAGGTCTTCGAAGTATTCCTTCCACCGATCCACAACATCCCGAGTTGAGGTCAGCAGCACACCATCCCCACCATATACAGTGTTGACAATGCACTGCTTCCCCCTCCTCAGGCGCCGGATGGTGGTCCAAAAACCTTTTCGAAGCCGTCCGGAAGTCGTTTTCCATGGCCTCCCCGAACTCCTCCCACGCCCGGATCTTTGCCTCGGCGACCGCCGCAGCTGCACCCCGCTTGGCTCGCCGGTACCCGTCTGCTGCCTCGGGAGTCCCACAGGCCAAAAAGGCCCGGTACGACTCCTTCTTCAGCTTGACGGCATCCCTCACCACCGGTGTCCACCAGCGGGTTCGGGTATTGCCGCCACGACAGGCACCGACCACCTTGCGGCCACAGCACCAGACAGCCGCCTCAACAATGGAGGCACGGAACATGGTCCACTCGGACTCAATGTCCCCCACCTCCTCCGGGACATGGGTGAAGCTCTCCCGGAGGTGGGAGTTGAAGCTCCGCCTGACAGGAGATTCTGCCAGGCGTTCCCAGCAGACCCTCACAATACGTTTGGGCCTGCCGGTCCTGTCCGGCATCCTCCCCCACCAACGAAGCCAACTCACCACCAGGTGGTGATCAGTTGACAGCTCCGCCCCTCTCTTCACCCGAGTGTCCAGAACATACGGCCGCAAGTCCGAGGACACGACTACAAAGTCGATCATCGAACTGCGGCCCAGGGTGTCCTGGTGCCAAGTGCACATATGGACACCCTTATGTCTGAACATGGTGTTCATTATGGACAATCTGTGCCGAGCACAGAAGTCCAACAACAAAACACCACTCGGGTTCAGATCAGGGGGGCCATTCCTCCCAATCACGCCCCTGCAGGTCTCACTGTCACTGCCGACGTGAGCATTGAAGTCACCCAGGAGGACGAGGGAGCCCCCAGAAGGAGCACTCTCCAGTACTCCCTCTAGGGAGTCCAAAAAGGGTGGATACACTGAACTGCTGTTGGGGCCATAGGCACAAACAACAGTCAGGATCCGTCCCCCCACCCGAAGGCGGAGGGAAGCTACCCTCTCGCCCACCGGGGTAAACTCCAATATACAGGCACTGAGCCGGGGGGCGACAAGAATTGCCACCCCTGCCCGCCGCCTCTCCCCGTCGGCAACTCCAGAGTAGAAGAGAGTCCAACCCCTCTCGAGAAGACTGGTTCCAGAGCCCTTGCTATGCGTTGAGGTGAGGCCGACTATATCTAGTCGGAACTTCTCGACCTCACGCACCAGCTCAGGCTCCTTCCCCATCAGAGAGGTGACATTCCACGTCCCTAGAGCTAGCTTCTGCAGCCGGGGATCGGACCGCCAAGGTCCCCGCCTTCGGCCGCCACCCAACTCACACAGCACCCGACCCCTTTGGCCCCTCCTGCAGGTGGTGAGCCCACTGGAAGAGGGTCCCATGTCATTCCTTCGGGCTATGCCCGGCCGGGCCCCATGGGCAAAGGCCCGGCCACCAGGCGCTCGCCAGCGTGCCCCACCCCCAGGCCTGGCTCCAGGAGGGGGCCCCGGTGACCCGCGTCCGGGCAAGGGAGACTCAAGACCAAACTTTTTACTCATCATAAGGGGTTTTGTGGGCTGCACTTTGTCTGGTCCCTCACCTTGGACCTGTTTGCCATGGGAGGCCCTACCAGGGGCATAAAGCCCCAGACAACTGAGCTCCGAGGATCATAGGAACACGCAAACCCCTCCACCACGATAATGCACATTAATTAATGATGTACAGTTCTTAAAAAGCCAGATTCTTGTTTTTATTACACTCTGTACTTATCATGAACCCCTTGTGCCAAAAAAAAGTGTGATTAATGGTCTTACCCTCTTCCTGGTGTGTATCTGCAGCATGAAAGGCATTGCTAGACACCACTGGATGATCAGCAGAAGTAGAGGGCAATAGGTCATGCGATAAGGATGAATCAAGCTCTCCCTCCTGGCTGAGTGACACACTGTCAGTTCTGAGCACATGATAGACAAAAACCGGAAAAAAAAACAAAAGACATAAGACAAAAGAAAGTAACTAAATTTATTATATGACTTACCCTTGGCTCTTCCAAAGACAAATCTAGCAATATATTACAATACAATAGAACAGCACATTAATTCAGTTATTCTAGACCAGGGTTTCTCAATTTGGTCCTACAAGGGCTGCAATCCAACAGGTTTTCTTTCTTAACTGGTAGACAACTGTTTTGCTCCAGACCAAAGCCCACCGAGTGCCACCAGCCACTTAACTTTTCTAATCAGTTTTCCCCACTCGGCGACACACCGAGGAATCAGCTCTGATCATTGGAGACTGTTTTGCAGCACTCCGTACAGCCAAAACTAGTTATTACTCATTGAAGAAAATAAGAACAATCCCAGGTTTTTATTCAGCACTGTAGCTAGGCTGACCCAGAGTCATAACTATGAAGCAATTCATTTCTCCGCATCTAAGTAGAAGTGATTTCATGAACTTCTTTAATGAAAAAATTATAACCATTAGAAATAACATCCAAGACCTCCTAGCAACCTCTACCACAAAGTTGTCCGTCAATACAGCCACACTGGAGATAACCAATAAGCCAGATACGTATCTGGACTCATTTCTCCCTATTAGTCCTCAACAATTGGCTTCTATCATTTCCTCCTCTAAATCCACAACCTGTCTCTTAGATCCTATTCTTACTAGATTACTTAAGGAAGTGTTCCCTTTACTTGGCACCTCCTTACTAGACATTAATTTGTCCCTGACATCAGGTTATGTCTCACAGACTTTTAAAGTTGCTGTAATCAAACCCCTGCTAAAAAGCCACCTCTGGATCCAGGGGTTTTAGCAAACTATAGGTCCATCTCCAACCTGGTCTTCATTTCAAAAATTTTGGAGAAAGTCGTCACCAGCCAACTGTGCAATTATCTCCATAAAAACAGCCTATTTGAAGTTTTTCAGTCAGGTTTCAGGGAACATCACAGCACAGAGACCGCACTTGTAAAAGTCCCTAATGACCTGTTATTGGCCTATGATCAGGGCTGTGTTCTGGATCTCAGCTCTGCATTTGATACTGTTGACCACCAGATTCTTTTACATAGATTAGAAAATCAAACTGGTATAAATGGAACTGCTTTAAGATGGTTTAAGTCTTATCTATCAGATAGACATCACTTTGTACATGTAAATCAAAACTCGTCCATGCTCACTAAGGTTAGCTATGGTGTTCCACAAGGTTCTTTCCTTGGCCCGATCCCATTCACAATTTAGTATATGCTCTCATTAGGCATCAGGCATTAGTGATCAGAAAACACTCAATAAATTTTCACTGTTATGCTGACAACACCCAATTGTACTTATCAATGAAGCCAAATGATAGCAATCACCTAACACAACTGCAATCCTGTGTTGCAGATATTAAGTCCTGGATCACCCACAACTTTCTTCTATTAAACTCAGACAAAACTGAAGTTATATTAGTCGGTTCAAAACATCTTAGACAATCTTTAGCTAATGATATAGACTTTCCTAATGGACTAGCTTCTGCCTCTAGCACCACTGTAAAGAACCTGGGTGTTAGCATTGATCAGGACATGTCCTTTAACACGCACATAAAACAAATCTCAAGGGCTGCCTACTTCCACCTTCGTAACATTGCAAAAATCAGGCCTGTCCTTTCCTTGGATGCTGCTGAGAAGCTCATCCATGCCTTTGCTACCGCAAGGCTGGATTACTGTACCTGTCTTATCAGGATGCCCAAAAAAGTCCCTCAGAAGTCTACAGCTCATTCAGAACTCCACAGGTCGTGTTCTAACTAAGACTAAGAGGCGTGACCACATTTCACCTGTGTTGGCCTCCCTACATTGGCTTCTAGTAAAATTTAGAGTAGAATTTATGATCCTACTCCCAACCTACAAAGCTATGCATGGTCTGGCACCATCATATATCACCGATCTAACTGAACCATATCAGCCCTCCAGGACGCCACGTTCCTTAGATTCAGGTTTAATAGTAATACCATGAATCTTCAAATGTAGATATTAAGGTCCTCTGCTGTGGAACCACTTACCAGCATCAGTCCGGGTGGCAGACAACCTCTCTATGTTTAAGAGTAGACTTAAAACCCTGCTTTTTGCCAAAGCCTATAGCTAGGACTGTTCGGGCTCTGCTGGGCGAGATCTATAGACACTGAGCTTTCAGAATAAGGGGGGAGGGACTCACGCATCATGCCCGGTTCAACACTAAACCGCCCCCTCCCCCAGAGCTGTCGTGCTCCATCTTTTTACAGCACTTCCGGAGCATGTCGCTGGATCTCCTACTTCCACCCTCCTGAGGCCTGGTACTGCTGCTGGATCTAGAACCCTTGTCCATGGCCCTGCCTGGGTCCTGCATCTTCTGCTCATCCTCCCTGTCTCTCACCATCTCCCCTTCTCTCCTCTCCCCCTCTCCCACCCAGGCGGTCGCAGCAGATGGCCGTCTACACTGAGTCTGGTTCTGCTCAAGGTTTCTGCCTGTTAAAGAGAAGTTTTTCATCGCCACTGTCGCCAATACCAATGGCTTACTCTGTGTGGAACTTTGCCCTGGGAGCTGTTTCTCTTTTTGAATGTGTAAGGTGTCTTGAGATAACTGTTGAACTGGCACTTTAACTAAAATTGAATTGAAAAATTTAACTGAATTGCTTTCACCTGGGATGCCTATCTGGTAGGAAAGAAAACCTGCTGGACGTCCGCCCTCGCAGGATCGAAATTGAGGAACCCTGGTCTAGACTTATCTGGATATCAACAGTTTCCTCAGACTTTGAACTCTGACTTTAAAAGGGATTCAAGGTTAGAGATACAAGATTATGACATTCACCATTTACAAACTGTAGCCATTTTATACAGACTATTTTCATGGGCATAAATGCATTTGACAGTTGACTAATCAGTTTCACAACCATGTCAGTTCCAATCATGAAAACATACACAAACAAAAGGTCTGTAATTGATATCAGGTGTTAATTTGAAATTTGGTAGCTGTATAGAGACATTTTGTACTTGGAAATCTTATGTTTATCTATTTTTTTTTTTTTTTTTTTTTTTTTTTTTTTAGAAATGTGCTCTATAAGTAATTGGACAGTGGAGTGTTTGACTAAATGTATCAATAAGTCTGTTTACATGCACGTAAGAAAATTGAATTCCTGCGCTGTGATGCCGATTCATCTGGAAGAACTTAATATTTTTTCAGTCAAGTTCAGGGAAGGAAAATAAACAAAAGAGGGATTTGTTTTAGAAAAAACTCGCTACCGCACTGGCTAACACTGTCACTCTTTCCAATGGAGTGAAAAGAGCAGTCCAATTTTGTGCATATAATTGCACTTAGTAATTTAAAAATGAGACTTAATGGACTAGCCCCATTCTACAGTAAAGTGGAGTGTTTCTAAAAGGTACAGACGTTTAAGTTCTGGGTGTCCATATCTCAGGGGCCGCTGTTGGACCGGTCACACCAAAGGAACCGTCAAGATGGCAACAAAGCACCCATCAAAATTTACGTTTTTAGGAAAAACGGTGTTGGGAAGAAGCCACTGAACATTCTATCATGATAATTGTATTCAATTCATAACATGGCTGGAGTTGCTTCTCCACATGGAGTTGCTTCTGATTTGGCGTATGCATTATTCAGCTTTCTGATTATTTCAACCATGGTGGAGATTGCTGTGCATGTTGGGTATTATGAAAGTACTTTGTTGTGACAGACCGTTACTATCAACATAACAAATACGAGTATCTAAAATGTTTTTTTCCAAATGTCTGCAAGAACCTCCTATGGATGGATTACTATGGGGATTTCACTGGTATATATTCTAGAACAATTTTATGTAAAAACAGACATATAAAACATGTTCGAATTTATAAATTGTTTTTTTGAAAGGAATGAAATATGGAATGAATGGCCGTTAAGTTTACTGTTTACTTTTAGTTTCCCTGACAGTATAAGGGAGTTCCACGATAAAAAAAAAAAAAAAAAAAAAAACAGTTCACTGCCTGGAGAGTCTCACGTGTCTCAGAACTATACTCAAATTTAAACAATAAAACACCCTGTCAGGTGAGACATGTAGCATTATTTTATACATTAAATAAAAAAATTCCACTATGTTTTTGTGTGAACCTTCTATAAATATATCCGGAAGTTCTTAAGGAAGTTGATAACGTTAACAATACAGGACCGCGTCTATCAGAGTTAGCTGTCTAACATGAGCCACAGTATCGTCGAAATGCTCAGATTCCTAAACCGTTTAACTCCATCGTATCAGTGTGCCGTTAATGTTGATTCACATGGTATCGTTTTCATTGCTGTTTGCCATAAGTACCACCACATTACATGCAATCTAACAATTGAGTTCAAATAATTTAGCAAAGTAGTGAGCGCGCGCAGCTACATATACGGCTACCATTAGCTTACCACTCACCTGCCTGCGAGGCGGGATCGATAATATAAGAACCTCTGATATTAAGAAATATATAAATAAAAAGTTTAAGACAGTATATTTAACTGATTGTAAATGGTGTCATTCCAAAATGCATTATCCATTCCTCTAAATGAGGCTTATTACAGCGGAAAATCATAGGCCCAAAGTCCCCGTTTTACTTGAACTAGCTACTCCAGCACACGATCACCAACCTGGGCTGCCAGTCATTCCAGTGTGGCTGCAGTTTGTGGGCGCCGCTGAGCCGAGACCCCGAAGCTTTACGGCTCATTACCTTATGGAGGGCTGCATGATCCGCTAGCAGCGGCAAACGCTCTTCTCCTTCTAAGTTGCTTTTCACAGTTTTATTTTCTGAAGTCTCAATCTGTTAGCAAGCCGTCGTTTTCACTAGCTTGCGGCACTTCTTCGTCTTTGTGATTTTACGAGAGTTAACATCCATAATGTTGGCTTACTGCCATCTATCGGACAGACTCGTGGCTTAAATCATCCTAATAAAGTTATGAGACCCTCGCTATTTTTCCTCGCTGTTATTCTCACTTCATTGCTGTCTTTTTATTAAATCATTCTAATTTCAGTGTTAAATCTAAATTTTATCTAATATTATGTTTACCAAAACATTACAAACATTATCAATGAAAGTCAGAAGCAGACACCATTATGATTCAGAAAAAGACAAAGATGTTGCAAAGATATTCTGACTGCACTTTCTATAGAATATGTCATAATGCAACCATATAAGTTATTGACATATGTCTACTCTGTTATTAGCCACCCAGCCGGTAAAAAACAATTACCTGTGACCCATCAGTGAGCAACATTATCTTCAGCCACTATAAGAGAAACACAATAAATTGTCTCACATCCATTTCTGTGTTCAGAAATAAATCTAGTTTATGAAGTGCCAGTAATAATTCGATGTTTTTTCCCCATACTTGTCACAAACTTGCTAAAGAGGTCCTTTAACATAAAATGTAACTACTACAGAGTGAACATACATATGTTAAAGTGCAAACTGTAATTCAGGTTAAAGAATGCAGATAATCAACAATTAAACAAAATTTATCAACTTAACACACTTAACAAACCATATAGCACTTGGTTTTGATCTAAGATAAGGCAATGACCTCTAACTCTCCGGTGTTTAATATATTTGCTACAGAGGTGTCTTTCATTTTCAACCTGAAGCTCCCAACTATTTGGCACATGTATTCCTATACCCACTGCCAGCTACCTGAATATAGATTAATGATGTGCTCTTAGAATGATTTTATCTTTGAAAGACTTTTTATCTTGACTTCCACGGCCAGTATTGTGTCTTTGGTCCAGGTTATGAAGCTAAGAGACTCTCATGTTGTCTTCTTCTAACTACAGTATTTTGATTAATTTTCAGTTCCTGCATTACTCTGTGTAGGTATTTGGCTATGACTGGTTCTCATAGCTGTTATGATCGCTGTCATCTAGAACATGGAATTTTGCTTCTCTGGTTTTATTACCAAAAATTATCCATGAACAAGTTTGAAGCCGAGTATTACTGGGGCTTGCAACCTCATCACATAGTGAAGGAATTAATCTCCCCTCATCATCTTCCGTAGTTTCTTAGTTGTACATCACTGAACTGTAGTTTAAAGCCAGTTTAAATCTCTAAAGTTTAATCCTCGGACGATTGGAACACTGACTTATTTATTGTTTTGTAGTTATCTTAGATGATAAAAGCATGTTTAAAGCATTTGTAACCCATCCCCTCTACTTTTGTTGCTGGAATTTAAAATGTTTTTTTTTTCCTTCAATTATCTACTTGTTATTAGGTTGACCTGCTTCCTTAGTACCCAATCTGTTTAACACCTGAGGTTGTTAGACACCAGTATATTGCAGTCTCACACATATCTGAGATAATCCGATGTATGACATCAAAATCCCTGCAAGAGAAATGTTTATGTTTATTCAGAGCATATCACAGTACAGAAACAGCTCTTTTAAAAGTTACTATTGATCTTATAATAGCTTCAGACAATGGACCTGCCTCTGCACTTGTCAGGGACAGGCTATTTTAAATCAGATAGATTTCAGTTGGTTCATCTTAAGGGGGTTTCCTCTGCGGAGAGGATATAAACCTTTATCCCACATCAGGGAAATTCTCTTGTTACAGCAACTGAGAAAGATGCAGAAGCAAAGTGACACGTATCAAGAATGCGATGAAAACAGAAAATCTGAGTTTGAAACTAACAATTACAAAAATTACAGGAGCTGCTCAGGGTCCTCACAGTCTCATGGAGGAGGTGACAGGTTTCAGTTTATTTATTTCAGGTTATTTTATATAGCGCCTTTTACAATAAAATTGTCTCTAGGCGCTTTACAGAGGCAGAAACCCAGAGCCTGAACTGCCGGGTAAGCACATGGCAAGGAAAAACTCCCTTTAAATAGGAAGAAACCTTTAGCAGGACCAGGCTTACAAAGAAGAACCATCCTGCTGAAAGCTGGCTTGGTAAAGAAGGAGAAGAGGGAGACAGGACAGAGAGAATAACAGAGAGACCAAGAGAGAAACAAATATATAAACATAGCAAGCACAATATACATAATAAATAATATACATAATATAGCATAAGCACGTTGTTATAAAAAAAGGGAACAGCATAGGCAGGTGCTGACAGTAGACGCTGGGTTTGTCAGAGGTTGGGATCCGCGCAACATGTAGGTCTGGAGACAGGAGACCTGCAGAAAGATACAGCGAGAGAGAAGGGGGGAGAGAGACACAAAACAGCGAGGAAGACTGGACACACAGTGATAATCCCAGCGAGAAGAAAAGGAGAAGAGGAGGTGAGGGAATAGAGATAGTGGTTGGTGTTGAGGAGGTGGAAAACTGCTCAGAGGATCTTGTTTGTGTCCCCAGCGTAGGCCTATAGCAGCATAGCTATGCTAAAGATTGAAAAATAAAAGTTTGATGACCCTAATCTAATTGTAGCTGTGAGAACTGACTGTAACTAGACCTATCAGCCCTATCAACACACTTTGTTTGAGGCTAACTGTACGCTTTACTGAACAGAAAGGTTTTAAATTTGATCTTAAAGGCAAACGTGGTGTCTGCCTCTCGGACCCAGGTTGGTAACTGGTTCCATAGTAAAACTACCTGATACCTGCAGGCTCATCCTCCCATTCTACTCTTATGAATTCTAGGAATTACAAGTAAACCTGCACTTTGTGATCTGAGTGTTCTTTTAGGAATATATGGACCTATGAGATCCTGCATTGAGAGCTTTATACTGTATGTTAGTAGGAGAATCTTAAAGTCTATTCTGAATTTCACTGGAAGCCAGTGAAGAGAAGCTAAAACTGGAGAGATACAGTATGATCCATTTTCCTGTCAGAACACTGGCTGCAGCGTTCTGGATCAGCTGCAGGTTATTAATGGAATAATTTGGACATCCTGACAGTAATGAGTTGCAGTAGTCCATTCTAGAAGTAACAAAGGAATGGACGAGTTTTTCAGGATCACGCAGAAACAGGATGCTCCTGATCATGGCAATGTTATGGAGGTGAAAGAAGACGGTCCGAGAGACCTGTTTAATATGAGGGAGAAATAACATGTCTTGGTCAAACCTGATCCCATGGTCCTTGCAGTCGTACTGAAAGATACATTTATGCCATTCAAAGAGAGAATGCTGTCAGATTCCAAAGAACACAGATTGAGATGTTAGTATTCTGTGCGAGCACGTGCAATTGGTGGATGGTAGACCTAAAGGGGGAAAAGTAAATTTATGGGTACGCATCATCAGTAGTGTTCCTCTGGGTCATGGGGTGTTTCGGCCTTTCACACTATACACCCTCTCCAGAGGCGGCCAGCTGCAGGATGATCAGACCTGAGCTTGCGTCCCAAGTCCAATTGGCCATGAGAGTCGCATTGTTGTACAATGGCAGACACCTCAGGGGACTATGCATGGCAGGGACGTCCAGTTCCCTGAGTCAGGCCTAGGCTGACTGCATACCTCCTGTCGACTACTTGGGGGCCCAAATGGGGTCGTTCCTCTTCAGCCAGAGCCACTGGCTGCTCCTTTCAGCTGCCTCTGACATGGCTCTGACAGCTGTATGCTGGTTCTGGCCCCTCACTCCCAAGTCCCTCAGAAGTTTTGTTGCAGATGTTCCCACAAAGCCTCTGCACCCCACTTCCACTGAGCGGACTTCAGCATTCCAGCCGCGGTATCGAGCTTCAGCAGCCAGCTCGGAGTACCGCAGGTGTTTCCGCTCATATGCCTCCTGCATGGAGTCCTCCCAGGGTACAGTGAGCTCGACTATGTAGACCTTTTTCAGGGAAAGGGACCAAAGCACCAGGTCAGACCTCAAGGCAGATAATATAGTCCTCAGATGTTTAGGTCCAAGAACAATGACTTCAGTTTTGACTGAGTTTAATAGTAAGAAATTGGAGGTCATCCAGTCTTTTATGTTTTTGAGACATGCCTGGAGTCTGGCTAACGACTCTGTTTCTTCAGGTTTCATAGATAAATACAGCTGCGTATCATTAGCATAGCAATGAAAATTTATGCTGTGTCTCTGAATAATATTTCCTAGAGGGAGCATGTAAAGAGTGAACAGGATTGGCCCAAGCACTGAACCCTGTGGAACACCATGATGAACCTTTGTACACCCAGAGGAAACATCATTAACATGAACAAAATGAAATCTATCTGATAGATAAAATTTAAACCTGTCCCTGTAATCCTAATCTCATGTTGCAGTCTTTGTAATAAAATGCTGTGACCAGTGTGTTAACCAGTGCTGTTTCTGTGCTATGATGAGCTCTGAAACCATATTGAAACACTTCAAATAGATTATTCCTGTTTAGGTGATCGGTTAGCTGACTCACACAACCAGCCTCTCAAGTATCTTAGAGATGAATGGGAGGTTGGATATTGGTCTGAGGTGCATAACCTTTTGTCAAAGATAAATTGATCTGATCTAATACTGAGGCCCCAATGAGAGGAAAGACATCCTTAAAAAGCTTAGTTGGAATGGGGTCCAGGAGACATATGGTTGGTTTAGATCCATTAATGCTGAAGATCAGCTCAGGGTCTATGGGCAGGAAGCTGTCCAGAGGTAGATCAGGACTAGTTACTAACAATGGCAGCACATCGGCTGTCATGGAGAGACCTTGATCAATCGTTTCTCTAATGTTAGTGATTTTATTGTTGAAGAAACTCATAAAGTCTTCACTACTGAGAGCTGCAGGAATAGAAGGCTCAACGGAGCTGTGACTCTTTGTTAAACTGGCTATGATGTTAAACTGAAAACTTGGGTTGTTCTTGTTTACGTCTATTAATGATGAGTAATATGCTGTTCTGGCTTTACGAAGGGCTTGTCTCCCCAAGCACTTTTAGTAATCAGCTGATCTGGATGAATACCACTTCCTCTCCAGCCATCTTGATGCCTGCTTCAGAGTTTGGATATTTGCGTTATACCACGGAGCCAGTCTTCTACGGTGTGTGAATCTCTTCTTCAGTGGGTCAAACAAATCTAAAACTATATGTAATGTGGCTGCAGTGTCATTGACAAAGGAATCAATTTCTGCAGGAGTAACATTTAGATCAGTATGATCTGTTGCACCAGTACAAGGTACTAGAGGGATTTCTGCTCCAAATCTATCTCTGGTATCTTTAGAGAGACATCAGCTGTAGTAAGCTGCTCGGGCTGCTAGAGTGAAAATCAAAGGTTATAAGTGAGTGGTCTGAGAGGAGGGGGTTTTGAGGAACAACTAACAGGTGTCAGTTTCTAAACCATAGGTGAGAACCAGATCCAGAGTGTGATTATGATGTTGCGTTCATTTACTAACTGAGAGAAACCTATCAAATCTAACAGTGAGTTAAACACCGTCTTAAGACTGTCAGTATCATCATTCATATGAATGTTAAAATCGCCCACTATAATGAGTTTATCTGTACTGACCACTAAACTAGATAAAAAATCTGAAAACTCAGATAGGAACTGTGTGTAAGCAGCCGCAAGTGGCCGATACACCACAACTAATAAAACTGGCTTTTCTGATTTCCAGTTGTAGGGAGAAAGGCTAAGAGTGAGACTCTCAAAAGAGCTACAGGTAGCTTTAAGCCTAGTACACACGGCACGATTTTTGGTTTCTTAGACTTGCGACTCGCCCTCACCCAAAATCGGGGTGAGGCACTAATCCTCTTGGCAACTGAGTTAAGTACTGTGAAGACTCAACTAATGAACCTGACGACACCCTGCGATGAGTCTTAGATGTAAATCTGGATATCAAACCTGCTTGATATCCAGGCTGCTCATGGTGACGTTGAAAGAGCTATAGCCTATGAGAGCAGACATGGGTGTTGCCGCAAAAATAAGGAAGTGAAAAGGAGCAGTAGAGCGGCTGCAGCGGAGCAGAGAAACAAAACACATCGGGAGTTTAAAAAAATGGTTTTGCGAGTTCAGTGGACACAGGAGACTCTGACTCAGCCACTGTCTGCACCAACCACGCCGACTTTTTGCACCAATCTGCACGCCACTACCGCCGCAATATAAACAGAACAAAAGATTTCTGCACAAACTGGGTAGTTGTGACCCCGATCTTGAAACCATTTGAAGTTGTGTCGTTCTCTCATGTTTTTTGTAAATTGTACATAGTTGTTTTGTAGTTTTAATAAAGGTGTGCTAGTCCATGTTTTCCAGACTAGAAGTCCCCCCCGGAGTCGTTTTGTGGGGGAAATCCAGGACCAACAACAGACATTTCATTACAAACAATAACGCTGCGGCCATGTCAGTCCTTGTCGGTCATGCCTCCTGTGACAGAGAGAATCGCGCTGTGTGGACACTCCCATCTCAGACGAGTTTTGTAGTGTGGACACCAGGGCGACCCGCCAACTCAAAAAAATCATGTCATGTGTACAAGGCATTATGTTTCGGATTGACTTGAAGACTGGAGTGGTAGATTATTGCCACTCCACCTTCTCTGCCTGTGGGTGAATGTGGTCTCTGCTAATAAGGCCAGGTTTTCCCCAGAATGTCTCCCAATTATCTATTAAGGCCACATTATTTTCTGGACACCACCGTGTCAACCAGCGAAGGAGTGATAACATGCGGCTAAACATGTCATCACTGGTCAGACTCGGGAGGGGACCAGAGAACACTACGGAGTCCAATATTGTTTTGGCGAAATTACAGACTCCATATTCTCTCCGACTGACGTAGCTGGGTGTCATTAACGCCAACGTGAATTATAATCCTACTGTATTTATATTTATCTCTTGCCAGCTGCTTTAAGTTACCCTCTATGTCGCCCGCTTTGGCCCCCGGGATACATTTAACTATTGTCTCTGGTGTCGGCTTCACATATCGCAGAACAGAGTCACCAATAACCAGGGTTGGTTACTCAGTGGGTGTGTCACTGAGTGAGGAAAACCGGTTAGCGACATGAAGCGGTTGGTGGTAAACCGCAGGCCTTTGTTTTGGGCTACACTTCCTTCGAACCGCCACCCAGTCACCCTGACTACCTGGCTACAGCTAACAGCAGCTAAACTAGGCTGGTCCGCACAGGCTAACTACTGCTGGCTAGCTGCAGAGGCTACAATGCTATCTCGTCGTGTGCAGAGCCGAGCCTCAAGCTCGCTAAGCCTCGCCTCCAGAGCTATAAATAAGCTACACTTTCTACACGCTTGACTCTCACTAAAGGAGGTCTAGGAGTAGCTAAACATTTCACACACTTTGCAGAAGATCGGAAAAGGAGAATCAGTGGGAGAGCGAGTGGAATCAGCCATGATAACAGTTAGCTCAGATGACCTGAGCGAAAGAGACGTTGTGCAGGATCGTGCAGTTACTAAACTTTCACCAAGGTGCTTGTGTACTTCTTTGTCAAAAACAGGATCGGTAAAAATATAACATAAAGTAATTAACAACAGTAAATCCACTGTAGCAAGCACCAGAAGAAGTGAACAAGCAGGACGGAGCAGAAACAGGAAGTGACGTGAAACGTTACCGTGTGACGCAATACGTGGATCAGATGATGTCATTTATTGGGTAATTGTAATGCACCCCACTCCTGCGCCAATGCTCCTGTCAGGTTCGCATCTAGAAACCATCCAGTTTTTACTTTTATCTTCGGCTTCTACTCACTTTGGGTTATCCTTTGTGCCGTCATCACAACCCGTACATCGATTTGCCCGCTGGAGTCATCCGGGTGTGGGGAGCTTCATGCCAGCAGTTCTGCCTCGTCCAGCTGTCCACACCACCTTGCGTGTTCCAGTCAGCATGACTTACCAGGGGTGCCAAGGGAATATTCTGATTACTGAGAGGTAAAGGCTACCTCACTGCCTCCTGATTAACTCTATGATTGCACCATTGATCCTGTTTCCCAGCACAGAACCACAAATGGGATGTTTGTACTCCCTATCAACCCCTGAGAGAGAGGGGCCACGAAGGCCTACATCAGTAATTTACTGTCTTCAGGCATAATCCGCCCCTCATCATTACCAGCAGTTCTTCTTTGAGGAGAAGAAGTTTAAGACTCTGAAACCATGCACCGATTACCGAGGGCTGAACGACATCAATGAAAACTGCTACCCTTTGCCATTCATCTTGTCCACCTTTGAGCTACTTCAAAGTGCCACCATTTTACCAAGCTTTACCTCTGTAATGCGTATCACTTGATCCAGATTGGAGAGTAGGGCGAGTGGAAAACGGCTTTCGACACCCCTCTACGAATATCTTCAGTCTGACCAATGCTGCTGCAACCATTCAGACAATCGCACGATTAACCCAAATCCAAGCCCAACTTTAAAACCACATCTTAACTCTCAAACAGTCCTTTCAAGTTTTGAGGACCAGTTGACATTTCCCAGAAATTAGCTTACTTGGTTAGTAGAATGCAGAATTTGGTACTCATTATGTAGCAAGTACAAGAACACACACACACACACTCTCTCTCTCTCTCTCTCTCTCTCTCTCTCTCTCTCTTCCTAAGTAACTGCAGTTACTAAGAGACTGATGTCTGAGAGGCAGTGTTTCCATGGCATCAGCGCTAGGGCTGAGTCATCTCTACTGCAGTGCACGCTCTTACACTAGCACATACTTATTTGTGTGATACAATTCATTCATCCACCTGTCCATTGTCCATCCATCCATCCAGCTGGCCATCATCCATCCATCCATTCATTTATTCTCTCTATGTTTCTCTGCTCACCTTGAGATGGGTATATATGTAGGAGTAGATACAGACCACAATTGCTCTTCATGTACTGTAACATGTCAATACATTATTATTATGAAATCAACAATCATTCAACATGCTTTGTTTGTAATATCAAAGAATATGAACTTTGACACCACTACATGGCTTAACTATAATTCTTTCTCATTCTGGATTTTTCATTCTGTATGTGATCCATGTCACGTAATTCAAAGCAGGGAGATTCGTGTGGAGGGAAAAACACTGAGATACAGCATTTCAGAGTTAAAGTTGTTATATTGAGTGGGTGAGTAGTGGCGTCTAAGACGCCGAAAATCGCGCCGTGTGTACTAGGCTTAAAGGCTTCAGATTTCTTTCTTCTCTAGCCTCAGACTTTGTACTTTTCACTGCCTTAAGGACATGTGACATCAATCCAGTGAGAATTTGTGACAGGATGTGAAAATTACTATTTTTCCAGTGTCTAAATTGGTGCTAATCTTATGCTTGGCACTGTTGCTCATGCTGGCATCCTGGCCGACCTTTATAAATATGTATGTACGTTTTCATACATAGCTCTGGTGGTAGAGCAGTTGTTGCCATGCCCTACTTATTGCATGTTGAAGTGTCATTGAGAAAAACCCCAAAGTAGCTACCAAAGCTTTGTTGTACTAATGTGCATAAATGATTATTCTTTATTTATAATAAGCTATTCTAGGACCAGTGCATGAAAGTGAGAAAAGCAAGAAAAGTGTAATATGTATAGATATAAATAAGTAAATAAATAAATAAATAAATAAATAAATAAATAGTATATTATATAAATAAAGTCTATTTACCATTTATTTGCACACAAAAAGACCAGTTATCATATGTATGTTCACTATATTCCATACTTTGTGCGTGGGACTTTGCAAAAAAAATTACAAATCCACAAACCATAAATAACTGACTTCTCCTCTATATCGTTTACAAATGCCTGCAGACCAAGAATAATATGATGTTCTACCGGCTCACCTTGTTCTCCGGAATAATGCGAGTGTAACAGTAGGGAGCGTATTGGGCATTGCACAAACTATAAGCATTGTAATGAACAGATTTGCAATGGCATAAAGCAACTATTGAAGGAGGGGGAGGGGTGATGCGTAACAGTTTCAAGAGAGCGGAAGTCTGAACACGTGGGTAGAATTCTATAAATAGAAAGCTCTCCAGCTCCCAGCCTTTTTGGTGAAAGAAAAAAATAGGGAGAGTCGGAGACAGCTGCACCATGCTTCACTGACTGAAACAAAGAGACAAGGAGATGCATTGGATCATATTTATACAGTATGTTGCCTTTTGTAGTCGTCTTGACCACTCAGAGGGTTTTACAAGTCTGTGCTCACACCCACACTGCGGGTGCCACCAGCTCAGCATGCAGAGATAGCCATTCACGCATGTGCCTATCCACCAAAGAATTCACAAGACCCCTCTTCCCACTGTTTCGTCAGTTTTTATTTTGATATGTATCATCAGCTGTGCAAACTTATAGGCAGTTGCCAATCACGTCAAATCAGCCAAATTTAAAGCGTAGAGTCATCTTCAAGATGATCAACAGAAATGAAAGTGCTTAAGTTTAGGGTCTGTCTTGTTGCTATGTTTTATTTTTCCTTTTTAAATAACTGCAAAAATTTCATTTTAACCTTATTATTCTGGGGTTATAGGCAAAATAGAAGTGCTAAATAAAGTAAAAGGGTTCTGGTAAAAGCTTCAGCAGTAACAAGCAGTTGAGATGAGACAGATACTTTTCCTCCTATTGGACTTGGTCCCCAGTGGAGATGACAGACCAATTAGTTAGCTTTTATGCAGAGATGAGAGGCACACCAACAAATCTTCTAACCCTGACACAAACAGGATTGTGTTTAACCCTGAGCTATAGTTTTCTGGTTTTGGAAAACCTGAATGCTTTTATCTACAGTCACAGTCCCAATCCAGAACCTGATGAAGGAGTGTACAGTCATCATGAATGTTTCCTGGTGGTCTTCCTCTTCTACTTCAGGTTGTTCCCCCTCACCAGTTACCAGGGTAGCTAACTCCATCCTTTGCATCCTCTTCCCTTGCACCAGCTATCTTCACGTCCTTGTCATGCACGTGTCAGTACAACATGAGGCTAGAGTCAGGAGAACCTAAACAATTTCACCTCTGTGATCTCCAGCTCTGCCTCCCATTTTTCCTCCTGTCTCCAAATCATACTCCATCGCTGGTCTAACCACTGTCTTGTTCACCTTTGCTGTGATTCTTGCCAAACAACTGTACAGCAATTGAAGTGGCGATCGGATCTTTAAAACTGTAAACTGCATTATTTCACACCTATATTTATATATATATATATATATATTTCACACCTATATTTATATATATATTTATATCAGTTTTTAAGCTCACGTATATAAGATTCCTCCAGCATCCTCTCACTCTATCATCCTGTTGACCCACTTTCAGCGACCTCTTACATTCACCCTTACTAAACTTGGCTACTTCCTGGTCCACAAGGGTCACATCCTCTGCACTTACAAATCACCTTTGTTGGTTGCACCAACATTCCTATAGGGAGTGTGCACCAATTACCGCTCTCTCACTTCTAGGGATACTTGTCTGAATCACATTCTGTCAGTCAGTGGTCACTAGAAAGTGAGATTTGGAGTTTTAGTTCAAAGTTTGAGCTCAAAACTGGCGGGCATGCAACACACCATGTTAACGATTGTTGCGTCAAAATCCGAAATTCATAAAAATTTTGATGTATAGTAATCAAAGGGCAAGAACGTTTGATGTAAGGCAACATACTGTGTTACAATTGTGTAGCTAAGTTAGACCTGCCCTTTAAAAGACAACCACAACTCCTGATCAATCAGGAGATGCAACTAGTAGGAAGCAACTATAACTATTTAAGATTAATTGGTATTGGTATTCATTTTTTATTAATATTTACTCATATTCATTCATATATTCATGTTCATGACTGCATTATCGATTGCCTAATGATTGTACTATCAAGCGTTATGCATGCAAATTGGATACAAAATGTATGTATGTTCTGTTTATCTTCAAGGTTATCAACCTATTCCTATTCCTTTTCCCATTCCATTATTCAATTAAATTGGTGAACAAGAATAATCAAGTTGTCCCTTGCATCCTTCAACGATTGATCAAGCAGTTTTTCAAGTTTGGGCAGAGCTGTGGTCACAAAAAACACGCATAACTTGACAATGATGAATTATGTGTTCTTTATGAAATGTACAAAATTTAAATCCATTATCTTGCCTATTAGAATATAATTAGAGTATTATTTACAGAAATGCCTTTTTTTTAATACAGTTTATCCTAACAGATATTTTACAAGGATGAGCCTGTGACAGGTAATGTGTTTTAGCACTTGGTATTCTGCCCCAAATCAAAACATTTTTTTAATCACCACCACATGCAGGTAAAGCAATTATTCTGGCTGCGGCGTGCAGAGCAATCACGCTGTTCTTATTACATAAGAAACAGACAGAGAAGCAGCTACTAGCTCCTTTCCCTTTAAAACGGCCAGAGCTGCCTGCCCTGCGTGCGTGCGTGCGTGTGTGTGTGTGTGTGTGTGTGTGCGGAGGACAAATTACGAGACAGAGAGGACCACTCTGTTGTGGAGGAGGACTGCGTTCGAAAATAAAACAGAGGACGTATTTATTACAAGTTATAACGGCTCGGAGAAAGGAGATTGTCTGTCAGATTGGGCCGTTTGGATATATATATATAAATATATATCTATTTTTTTTTTTATTTATTTATTATTATTTTTTTTTTTTTTTTTTTTTTTGCTCTGGCTCTCTTTGTATTTATGGGCTCGGAGGGCGCATCCCTCGCCTCCTGATAGGACACCACGGGCAGGGTCGCCTTCCGATATTATTTATCTCGTTTTTCTGTGTTCGAGGAATTGTGTCCAAGAGGCAGGGATATATATAAAAAAACAACAAAAGCAACATCTGATCATGGATTAAACGCCGTTCGTTTTCATCAGAGAGGTAAGGGATGATGCAGGGGGTGGTTGGGGGGTGGGGTAGGTGGGCATGTCCGTTGCTTGTGTGGGATGATGGGGCTGCTCGGTTATGGCAGCCGCAGTATCCACATTGCGTCGCCTCCTCGTTCGCGTTCAGGCGAGGGGAGACCGGACATGTACGGCTGACGTCGCGCTGGCGGTTGCAGCTCTTTGTGTGCACGATGGGGGCCTTTCGGAAACAAGGCTGAACAGCCGCATCGAGCTGGGTATTATTAACAAACACAATGACGCAAGCGTCTGTCAGTGACGCAACATCTTGCATTCTCGTTCGTGCCACGAAAGCCCCCCCGACGACGGGTCCCGTTTGTGTTTTTTCAGACATCCGTAAACCATTCCCTTCCATTCAAAACGAAGCTTTCGCATATGTACAATGACTCCAGTTCCAGTCGTTACAGATATCCATGAAGTCATTATTCTCTGTTAGACGAATTATAAAAATGACAGGAGTTTTATGCTGTCTGAAATCTTTTAATTTGCTCAATCAAAGTCCATTACAGTTATCTCACAGATATAATTCCATTGCAAGTAACTGTATGACTACTTTCTAACCCTATTCATTAAAAAAGGAGGATAAATAATTAGTATAACATCAATTAAAACAAGTCAGTAACAATGCTGTCATTCTCATATTTATCAATTGTGTCTTTCATGACGTTTCTAATCAACATAAAGTGTTTTATTTTGAAACATTGACAGCACCTTGCTGTTCATTTTAAACATTTCTCAATTAGCTACGTCCAATGCCCTACTGAAAGTGAAGGAGTGTTTATATATCACAAGTCTTTATTGATACAAGGGAACAAAACACAACTGAGAGATATAAATCTACATATAATTTGATGGATTAAAAAAAAAATCACAACCACCCACTCGGTAACAACAAGTTAAAGAAATATGTTTCAGGGAAAAAAAAAATATTTGCATGTTGCCATCTGTCGTTTTGACATTCATCATTCAAGGAAAAAGGAAAATAAAACAGACTGAAATATTTTTTTCTCCACGACTTAATAGCCCTATACTAAAAAAAGGAACCTTATTAATTGCAGAAATAACAGGAAACACTGTGGGATTTTAACTCTGTTATGAGGAACATGAACTTTAAAGTCAAAATGCATACGAACTACACCAAATGTATACAGGGAGACAGTAAAAACAGGGGAAGGCAGCAACAAAATAACAGAAGTTTCTGATTACATTCTTTAATCTTTTTAATTCAATTCAGAGTCTTTGACAAAACATTGAAAACACATTCTTGTGTTGAAAAAATATGAAGATACCCATTCAAATGCCAAAAATCTGTTTCCAATATATGGTGAATCTTAAGAGAACCTTTATTAATGCCATAGTAATCTTTTATAAATTCTGATGCTTATAATCAGTATTACCAGTCATTAACAACCATTGGTTCTGGAGTGTTTGTGGAGTAAACAAATGATCTTCTAATGTCTGCCAGGATTGCATATCTATCCAATCATTCATTATATTTCAGCTTTGAGCAGCAGTTAACATTGTATTAAACATGCTAAAAAAGTTTATTACAAGCTCATCTTTAAGTTTATAGTTTGACATCAACAAAACTGGGAGATTTTGAGAAAAAAACTTGCATCCATCCATCCATCCATCCATCCATCCATCCATCCATCTATCCATCAGGTTTGATCTTTCTTTTTGTTTTTTGTTGTTTTTAATAAGCAATGCTTAAGTAAAATGTGTGTGTTCCATTCACAGATTCACATTATGAAGCCATGAAAAATGATCAAAGCCCTGCTACGTCACATATGTTGTTAAATAACTCTTTTGTGTATGTGTATGGAATTTCTAGGTGAAAGTGATGAGAAAAATATACACCACAGAGAATCACTATAGATGAATTTAATGTTAAATGTATGTATCAGATTTTTACTGGTTAAGCTCTAGAGCTGCTTTTGCTAAAACAAAAAAAAAAACAAAAAAAAAAAAAAAATCTATACTGGCATGCTTTCAGTGCATATTTTCAACAGGAAACACAAAAATTATACACTGGCAAATCAAATAACATTTTAAAAATGTACTTTTTATTAACCACAACTGATTAATAGATATACTATAATTATTCATTTAGGTGTGTAATTGGCTAAATTATTTTTGTGACATCATTTCAGATTTTAGTAGACTATGTTAGAGGGATTGTGCTGTTGATTTTTCTTTCTGGTAGTTTCCATTCTTTTTGGCATGAATTGCTCTGATACAAATTGTTTGCTCCCACTGTTCATTTTAAACATTTACAATTTACTTCACACATTCACAATAGCACTTTTCACATTGCAGCCCTTTATCAATCCAAGGGAACATAACACAACTGACCACTACAGATCTATATTTACTGACTGACACATCAACTGTAAAAGCAGATTGTCTCTGATTTGCGTAATATATGTATGTTATATGTATGCGTAAAATACATATGTTTACTGAAGGTTTAACAAATGAAACGTAGGCATTTATGTGAAACGATTCAAGGTGCTTGTTGTCACAAGCGAGCTGACAGCCGTTTTGAGTTATGCAATAGATGAAGTTCAGTGATGCTGCTGCGCAGGTAGAGCTAGTCTGGTCTACATTTGCTAAGGGACCGATAGCAAATACTTAAAAGCAATAAAATGCAAATAACATCCAGAATTGGCCTTAGAGAAGTTTATCCAACATAGCATTCATTTATATTTGAATAAATGCAGCATAAATGGTTGCGTTAATAGATCAGGACAGACATATTTTGTGTGAATCTCGACAGTCAGCATGTTGCATAACCTGGTGCTGAGAGTCCGGGACTTGTTCTGCTGCTGATACAGTTAGACCACAGAGCACGCGATTTGAGGCCATGTATCTAGCATTAACACCGCCATGTATGTTTTTTTGTGCTCTGATAATAGAAAAGATGTTATGTAAAGAGGGTAAAAATGACAGATTTTTATTTATTTTTTTTTTTATCAGGTTCCCAATGTTGAACATGTCCACCCCTAGTGAACTGAAGTCTCCCTGCATGACTCGCAATGGCATAGTTAAACTGCCGCCCAGCCAGCCCAACGGTCTGGGGAGTGCAAGCATTACCAAAGGGACACCCGCTGTCAAAAACCGACTGTGCCAATCTTCCTCTGTTCCATCAATTCTGCCCCAGGCACCGTCGCCCCATCCCTACCACCACCATCACCATGTAGATGGTCCCGGAATGACCAACTCGGCAGCTTCTCTGCTAGGTTCCAACTTGGATCCCGGAATTCCTCTCCTGGGGATGAAGCCATCCCTCCGTCAGCTCCCTCCGCTCACCCTCCCTAAACCTCTGCTGCTGGAGCGCCAGCTTGTCTTGGATGAAAAGCTCCTTAACCGACTGCTTTGGTATTTCACCACGGCCGAAAAATGTGTCTTGGCCCAGGTATGCAAGACGTGGCGTAAGGTGCTGTACCAGCCAAAGTTTTGGGAGGGAGTAACACCCATCTTGCACGCCAAGGAGATGTATACCCTGCTTCCTAATGGAGAGAAGGAGTTTGTCAGTCTCCAGGCGTTTGCCCTGCGTGGTTTCCAGTCCTTCTGCTTAGTGGGGGTGTCAGACCTAGACATTTGTGAGTTCATTGACAACTACCCGCTGTCTAAGAAAGGCGTTCGCTCAGTTAGCCTCAAGAGGTCCACCATCACAGACGCCGGTCTTGAGGTGAGGAGGTGTAATTGTAAATATGATTGAATTCATTGAAATGTATGCATTTTTTTTTGTCAGTTCAATATTTGCCTTTGATGAATATATTCGTCAATAGGATACACTTTGTTTGGTTTTGACAATGTCAAATATAAATATACATTTATGACATTATTACATTGTTTATTACATCACTGACTTGGTTTTGGAAGATTGCGTATGCTACATTTTCTTGCAGTTTGCTACCATGACAACACGTCAACCAAGAAAACTGGCCAATCTAAAACAGGGCTGTAGTTGATGACATATAATACAGGCGTTTAGCAAATAAACAAGTTAATAAAAAATTATTAATTTAAATCTTGCACTCTTTTGACACTGCCTTATGCCATTGCTGAGGCAAAATAACTGCATGGTAATACAGAGACGATCATATTGGTTAAGCTAGGTTGCTATTCTGGGATGCATGGATGGTTGCTATGATGAAAGCTGGAAGGGCCACACCATCTATTATAGATTTTTTTTCTGCTGATACATGATAATAATTTATTATATATTTTTTTCGTACTAGCCTCTTTCATACTCTTTGTTTGCAGGTCATGCTGGAGCAAATGCAAGGCTTGATGCACCTTGAACTTTCAGGCTGTAATGATTTCACTGAGGCTGGACTATGGTCCAGCCTGAATGCCCGACTTACTTCCCTGAGCGTCAGTGACTGCATTAACGTGGCAGATGATGCTATTGCTGCAATCTCCCAGCTCCTGCCAAACCTCTCAGAGCTCAGCCTGCAGGCCTACCATGTCACTGACACAGCCATGGCTTATTTCACTGCCAAACAGGTACGGTACAATAAATACTCTGGATTCTAAATCTTGTCACTCTTTGAAAAGCTATTTATAACCAAAGAAATTTTGCACTAATTTACCTTTTTTATGCATACAAACACTTGCAGGGCTACACCACACACACGTTACGTCTGCACTCTTGTTGGGAGATCACTAATCATGGCGTAGTCAACATGGTTCACAGCCTCCCCAACCTTACTGCCCTCAGTCTCTCGGGCTGCTCTAAGATCACTGATGATGGCGTGGAGCTGGTGGCTGAGAACCTCCGTAAGCTCCGCAGCCTGGACTTGTCCTGGTGCCCTCGTATCACAGACATGGCCCTGGAATACATAGCCTGTGATCTGCATAAGCTGGAAGAACTGGTGCTGGATAGGTAAGTGTATCTGTGGTAAAAAAAAATAAATGTTGTAAGACAATTATGATTTCTTATATATACTGTACATGTTAATGATCCATTAATTGGTTCTAATGTACAATTTCTTAACTATACAGTAAAGAATGTACATATACACATGTTCATTAAGGTGTTTTTAAGACTTGTTTAAGGTGGCTGCTGTTTATGGCTACACGTGTACCAACAGGTAACTCATTTTTAAACACCAAATACGGTGGGTGCCACTGCTTCTGAATGAAACAATTTAAGTCTAGCGTGGCATGATTAGAACCCAAGGCCGCAATAAAAGGCATCAAAATTTAGAGGCTATCCTTGCTTCCTTTGGGTGAGAGCAATGCAGTCCTTACTTCGGGGTATCAAAACAGGAAGGAATAGGAAAAAAAAAAAAAAAAAGATGTCAGATGTTTAAGACAGCCACATATACATCCACACATTCCACAAGCATGAAGTTATGAATACACAACAAGTGTGTGTGTACTTTTAGGTGCGTGAGAATCACAGACACTGGTTTGGGCTACTTGTCCACCATGTCATCCTTGAGGAGCCTCTATCTGCGTTGGTGTTGTCAGGTAGAACACACATACACACACAGTCATGCATCCAAATACACACAGCACTACAACAGTACTTTTCCAATCCATCCCATGCAATTTGGAAAGATACAGCAGGAGCATTTCTAGGTAGAACTGAGAATGGACTTCTGTTTCTTTTATGTACTTAGAATTCCCATTAACCATATTGAAATGTCAGAGTTTTGGTGTAGGACCCAAGAGCGACACAATAGCGAAGGAATTAAACTCTGTCTTTTATTCCATAGCGGGCAGACAGAGGATCAGGCAATCTCACACAGAAGGCAGCCAGGTCTGCCAGGAGACAACCAGGATAAGGTCAGAAACAGCAGGGTCAAACACAGGCAATCAGGAAACTCAAACACAGGAAACCTCCATATCTGAAACATAGGTGCAAATGAGCAATGACCTGACAAATAGTCTCTAAGAGTTTGCAGCTTATATAGCTGCACTGATTGCAGACAAGCAGCCGGTGCGGCTAATCAGAAATGCGGTGTAGGTGTGACTGATCAGGAGCACAGGGCAGGTGTGACAGAGAGGGGAGGGCGAGAGCTGGAGCAGAGCAACAGCTGTGACATTGAAATCAGAGCTATGGCGTTCTCATTGTTCCGTGTTTGTCCTCAAGTTTGTCTGCTCGATTTTTTGAAGTTCTCATTTGTTGTCTGTGTAGACTCTCACTCATCCAGGTCATAGTTATCCAAAATTAGATCTCTCTGTGTCAACTGGACTGAAAGGTTTCCTTGAAAACGTTTCGCCCTCTCTCCAGAGAGCTTCTTCAGTTCTAAGTTTGCTGGGGCAGAGCTTGAAAATATAGCCCTGTGGACCATCGGCATGTTAATGGCCCGGGTGGTCACCTGAGAGTCGTTGGCAGGGTCGTTCACCTAGTTTCGGTTGGGATGCTTCCCCTTTGTCTGTTGGGTCACATGTTAATAAGCAGTACACCTACACCTAAAAGAAAGCGGACACTCCTTTTAGGACAGTCAAGTATGTGTGCTGGCCAGAGAAGATCACTGGTTTGAGAGGGGTGTCAAGAAAGCCATTCATGTCAAGTTGGAAAAACCATCTTTAAACAGAGGTGGTGGACTGAGGCACTTTCTGTCACCCACGTACAATGCAGTCCTCCACTCTTTTCGTCAGCAATCCAAACGTTCACACCATTTGACGAGACCTGGTGACTCATTAACATGTGACCCAACAGACAAAGGGGAAGCATCCCAACCGAAACTAGGTGAACGACCCTGCCAACGACTCTCAGGTGACCACCCAGGCCATTAACATGCCGATGGTCCACAGGGCTATATTTTCAAGCTCTGCCCCAGCAAACTTAGAACTGAAGAAGCTCTCTGGAGAGAGGGCGAAACGTTTTCAAGGAAACCTTTCAGTCTCATTTGTTGATTTTCATTTGTTCTGCCCTTGTTTACCCACAATGCAGTCTTTGTCCACTTTGATTTCACACCAGAGTTCACGCCACTCTACAGCGGCATTCCCACTAAAGTGAACCAAGAACCTAAATTCCTATATTAAAACATGATAATCCCATAGCCATGTTGTTATTATTATTATTATTAGTAGTAGTAGTAGTAGTAGTAGTAGTAGTAATATTTTTGGCAATTTATTTATTAGCTTTTAATCTTTATTTGTACAATATGCTATTGCAGGTGCAAGATTTTGGACTACAACATTTATTTCGAATGAGGAGTCTTCATTTGCTGTCTCTTGCAGGTATGACTTATCGTTGCTGCTGCTGCTGAAGCGTCACTTCACCCATCCATGCTCAAATTTCTTCTAGATAATTTTTAGAATTAATTTCTGACCACACTGATCAAGTCATTAAAGATCTCAATTCCAAACTGTTCTGTAGTTCGCATTTGCAGACCTTACAATGACACCGCACCTTAGTTTTTAGATGCTAAAGTAGTTATGATAACAAATGATAAAAAAGAAGTGCAATTATCACTGAAACTAATTTAAAAATGTGCTTTTAAACAAACAGACCTTCAAATAGTAAATACCTTCAAATAGTAAATTTGTCTTCTGAATTGTAGTTAACCATGCAAATGTCTCTTGAGAAACTCTCTAGGATGCTCTTTGTATATAAAGTAATCTATTATGAGATGCTGCATCAAAAAGACTCTAAAAAGTATTTACAAAAAACATGCCATATAGAAATATGATAGTAATTTTTTAAATTACTTTTTTCAATAGGCTTTAATGATAATAGAAACTTTACTAAATTCTAAGTCATATCCTATCTGTAAAAAATTAGTTAAAGTGAGTTGGACTAATTGTTCCTGCGCAGCAGTGATACCGACTCTCCGTGTTGTCTATACTCACCAGGCTGCCCCCTGCTGACCACTAATGGTCTGTCAGGCCTCATTCAGCTGCAGGAACTCGAGGAATTGGAGCTGACCAACTGTCCCGGAGCCACAGCTGAGCTCTTTAAATACTACTCACAGCACCTGCCCTACTGCATGGTCATCGAGTAAGATCACCAATCCCGCTGATCAATCAATGGAATGATCGCTCTTCTCTCGTCGCCATCCTCCTCTTCCTCCTCCTTCTTCCTCGACGTTCTCTGCTAGCAAGAAATCGACCTTCTCCCGTTATACAACAACTTTTGTCATCACTCTCCACTTAGACATCATTCTCTTCCATCTCCCCCCCAACAAAAATATGCCTTTTGTTACAGAAAAGTATTTTTTCCCCCTAAACACCAAGGAGACGGATGGATATTAAAAGGACGGATGAATTCATGGCGGAATAAAGACTTCTGTGTTTGAGACGATATGGTTGAACTTACGCTCACACTGCTCACACATTGTAAACACACTCACTCACATACTGTATTTGATAAATGTAAGTCTTTAAAACCATGAATACCGATGTTTCTATTCCATCATTCTGTGTAATATAACTGCTTATATATATATATATATATATATATATATATATATATATATATATATATATTATATACTTCTCGGATGGTGTGAACAGTTTGTTTCCTTTCACTGAGAGGAATCAGGGAAGCTAAAATGTCGCAGATGAAGTGGCGGGACTGGTTGCTTGTTGCTATTTTTCTTTCCTGTCGTCTACGATCAGCGCGTCAAGGATTCGCTAGATTTTTCCACTTTTGTGTCTTAACATGTTGTAAAACAACAGTTTACATTGTTGGAGAATAACGACTGTCTTTGTTGATTATTATTATTTTAAACCATTTAATTTCAAGGTACGGAGTGTAAGAATATTGTGTTATCCCCCCATCAAGACGTCAAATGAGTGTGGCCTACAGAGTTGACTGTCCTACACAGTTACAAACTGTGCTCCACAAACTAGGATTCTGAACGGAAGTCGGATTAATAATTAACATTAATAGCAACACCTTAGGGGGTTTCTGCTAAACATGTTATTGTCAATGAGTACTACTAGTACTCTCACTTCGTCGGAGGTGATTTCAGTATTTCCTGCTGAATAGAAATTGGAAAGTTCCCTGGACCATCTGAAATATAAGTTTGCGTTTTACTTTTGTGGTATGTTCGGCCTTGCTTTCGCTCAATTCACAGCTGCTGGGGTCGTTATCCAGGGTCACTGACAATGATTTGACTTACAAGATGGAGATATGTTAAAGCTATATATGGGGATATGGGATGGGTGGAGGGTGTCAGCCGGTACGAGGTTGTGCCAAACCGTTCTTTAAGCAGTGCTGGTGGCCTGGGGGATGACCGGTGACCACGCCGACAGCGTGTACAGACATACCAGACCATGCATGTCTTTGGTTTGTCAATGGGTTTTGTTTTTTTTTTTTCATTTCCAGAGGACTCATTTTATAATCCCCCCACTATATGAACATTAATATAATATTTATTTATTTATTTATTTATTTATTTATTTATTCATTCATTCATTCATTCATTCATTCATTTAGTGTATTTATATCTTTGCATCAATTGATTTGTGTCTTATTACAGAATTTATATGGAAATTTTGTTGGGGGTTTTCTTTTGTTTTGGTTTGTTTGTTGTTGCTTCCGTTTGGCCTAAAATAGCTCAAGTGTCGTTTGCCAGATTTGTTTGTTCTTCATTTTTCGGGGCATTTAAGATCCCAGAATGAGTGAAAGTAGACATTAAACATAACTGAAGTTGATTCATTTTAGAATTTTTACAGGGCAAACATTTGTGTGTTGACTAGTTGACACTGCTGTAGTGTATTTTCATTAAAGTTAAGGGTGGGGTGGGGGGGTGACCAGTTCTATTGATTATCACTGTCATTTATTTTTAAAATAAAATTGTGATTATACTTTCAAAAATGTCTTGGCATTACCCACTGACACAGTTTGTCAATTAAAATGTGAAGAAGATACATGCTTTGATGCTGTGATTTAAGATGCTTTGAACAGCGTCCGCACTACTTGGATAACTGTTGAACATTCCAATATTATGAACCTTTTATGATATTATCGATCCACTCAACTAGAATTACATTATAAAATCACTTATCGCGGTCACTGTTGTATTTTTCTTTTTCTTTTTTTTTAGATTTAGATGGATGGTGATTATGATAATATTGAGGCAGCAAAAATAGTTTTTATGACGCAATATGAACTTATGTTGGATGACTGTTTTAGTTATAATTAAGGGGCAGCTCAAAATATGCCAAATTTAGTTCAAATGTCAAATTACTGATCCCACCCTAATTCTAATGCTACTGCTGATTCAGAATCACATTTGTTGGTTTATTCACATACGTAATATAACTAACAACCAACTTCCTGAGGTATATTTTCTTAAAGCGGAAAATCGCTGTCACTGAATTGAATGTTCACCACCCTCAGGCTATTTCATCATTTTTGTTTAAATTCTGCAGGGAATTTACTGAAAATGGTGAAAATGGCCCAATGTGTGTTTAACCTTCTGTCTGCACCTGCCCTGATCTTAATTTATATTATTATATAAGTTAGCAAACTTACAAAAGGTTAAATGTCAACACACGTAGGCACAGGGTGATCATTTATTTTCTTTCCCATTCATTTTCCAGTTGGTCGGTTGGTAAAATTGTTAGATTGATGACAATCCAAAAGCAAACAATTCCACAGAAAGCATTAAGCAATTTTGTTAATTTTTTTCTCTTTTGTGTTTACAAAAATCGACAGAATTGAACTTAAAGGACATTTAATTGAATTATAAATGAAATAAACTCAGTCAAACATTTACAACGGTTGTTTTAAATTATTTCACAAATATTAAGAGTGATTGGGATTTTTTTGGGAGACACCACCCAAAAAGCATGATCGGCTCCCTCTCCCCAAGGTTTGTTCTCCAAATATACCTTTTACTCATTACAGCCAAAAAGTTATTTTTTCATCTTCTTGTTTCCAAAAATGCAGACTTTTCTGAATGTTCTGCAAAGTTCTGATGCTGAATTTTGTGGTGATGGTGATGATGGAGAGGGTTGTGCAGATGTTGCTCCAGAGTCTTCCAAATCTTAAGAGCTGAGCAAGGGATGGAAATTCATCACCCAGCGCTGCTATCAGATGGATCTGAAGGTTTTAAAACACAGATTAAGTATTAAATTGAAAGCTTTGACTTTTGGGTCAGCTCCCTCTTCATTAGAACCATCCAGTACAATGCCTAATTGTTACCAACACTGCACAAATCTGTATGTCCATCTCATGTTCCATTTAACCGTCACATGTGAACAAAGTGACTTCTTTTTCCACGCTTTTACTTTAGCAGCGACACTCAACTGTGAGGAGGCGGTTTTTCTGTTTTCTGGCAGAGAACTGAGGGCATCAAAGTGTGGCTGCAAACTATCCCAGTGCATGATGGATACAAAAATGATTAATCTTAGGAACTCACATCAGTTGCAAAAACACTGATGCAATATAAACATTTCCACTCTTAACAACCACCCAAGTGCAACTTTAAATTCTTTCAATGAAATCTATTAACAAACTGGAGAAAGTGTAACAAACCTTACACAATCCAGTTAAGACAAAGAAACAAATCAGCAACTAAGCATTACTTATGAGAGCTACTGGGTCCAGTTTAATCACTTTGACCATAACTGGAAACATTTCACACAGACTGGGATGGCAAAATGTTCAAATGAGGTTTAAAACAGCTGATAACAAGCGTGTTACATAAACAACAACAGCAGCTAGATAGTTTACCTGTAAACCAGTTAGTATTGTGAGTTTTGGTTGTCTCATGAGGCTAATCAGCAGGACAACAATTGAGCAGCATCTCAATGCAGCTTAAACACAGCGCCCTTAATTTGTGAAAATCCCCAGGAATCCTCACAGTTGTGGTAACATAGCTAAAATATATCTGTCTATTATTCATGAATTATGTTACTGTTTAGGTTATTTGTTGAGAGTTTTTACTTATTTTGCTTCAAAACACGTGACCTTTTCTTTGAAGGCCGATTTCATCTGTCCACTTCCTTTGTCAATTTTCATTGGATAAAGGAAGAAGTAGGCACTTCCTTTTTAAAAAAAAAAAAAGTACAAGACATCAAATTATAACAGTAGATAACTACGGAAAAGTATTATACAGAAGAGTATTAGGGCCACCCATGAGAAAAAAAGAGAGGAAGTATTTTTTGTTCATCACGCACTTAAAAAGGTCAAAATACAATGTTGAGAATAAAAGTTGAATTATAATGTCGAGAAAAAAAGTCAAAATATAATGTTAAGAAAAAAAGCCAACCTTTTGAGACTATAACAACAGTGCATGTGACTGCTTCTACAAAATGCCGTGCAGGCAGTTTGATGAACTGGTGAAACTATACTTCGGACTCAGTTTTAGTAACGAAGGAATGCTTTCTCTTTTAACTCACAAACACACTGTAGTTAACAGTATTAGGACTTCGAAGAGACTGTGCCGAAAACTGCGACTGTATTAGGAGATGGACCAAAGGAGACATCGACTTTATTCTTGACAT
The DNA here is from genome assembly GCA_015343265.1 of Pao palembangensis. Classification (NCBI taxonomy): domain Eukaryota; kingdom Metazoa; phylum Chordata; class Actinopteri; order Tetraodontiformes; family Tetraodontidae; genus Pao; species Pao palembangensis. The sequence continues at coordinate 8,692,665 of CM027085.1, read as the reverse complement.
TGTAAGTTGACTTTTTTCTCTACATCGTATCTTGACTTTATTCTCAACGTTGTATGTCGACTTTATTCTTGACATTGTATGTCAACTTTTTTCTCAACATTGTATTTTGACTTTTTTCTCAACATTCTGACTTTTTTCTTGAAGTGTGTGAAAAAATTCAACCTCCTCTCATTTTTTTTCTCATGGGTGGCCCTAATACTTTTCCATAGTATACTGATATTTGTGTAGTCCTTTAAGTAGCTTTTCCAAATATATACATTCCACAGTCCGTAAAGAGACTCATGTAGCCTATTCTTTGTCTTTTCTCCTGTTTCGAGAAATGTCTCATAACCTTCTGGTTGCTCAGTGCAAAGTTCTCAATCAACAGGTGCATCCAAATATCCGATGCAGGACCAGATTTTCTCTGATCCATCAGTGTCACTCTTGAGGACAAACACCTACTTACTCCCCACCAAGAATCTTTCGCTTTTGACTGACAAAAAATAAGTGATATAAACATTTTGCTCAAAAACAAATAAATAATACAAATTAGCATTCATAAATATCCAACCTGCTACTATCCCTTGTGGTCACTGAGACGATGCCTTAATACAACGTATTATTATTTTTCTTTATCTTCATCTTCAAAATCGACGATTCGTAATCATCTGGGTTATACATTACTACGTTTTCCCGCTAGATGGGACTGTTCAATTGAAAACGAGAGCCATTCCTTCTACCTCCTGCGACACAATAGATTCTCCTAAATAATGAAGACAAGTCTTCATTACTCTCATCTATAATCACAGCGAGTGCTCTGCAGATATCATTTTACCGTGCTACAGCTTGTGTCAATAATTCTCCCAACTTTTATTTCCACAATAACATCCTCCTAAACTGACCCAAACTTGTTACTGTCCATGGCCAGAAACTTTTCTTTTTTTTTTTGACACCGCATGGATCCAGTACACAACTATGAATCCACAAACCATAAAGAGCAAATTGCCTTGAAAATTAATTAAAAGTCTGCAGACTGGTTATAACAGGATTATTAATCCCAGCTCGGATTATTTTCGGGAATAGTTTGAGACTAACACTGCAGGAGCATGTATATGTTTATAAAGATGTTGTCTTTTTTTGTAGAATTTATTAAAGAAAGACAAAGAAAGAGTGTTTAATGACTCAATGTTACTGTACATGTCACTGAGTGACATTTTAGTCATCAGTCGATTTTGTACTACATTTCCCTGGTTGAAATGGAGATGCAGGCACATTAAATTCTCATTGTTCTTGGGTCTCTTCCATTTTTTTTTTAAAGTCAATGAGGCACTGGGGTATACAAACCGCTTTGCCTATGCTGTTTTATGTATATATGTATTATGTATATTATGACTCTATGTTTTATTTCTATTATTGTATTATATTTGTATTTCTATGATTCTATGATTGTATTTGTTTCTCTCTCTTTCTCTTTTCTCTGTCCTGTCTCCCTCTTCTTCTCCTTTACCCAGCCGGCTTTCAGCAGGATGGTTCCTCCTTGTAAGCTGGGTCCTGCTCAAGGTTTTTTCCTGTTAAAAGGGAGTTTTTCCTTGCCATTGTGTTTACCTGGGGGTTCAGGCTATGGGTTTCTGCCTCTGTAAAGCACCTAGAAACAATTTTATTGTAAAAGGTGCTATATAAATAAAACTGAAATGAATTAAATTGAAAATGTGAAATAACGGGGTTGGGGGGTGGTTCCTTAAATTTAGAAATAGTCACAGAGCCCATTTGTCTTCAGCTCTAAATCTGTGTAGAAAAAAAAATCTAGACTGTTCAAAAATTGGAAAATAAATAAGTCTGTCTGAATAGACAGAGAGCACCATGTGAGATTAAAAATGAAAATGAAATTAAATGAAATAGTCCTTTGTTGGGCATTTTGTCATAATGCAAGTGTGATAGCTAAAAAAAACAACAACATATTTTTGTGCTTGAAATAGGAACCAAATTTGATTCTAATTCTTATAGTTAAATTTTAATATCAACTATATTTACTATTAATATCCATCTAACACATTAATATAATACAATACAACATATAAACCTTTATAAATATAAACAGAAGCAAAACACAAGTATTAATTATATATAATATACAGTATAGCAGTGGCCGGATAGCTCAGTTGGTAAGGCACTGGACTGGTACCAGGGTTCGATTCCCGGAGGCGCAAGGAGCAAAACAACAGCATCCAGTGTGGGTCCTTGGGCAAGACCCTTCACGCTACTGCCTACATCATACCATGATGAGTGACAATGAAACACATGAGATGCCGGCTCAGACGTCTTGATGAAAAATGGGCTACTAGAACAAGGTGGGCTTGGGCGAGATGCGAGAACAAGGCTCTGTTGGAATGCTACTACTCAAATAACCCTAGTCAGAGGGGTTACATACAAAGAATGTGGGCAGAATGGTTACTACGAAACCCACAGTCACGGGTGACCGTGTTGGAACACCGTGAAACTAGTTGTTTCACGGTGTTCCAACATCCACAAAGGGCAACTGCTATCACAACTTGAGATTGAAGAGCTACAACACAAATGCTACGGCAAGGGGGAGCCAGGACGCCAGGTCAGAAAGGAGGAGGTTATACCAACACCCCAACCAGAGATTGGGAACAAAGCCCCAATGAGCGCAGATATACCGATAATGCTGAGTGAGGCAGTGACTGACCTGAAAGATAGTATCAGGGCGAGAATGAACACAAGGCAACCCCGACACCGATTACAACGGCTAAGTGAGGTACCATCTGAAAGTCTCCTGGAAAGCGTGAATGCAGCATTGAGAGTGATCCCTACCACAACAATCACTGAAACAATGAGCTGATATACACTTCAGCAGCAGTGATCCTAGAGGTGCTTGGCTATAAGAGCAACCATGGGAGCCATGAGAAACAATACCCACCATGGAAACGAAGGTTGGAGGCTAAAATCATGTTACGAATTGATTCAGACTGGATCCAGGCGCAGGACAGACCAGACACAATGCAGAGGGGCAACTAAGGCTCGCTCTTTAATGTGCAAATTACAGTAGCGTGTCCAACACAAGAACGGAGTGAACAAATGGCGCTCCAATGGAGGATCGGACGGGAAACCAGAATGGACAGTCGGCGGGCAGGACGGTGAACGGTGCATGCTCAGTGGAGGACAGGAACCGTAGACGAATCTCTCTCGACGGGACGTGGCGACCATGCGAGTAAACTGACGATCCGACGCCAGTGGCCAGGTGTCAGAGTCTTATATCAGCTGCTGATGAGGGATCACCCACAGCTGCTTGTCATCGGCTGAGGCTGGGTCACCGGCGCCCTCTGGGGGGAAAAGGCAGAATGTAGTCACAACAAGACAGCATGGGCCGGTCGTGCCGGCTCCTAACAGTACCCCATCCTGGCTTGACCCGTGAGACGTGGAACGTAGGGTGAGTCCTCAAGGACGCTGGCAACCTCAGCCGCACTGCCGCCGGGTTGATCATCCACTCCACCTCGAACGGTCCCACGAAACGCGGCGCCAGCTTCCGGGATTCTATCTGGAGTGGTAGGTTCCTAGCCGACAGCCAAACCTTCTGGCCCGGTTGGTACTCCGGTGTGGGTGCTCTGCGGCGGTTTGCTTGCCTCTGGGCTAGGAGGGAAGAGCATAAGAGGGAGGCACGCACCTGTCTCCACACTCGCCCGCTGCGACGTAGGCTGGACGGGATGGAAGCTTCCTCCTCCTGGTGGTTGAAGAGCGGCGGTTGATAACCCAAGGATGCCATGAAGGGCGATACCCCCGTGGACGCCGAGGCCAGGGCGTTGTGTGCATATTCTACCCACGGCAGCCAGGAGCTCCAGGACGTGAGGTGTCTGGCCGTTACACATCTGAGCGCACTCTCTACACTCTGGTTGGTGCGCTCTGCCTGGCTGTTGGATTGGGGGTGGTAGCCGGACGAGAGGCTCGCCGTGGCACCGAGGGCTGCGAAGAAGGCTCGCCAGACTTGGGAGGTGAATTGCGGTCCCCGGTCGGAGACGATGTCCCGGGGGATGCCATGCAACCGAAAGACGTGGTGGACGAGAAGGTCTCCCGTCTCTGCTGCTGAGGGGAGCTTTGGCAGAGGCACCAGATGCACTGCCTTGGAAAACCGGTCGACAATGGTCAGAATGGCCGTGTTCCCCCGCGATGGGGTAGTCCGGTAATAAAGTCCACCGCGATGTGGGACCAAGGCCGCCGCGGGACCGGCAGCAGATTCAGGAGGCCGGCGGGCGGCTGGTGCAACGACTTCCCCCATGCACACACGGGGCAGGCCGCAATGAAGGCTCTCGCATCTTGGGTCAAGGACGGCCACCAGAAGCGCTGCCGCAGGAGGCGCAGCATGTGCCTCAGCCCCGGATGGCATGCCAGTTTTGATGCGTGTCCCCAACTGTAGCACCTCGGGGCGGACAGGTCCGGGGACGAACAGGGTGTTGGGAGGCACACCGCCAGGATCGAGGAATGAGCGTAGTGCCTCGCGGACCCTCTCCTCCACTGGCCAGACGACTGCACCCAGGATGTACGAGGAGGGAAGGATGGCTTCGGGTTCCGGATCAGGTTAGTCTACGGCAAATTGTCAAGATAGCGCGTCTGGCTTGACGTTCTTAGAGCCCGGCTGGTAAGTGAGCGTGAACTCGAAACGGCTGAGGAATAGCGCCCACCGTGCCTGCCTGGGGTTCAGCCGTTTCGCGCTCTGTAGGTAGGCCAGGTTCTTGTCCGTCCATACCACGAACGGTTGGGCGGACCCCTCCAGCCAGTGCCTCCACTCCTGGAGTGCCAACACCAGGGCTAGGAGCTCTCGGTTCCCCACGTCATAATTCCTCTCGGCCGCAGTCAGCCAGCGGTTGAAAAACGCACACGGGTGCAGCTCCTGGTCGCTCTCGCCCTGTTGCGAGAGCACTGCGCCGACTCCGACCTCTGAGGCGTCGACCTCCACTGTGAACTGGCAGCCGGGGTCTGGGTGAGTTAGGACGGGCGCCGTGGTGAACAGCCCCTTCAGTCTGGTGAATGCCGCCTCTGCTTCTGTCGTCCACGCGAATGGCCATATGGAGGAGGTAAGTCTGGTCAGGGGGGCGGCCACCTTGCTGTAGTCTCGGATGAACCGGCGGTAAAAGTTCGCAAAGCCTAGAAATCTCTGGAGCTGTTTGGCGTGATGACGGGGTTGGCCAATCTACCATTGCTTTTACTTTGGCAGGGTCCGGTGCGAGCTGCCCTCCTCCGACCACGAAACCTAGAGAGGAAACGGATGGGGCATGGAATTCGCACTTCTCTGCCTTCACAAAGAGGCAGTTTTCGAGTAGGCGTCTCAGCACCAAGCGTACATGCCAAGGTCATGATAAGCCTCGGGGACCGCTGTGAGATCGGGGGTGGCCGGAGGTGTGCTGAGCCTCGACAGTACGGGCGGTGGAGCGGAGTGCAGACAACGGGCGTGGCACGCCGCACTCCAACTCGTTAGGGAACCGGACACCCAGTCAAGTTGGGGGTTATGGAGGGCCAGCCACGGGAAACCGAGGACCGCAGGGGCGGAAGGAGAGGGGATTAGGAGGAATCGGATTTGCTCGCTGTGGTTACCCGATAGAGTGTCACTGTGGTGGTGCTATGTGTTACCCTTGCTAGCGTGCGTCCGCCTATATCCGCCACAGTTTTGGGTACCTGGAGCCTCACCAGTGGGAGCCCTGCCTATTTAGCCAAGCTCTCATCGATAAATGAGTCCTCCGCACCCGAGTCCACCCACAACAGCAATGACTCGCAAGCCCAAAACAATCTACCCAACAAACTTACCCGCGAGCGGGGTCCGCAGGACAAGGATGCGCTCGCCAATGCACCTGCTTGCACTGATGAGCTAGTCTTTTGGCCGCAGGGGGCAGCTGGCGATGTAATGGCCCGCCTGTCCACAGTACAGACAGGCCCCCACGTTGTGGCGTCTACGCCTCTCCTCCGTGGTCAGGTGCGTGCGACCCAGCTGAATCGGCTCCGCCTCGCGGTCATCCGATGTGGCGGGCGGAGACTCTGGTCGATCACGAGGAGAGGCGACTCGCCGACGTGAAGGAGACCGCGGGGTGGCGCGACGGAAGGAACGCTCCCATCGCCGCTCACGCTGGTGATTGTCAATTTCGATTGCGCGGTCTAACAGTTCCTCTAACTCTCTCAGTCGCAGACCTCCGACAAGCGAGTCGCGCACCGAGTTGCTCAGCCCGTGACGGAACGCGCTCAGCTGGATCGAGAAAAGCCGGTCCGACGCATCTCCCAGGCGGTTCGGCCGGTCAAAAACGTGCTCCAACCGCCTCACAAACGCGCCGAATTCCAGAGTGTTCAGATGGGTGCGCACGCAGGACGCTTGAGCCCAGGTCAGAGCCTTTCCCCGCAACAGCCCGATGATGTAATTAATCTTCTCGGCATCCGAGGAGAACATGAGCAGGCACTGGGAGAACACCAGCCGGCATTGTAGTATGAACTCTCTGTATTTCTCGAGATCCCCGTCGAACGGCTTAGGGTCGCAGGCGTAGGAGTTGCGGGGTGGCGAGCGCGCGTCGGCAGTCGGAGGCAATGAGGACCCCGGCCGCGTTACCAGCTCGTGGACGGCCTGGGTGAGACACGCAACATTGTGTGACAAAACGGTGAGTGCCTGCTCGTGACTGCCGAGCATAGCTCCCTGGGCGGACAGTGCGTGTCTGTGCTGTTCTGCTGGATCCATGCTGGTCGGATCATTCTGTTACGAATCGATTCAGACTGGATCCAGGCGCAGGACAGACCAGACACAATGCAGAGGGGCAACTAAGGCTCGCTCTTTAATGTGCAAATTACAGTAGCGTGTCCAACACAAGAACGGAGTGAACAAATGGCGCTCCAACGGAGGATCGGACGGGAAAGCAGAATGGACAGTCAGCGGGCAGGACGGAGAACGGTGCACGCTCAGCGGAGGACAGGAACCGTAGACAAATCTCTCTCGACGGGACGTGGCGACCATGCGAGTAAACTGACGATCCGACGCCGGTGGCCAGGTGTCAGAGGCTTATATCAGCTGCTGATGAGGGATCACCCACAGCTGCTTGTCATCGGCCGAGGCTGGGTCACCGGCGCCCTCTGGGGGGAAAAGGCAGAATGTAGTCACAACAAGACAGCATGGGCCGGTTGTGTCGGCTCCTAACAAATCAAGGCAGGACGGAGAGAAGTGAGTCAACTGACAGAGGCCCAGAGAGATGCAATAAAGAAACGAGTACCCAAGAGGTATGGCCAGATGGCCATAACTGAAGCACTCGAAACTGCCAAACAAATGCTCCAAGCCTTGGCCAGCCGCCTACAGAGATACACGAAAACCAATAAAGCCAGACGAATAAACAGGCTGTTCGCAACTCAACCTGCGAAAGTGTATGCTCAGTGGCAGGGTAATAACAGCAGAGTAGACCCACCAAGGCTGGAATCCAAACGGTACTGGAAGAGTTTATGGGAGAAGGAGACAGCAGATAACAGCAGTGCTCAATGGCTGGTCTCTCTGAAAGAGGAGCACAGCAACCTCCCTGAACAGAAACCAGTTACCATCACAGTGGCAGACATCCAAGAAAGAGTCTCAGGTATGTCAGGCATCATTGCGGCTAAGATAAGCAGGCACATGGGTCAATACATGAGCAAAGGGCATTGGTAGAGATACCAGAAGAGCCAAACACCAGCTCCTGGTTGATAGAACAGTTGCCCAAGACTGCAAGTCCTGAAATACCAACCTGTGCACTGCCTGTATTGATTACAAGAAAGCCTATGACTCAATACGACACACGTGGATCACTGAATGCCTGAAGCTGTACAACATCAACAGGACTCTAAGAGCGTTCGTTGCGAACTCGATGAGGTTGTGGAAAACCACCCTGGAGGCCAATGGCAAGCCACTTGCACAAGTGTCCATCAAATGTGGCATATACCAAGGAGATGCCCTGTCCCCACTGCTGTTCTGCATAGGTCTGAACCCCCTAAGCCAGATAATCAACAAGACTGGCTATGGATACCGCCTCAGGAATGGGGCAACGATCAGTGAGGGACCATCATGGGAGGACAAGCCCCTACACAGGATGTACCACTGGAACATAACTGAAGCGGCTGATCTCAAGAAGTCCTACCAATGGCTAGAGAGGGCTGGCCTATAGGACAGCACAGAGGCGCTCATCCTGGCTGCACAGGAGCAAGCCCTGAGCACCAGAGCAATAGAGGCCCAGCTATACAACACCAGACAAGACCCAAGGTGTAGGCTGCGCAAAGAGGCACCTGAGACAATCCAACACATAACTGCAGGGTGTAAGATGCTCGCCATCGTGCCCCGCCCCCAGGCCTGGCTCCAGGAGGGGGCCCTGGTGACCCACGTCCAGGCAAGGGAAACTCAAGACCATAAATATTATATCAAAATATCATAAGGGGTCAGTGGGCTTTTTGCCTCATCAAAGGAGTCAGTGGGCACTTTGTCTGGTCCCTCATCTAGGACCAGCTTGCCATGGGTGGCCTTACCAGGGGCATAAACCCCCAGACAACTGAGCTTCTAGGATCACTGGGACATGCAAACCCCTCTACCACGATATATAATATACATATACGTATAAAGTGGTCCCTCGCCATATCGCAGTTCACCTTCCGCGGTCTTTTTTCGCGGATTTATTTTGTATAAAGTACTGCATATCTAAATTCTGTTGGGTCAGTAAACATCAAAGCGCTGTGCTTTATGTCTTGATTGGCCAAGGGACTCTGGTCCAGAATCACCTCAAAAATACACTCAATTTGTTTGCGTTGCAGCTCTGGCTTTTGCTCTGTTTCTGCCGTCCGGCAAAGCATACCGGCTGCATCAGGAGCTGTGCGGCCAGACAGGACGCTGAAAACAAAATCACGTACGACTGAGCGATATTACCACTTTGTAGTTATGTAGATGAAAAACACATTAAACACTGTAAGCATTAATTTGAGTAATTTCAGTGATTAACCATTCACTTCTCTTGCCTCTGAAATCGCTTTCCATGCCATGTCTTTTTTTATATTATGCTTCTCAAAAGGAAGCCTCATAAATCAATCGGAGCCCGCCGCACTGTTGGAGTGGGCGCCGCAGCCAGTGTACTTTGGGCTTTATAAAGAGTGCAAGTAGTGTGAGGATTATGAGGCCGTAACATGTATTTGAATAGTGAAAAATTAAAAGGTCACTTTCGGTCACAGATTTTGTTTATTGCTGGGGGTTTTCAGAATGTAACCCCTGCGATAAACGAGGGACCACTGTATTCTATTATTTATATTCTATCCCTCCTTCCTCTTCACTGATGATAAAGCTGTCTTTGCACCTCCCACTGGGGTTGAAATACTTAGATAAGGCCAAATTTGCTTATCAGCTGCTGTTGAACTCCTACAGGAGTTTGATAGATTGCATCCTCCACCTGTTGCACCAAGAGTGACAGGAACCAGGAGATTTAGAGCTGTACATCGAACTGCTAAAATTGCCGGAACCACACTCCCCCCAAATTTCACACGTGTATGTTCCAGCCACCTGACACAGAAGGGTGCAGCAGCAATATCATGGACTCAACCTACCAAGGTCACAGACTGGTTCCCTTCCTCCCCTCTCCAATCAGAAAAGAGAAACCATAACATAAAGACCATTTTTATATGTGTTCAGTCAAATTTATAGATTGCACCTCACTGTAAATTCTCTGGATTTCCAGTCATCAGTTTTGAAGGTCTTTCTGGGTTTTTCCTGTGAGAAGGAAACAACCTCCAGAGTTCAGGATTCTCTGGTTCTACTCTCCCCGATTTTTTTCCAGGCCTTCTGCTGCAGAGCTGATTTTAAACTGAACAGTCAAACTCAAGTCCAGATGTTTTTGGCCCAAACTCTTGTCTGGAAGTCATGAGTAAATGTACCACATCTGGCCAATAAACGAACTTTTAGCCTGTTGTGCAAATGCTTAAAGCCCCTGAAAAGTGGAAAAAAGAACTCTCCAAAAATAGCTTTTGGTCCAGAATGATAACTGCAGTTTTGAACATTCTGGGATTGAAACTCCTGAATTTTAGTCACATACCGATTGCTTTATTTCAGATGAATTGAAGTTGTAAATATAGGGAAAATAGTAAAACCTGTGCTGATACACATATACTGTATATTAAGACCTGTGTATGTATACCATAACATATATGACTTGATACTTTGAAATGTAGATATGCAATCATAAACAGCAATCAACCAACATCCATCCATCCATCTTCTTCCGCTTGTTCGGGGTCGGGTCGCGGGGGCAGCAGCCTAAGCAGGGAGGCCCAGACCTCCCTCTTCGCAGCTACTTCGTCTAGCTCTTCCAGGGGGATCCCAACGCGTTCCCAGGCTAGCCGAGAGACATAGTCTCTCCAGCGTGTCCTGGGCCTTCCCGGGGACCTCCTGCCGGAGGGACGTGCCCTGAACACCTCACCAGGGAGGCGTCCAGGAGGTATCCTAACTAGATGTCCGAGCCACCTCATCTGGCTCTTATCAATGCAGAGGAGTAGCGGCTCTACTCCGAGCTCCTCCCGGATGACAGAGATCCTCACCCCATCTCTAAGGGAGAGCGCAGCCACCCTATGGAGGAAGCTCATTTCAGCCGTTTGTACCCGCAATCTTGTTCTTTCGGTCACTACCCAAAGCTCATGACCATAGGTGAGGGTAGGAACGAAGATCAACCGGTAAATGAAGAGCTTCACCTTTTGGCTCAGCTCTCTCTTCACCACAACGGATCGGTGCAGAGTCCACATTACTGCACACGCCGCACCGATCCGCCTGTCGACCTTCCGCTCCATTCTTCCCCCATTTGTGAACAAGGTACTTGAACTCCTGCACTTGGGGCAGGATCTCTTCCCCGACCCGGAGAAGGCACTCCACCTTTGTCTGGCTGAGAACCATGGCCTCAGATTTGGAGGTGCTGATTCTCATCCCTGCCACTTCACATTCAGCTGCGAACCGATCCAGCAAGAGTTGGAGGTCACAGACTGATGAGGCCAACAGGAACACATCATCTGCAAAGAGCAGAGACCCGATCCAGAGGTCACCAAACCGGACCCCCTCAACACCATGGCTGCGCCTAAAAGTCCAACCCTCACTGGAAACGAGTCCGACTTACTGCCAGCAATGCGGACCAAGCTCTGTCATACAGAATCATACAGGGAGCGGACGCCCTGTAACAGGGGGCCCGACACCCCATACTCCCGGAGAACCCCCCACAGGATTCCCCGAGGTACACGGTCGAATGCCTTCTCCAAATCCACAAAACACATGTGGACTGGTTGGGCAAACTCCCACGCACCCTCAAGGACCCCGCTGAGGGTGTAGAGCTGGTCCACAGTTCCACGTCCAGGACGAAAACCGCATTGCTCCTCCTGAATCCGAGATTCGACTATCTGGCGGACCCTCCTCTCCAGTACCCCTGAATAGACCTTACTAGGGAGGCTGAAGAGTGTAATCCTCCTATAGTTGTAACACACCCTCCGGTCCCCCTTCCTAAAAAGAGGGACCACCACCCCGGTCTGCCAATCCAGTGGCACTGCCCCCGATGTCCAGGCGATGTTGGAGAGTCAATTCAATTCAATTCAATTCAATTTTATTTATATAGCACCTTTTACAATAAAATTGTCTCTAGGTGCTTTACAGAGGTAGAAACCCAGAGCCTGAACCCCCAGGTAAGCACAGTGGCAAGGAAAAACTCCCTTTTAACCCTGTGTCAACCACGACAGCCCTACAACATCCAGAGCCCTAAGGAACTCTCTACCCCCGGGGCCCTGCCACCGAGGAGTTTCTTGACTACTTCAGCAACTTCAGCCCCGGAGATATGAGAGCCCGTCCCCGAGTCCCCAGGCCCTGCTTCCTCACCAGAAGGTGTGTCGGTGGGATTGAGGAAGTCTTCGAAATATTCCTTCCACTGATCCACAACGTCCTGAGTCAAGGTCAGCAGCACACCATCTCCACTATACAGTGTTGACAGTGCACTGCTTCCTGCCTCAGACGCCGGATGGTGGTCCAGAACCTTTTCAAAGCCGTCATTCTCCATGGCCTCACCAAACTCTTCCCATGCCCGGGTCTTTGCCTCGGCGACCGCCATAGCAATCCCCAGATGCAGAAGCTAGCAATCAACAAACAAATCATATAAATTGATCATATAAATTGTTATGCTATTATTTTTTTAATTGACCGAAGATTGATAGTTTCAGACTAAAGTGCGTAGATTCTTTTGATCTGTGTAATAAATACAGTTGATTAATAACTCAATCATCATTTTAAAGATCTTTTATTTTGAGTTTCTCTAAAAGTTCCAACAATGGCTTTTTGTTGTTGTTTATGGCACCATTATTAATCCCCTTAAAGGACATTTTCCGTTTTGACATTCTAATATGAATACAGAATTGGGATGAGAACTGTCTGCCAATGCTTTGGCTCTATGATTTAATAAGAAAAAAAAAAAAAAAAAAAAAAAAAAAAAGGCAGCGTTCGCTGAAGCAACTTAAAGCACATCGTCGCTTCTCCACAAGGTTAGCTGGATGAGGCCATAATAACAGTCAGAAATAATAAAAAACAATGGTGACAATCAACATGCAGATTTATCGGCTGCGTTTTCACTGAGCGAAGATGACGTTTCTAACCCCCCACCCTGCCCTATAAACTAATTTGAACACATCAGAACTAGAAAAAAAACTAGAAAAAAAAAGTCATTTGAAGTAAGGCAGACGCTGATGTGCTGCCGTAATTATGGTTCATTCAACATCAGATCACCAAAATGCAGCTGGGGTTCAGGAAGTAATTAAGGTCTAGTGAAATAAACTGCCCCTACCAGCCGGTACGATGGCAAGTAAACAAGGGCTAATTGTATCGACTTTGTGAACTTAAGATTTTGTACATATCATCTGCAAAGAAGACTAATTTTTGTATTTCTTACTCAAAAATTGAAGATGGGGCACACTGTGGGGACTAAAAGAACACCAGATAATCAAATTTAATCAATCCTACTGATAAGCTGATGTTCCAAACATGTGACAGAAACAGATTCCAAAGGATAAAAAAGATACAGTCAAGTATTCCCTTAGACAGATGCGCTAAGCTAAGCTGACGCTTGGAAATGATTTCCGCTTCCTGCCCAGACTGAATTTCCCAGCATTACATAAACAGCTTCTGACAGATATATACCAGATATATACCATATCAGAGGTGGCTGTCGGACCCAGATCTTTCCGCGGTCCCACGGTCAAGCAGCCAGGACGACAGACCCACTTCGGTGAAGCTGACGTTGCTCTCGTTGAGGCGGCGCACGCGATATGTCTCATAATGGATGTTGTGCGTGACGTCTTTCAGGTCCTGCAGATGTGACCTGCAGGAAACACAACGATGATTCCGTTTTACTCCAACTACCCGACACGCAAGACGTTCTGCGGATGGCCTGATGGTCAGAAACGATTAACTATAAACTGTTTAGCGCTTTAACTTAGCGGTTGTATTCTTAAGCAGAGAGAGTAAGTTAAATTGGTCACCGTATTCCGTTATAGTCGAACTCACCTTATTAGCAGATCTCGCAGGTAGGCAAACTCACAGTGTTCCTTGTTTTCAACTGAAAGTAAATAAATAAAATTTACAAGGTTATCTGAAAATGAAACATAAAAAAGGCTGAGAGGACATCTTTGTACACAGCAGAAAAGGGTGGTGTACAGCTGCTTCTAAAACCTAACTAGTGAGGTATTTTTATTGGCTTGGATTTAATAAATAATAAAGTCCATACGATACATTTCAGTACAATTGAGGAATATGTTTTGGCAATTGCTAAATCCAGTCACGCAAACAGCCTCCCATTCTAGCGTATATGTAGCTAAAATAACGGGTTTACCCTCGATGATCCCCCATTTGGTCTTGCGGCCGAGCACCTTGTTTCCGTTCACCTGGTGCTCCTTGTCTGTCCCCACCACGGCAAAGGGAATACTTTCCTGGAGACACCAAGAGGGTCAAGAAGGAGTCTATATTAGAGTATGTCAGGGTGTCACCATCGCAGCGTTCAATCTTTTACATGTAAATGAATGTAGATTCGACTGATAATTAATGTTTTGGGGGGGAGAATATTTCAATTTTAGAAAAGCCAGCCATTACAATTTTATAATATTTCACAAATTTGAACCTCTACTCACTAAAAGTTTATTATTGCGAACATTAAATAGGTTTATTTTTATTTAAAGGTCTTTTAATTATCACGTTAATCCAGATTATTATACTCATAATCATTAATCATATGCATGATTAATTTGAATAAATATTTAACCCGAATTAGGTGGAAGGAACACTTTTTTTGGCAGCAGAAAAAACTCGGTTTACATGGATGGCTCTAAGCAGCACAGAAGCCCTCTCAGTGTGAAAGTCAAGAGTACAAAAAAATAAATGACAGACGCGAACTTGTTTTACCCAATCTGTAGGAGGAAGTTTTCTTGCACCTCAAGCACTTCCATTTCCAGTTGTCAAAGTTTGACATCAGTGCGTAGGAAAATGAGTCCTGGGGTCTGTTCCAGAAAAAGGGTTTTCAAAACTCGGAGTTCGAACCTGAACGCAGGGTTGCCAAAATTTGCAATGCCCAACTTGGTCTTGAGTATTCCACTCATTCAACATTCAACATTTCTATTCTATAGAAATGTGTTTGTGCGCACAGGTGCAACCCGACGGGCGCAAAATGAACTCGGCAAAAAGTTAAGATGAAATATAAAAATATAGTTTCAACATGTAAGATATGATTTAAAAACAAGCTACTGTGGTGTTGTTTTTCCTGTCCTTATTAAACAGCGTTCTGTTGCTTCATCATTTAACCTGTGATAACTAGATTTAATTAATTAGGGAAATCCCCTAAACAAAGAAAAACCCAAATCTTTAGCCTTCCCATCACTGTCAGTATATAATATTGTCTATATGAATGCCTAACACTTATTTGAGTATTCTGAATATGTTTAAAGTTTATCTCTATCATAGCCAACAGAAAAAAGGCTGAGGTGATCCAGCGCCACATAGTGTTGGTTCACTAAATGACATCCATTAATCGCACACACAAGACAAACTGACAAGTCCGTTTCTTGCCTGTTGGGTTGCACCTGTGGGTTGTACATAGAAATGTTAAATGAGTGAGAATCTACACAGATAAATGAGTGGAACACTCAAGACCAAATATTTCTTTCTTTTTTTTTTTTTTTTTTTTATCTCTTGCCAATTAATGTTTACCCATGGACTCGGTCAGCAATTTTTAGCCACACGATCTCTCTCTCTTTGCCGTAGTATTGCTTTTTTTTTTCTTGAAAATACGTGCATTTTTGGTGTATGTGGTCATGAAATCTTCCATCTCTAACGGGGAGAAGTGTGACAATCAAGGTTTTTTTTCTACTTGTTGCCATAGTGAATCACGTTATCTGCGTTCCATTGATAAGGCTTTTTATATCCCCGCGCAAGAGTGTAACTCGGGGTAACTTTGACTCAGAGTTCATTAAACCAACTCTTAACCCATGTTTTGAAACCAAAAACTCTGAGTTTCCATAAAAATCATAGCGAATTAAATGCAAGTTTTGAAAATCAGCTTTCTGATACGGGTCCCAGGATAGTTTCACGGAGTATATTACTCAGGTAACTGACTCAGAGTTACGAAAAACCCGCTTTCTGAAACGGGCCCCTGCAATACTCTGCAAAACTACACTGAAAACTACCCAAATGGACCGCAAGAACTGCAAGGACACAGGATTCCCAGGCTTTAGAATGCTGCATCATTATTATTATTATTATTATTGATAATTTTTTTCTACTTCACTGCTTATTTTCTTAACTGTTGATTTCATGTTGTTTTATGTAAAGCGATCTTGAGGGTCCAAAAGCACTTACCACATAAAATGTCTAGTAATAATAATAATAATAATAATGGTTTTAATATGTGAGCACCATTTAACACATTATATCGGTTAAATAAAACACGTTAAGTGTTTTTCCTGCCTTCTGTCATGATTTTCTACCCTTACAAAATAAAACATACTTAATGATTCATGGGAAATATATTTTTGATAATCTACATTAATTCACAGCGGCCCAGGGATTAATCTTATAATAAAAATGTAAACAATTAAAGTTGTTTTTTTGAATGTACAATAGTTTAATCACATAGAATAGTATCGGAAGCGACGGCAGCATGGTCGTTACCCTGATACGGTCGTTAACAATGCGCTCCTGGGGATCCTCGTCATATTCTTTCTGAGGGTAAACACAAATCCCGTTGGCTGCCAGGTCTTGCCTTATCTGTCAAAGGGTCAAAGAGTATGAACCGTTCAGAAAACGTTTCGTGTTGGTGCACAAGAGCTGAACAGGGACGCGGAGGTGGCACGGTGAGCCTGAATAACAACCAGAATGATGAATGTGAAAAGTGTTCACCCTCTCTTTGAACTCCTGTCTCTCCTCGATGGTGAGCGCGTCAGCTTTGGCAATGACGGGTACAATGCTCACTATTCTCCCCAGCCTCTTCATAAACTCAATGTCAATTGAACGTAACCTGAAAAAACAAAAAAACAAAACAAAAACAAACAAAAAAAATAAAACAAAAAACAAAAACAAACATTAGCGTCACTTACTCATATACAGTACTACTCGGAAAATTAGAATATCGTGAAAAAGTGCATGCATTTCTGTAACTCAACTTTAAAAGTGAAATGTACATATTATATAGACAAACAGTATGTGAATCAATATATTTCAAGCTTTTATTTGTTTGGGTTTTTTTGCTGATTAGGACTTGCAGCTTCAGAAAACCTCAAATTAAAAAAATTAAAAGAAATTCAGAAAATTAGAATATTGCTTGAAATCAATAAAAAAATCATAATCAGCAAAATTACAACAAAAAATGCTTGAGATATCTCACTTTGCATGTAATGAGTCTATAAAATGTATTGGTTTCACCTTTTATGTTGGATTGCCTGAATAAAACAACTTTTACACGATATTCTAATTTTCCGAGTAGTACTGTATACATAGCAGTATGCTAGCGTGTTTTTTTTTTTTTTTTTTTTAACCTCTCACGTATAATAACTAACCTGTGTCCAGTTGCAGGGAGAAAATAAATGCAGCAGTGGACTCGGCTATCAGGTATTCTCCTCTTGCGGGTAACATTCAGCTCCTCTCTCAGGTACGTCTCGTACTGCTCATTCACGTACTTGACGATGGGCTCCCAGCTGGAGGAAGGCGCGGCGGCACACGGTCAGATAGCGATCGATCTGATCACGTTTTCAAGTCACTACACCACACTTTAGATACGATGCACGTTGTCCAGGTTTAACTCACTTAACATGTAAACGCCTTATATAATTTCCGAATAAACCTGCTAGCTGGTTAGATTTTGGTGGACTTTAGCAGTTGCTAATGCTAATAATCAACTCTGCCATTTGAGCACTCACCAATTCTCATTGTTGATCTGGTCTCCAAAGCCGGGTGTGTCGATCACCGTCAGCTTCATCTTCACCCCCTTCTCCTCGATCACTAGACGGAAAGAAGGTCAGAGCGGGTGTAGGAGCACACTCACTCGAGTTAAGACCGACTGATCCAAGTTCAGAGACAATACATCACTACCTGTTATTACATTCGTAGTAAAACACTGATAAATGTTGTGTTTTCATCTGAGAGCAGCGGTTTACAGTAAACACAGATTATAGCACGGATCACATGTGTAATGATAAACTCAAAGCAACACCTTCAGCGCGTCTGCAAAGAGTAAACTCGTGGAAACGTGCGACTGTGTAAAGACCACCGTTGTAGAACTTGGCCATAGCTGAGTAAGTACACAGGAATCTCCTCTGTGCGGAAGCGCGAACGCAAACATCTGCTACCTATTCATTATGGTTTTTAGCTAACCTGCAATAATGTCAGACTAGGTTGTTTTGCAGACCAGAGAAAATATAATAGAGAATATCCAAAGATTAAACCAAATAGGATGACATTCAGCGTGAAAAAGACAAAAAAAAAAAAAAAAAAAACAGAAGGAAAATTGAAAAATAAATAGCTTGACCGTGATGTCAAATGTCATTGGGAGACAGGTTCCATACAAAATGGTATACAAGAAAGTCAAGGTGCAGAACATGTAAAACATGAATTTATCTGTATGGATTATTGGGTTCTGTAAGAGTGATCAGAACACTATGAAAAGCTTGGTTTGTTTTAAAATGAAAAAAAAACAAACAAACAAACAAACTACTGAATCAACAGTTTTTTTTGTAGATCTTAGTTAATATTAATGAAATTAAATTAACAAACATTATAGATTTGGAATCGGAAGTTAATCATCATTTACATAACAACTTCCAAAGCCTCTTACCCTAACCTTAACCATCACAACCTAAATACCAAAATCTAACCCCAACCCTAACCCTAAACTAAACCCGTCTATCCTCAAACTTAAAATGACATTATCCCTCAAACAGGCCTTTAAAGTTGTGAGGACCAGCAAAGATGTCCCCACTTTGCTAGTAGAGTGAGTATATTGCTTCTCAGTATGTAGGAAATTCATGAACACACACACAGATTTTCAGCTATCAGGATAAAATGTGCGGACCGTGACATGCTACGTAAACGCTCTTACATTTCACATAGTGAAAAATGCAAATACTGCATGCGCTGTAGCCAAGCAACAGGCAAGAAGCCTAAATATGGTTGTCATTTAGTTACTAGGGTTTTTGATGGGATGATGCATATGATTCATAAGGTAAAACACTTCCCATGGGTTCGCTGCCTCCAGTTAAAGCATGCATTTCAGTAAAAAAAAAAAAAAAAAAACAACAAAAAAAAAAAAAAAAAAAAAAAAACTTTATGGCAGAACTTTTCCCAGAAGCTTTTTACTGGAGTTCAACCTTTTAAATGTAGAAAGCTTTAGCCCAGAGTGATCAAGTGTCTGTAATGTCATAAATTTCAATGGCTGTAAATACAGAAATATTTTCTGAATGAATAAGTTGCCACCCTCAAGCAACTGTAAAACATATTAGAAATCTAAAAAAAGTACTTTTTGCAATGAGGTTTCATTTCACCAACAGTCAGGCTTGGACACCAGAAATTAAAAAAAAAAAAAAAAGAAAACTGTATATAAAAATAGGAACTATTCATTCCCAAGGCATGAAGAATCCCAAAAGTTACATGCTGTTATCAGCGCTCAAAAAGCATGTAATGTTGATCTTAGTATCATTAATAATAAACCATGAAAGTGTAAAATAATTACATTTTAACTCCATTTGCAATCGAGTTGTTAGCACCTTTATTAGCAACATCCATCCCATAGCAGCATTTGCATCTCTGTTTGACTGTGTTTGAGTGTCAGTTCTCTTAAATCTGTGTTTTCAGTTAGTCTGTGTGTGTGTGTGTGTGTGTGTGTGTGTGTGTGTGTGTGTGTGTGTGTGTGTGTGTGTGGGCGTGTGTGTTTGTGCGCGTGTGTGTCTGCGTGCGTGGACCAACCATGGCTGATTTTTTGCAGTTTTACTGTTTTGGAGATCGTCTCTTCGTAGTCAGGTGTGCAGGACTTGCGACTGACTTTGGACTTGAACAGAGTGTTTACCAGAGTGGACTTTCCCAAACCACTCTGACCTGGAAATATAACAAAACAAGCGTCAGAATTTAGCCCACCAAGTTAGAAGAATTTTTATTCTCACTAAACAAAAGCAAGCAGGCCCGTGAATTGTTAAAACATCAGATATCACATTAAAAAGTTAATTGTAATGTGATATCATTATAATAATAATAATAGAAGTTATAATAATGTGAATTGGTGCATTTGATTATGATCTTATTTGTCCTTTAGCAACAAATGGGATAGACTTAATGTTTAGTTTCTAAAACATAAGGATATCTGTAGAGTTGTATCTGATCAGACGTAAAATGACTGCAATTCAGAGGCACGATCGAAATAATATTAATGTAAAATCAATGGTGATAACGTCAGTTGTGCTTCCACACCAAATAACTGCTAAAGCGACACTTCTTGTTTTCAGTCATCCGGCTGGAGAAGTGACCTTTGGTTCAGTGAGCGAAAGATCGCACAACCCTAAAATTTGAGGCCACTTCCTTTTTGCAGAAGTACACTTCCACTTATTTTTTTTTTTAAATCTCTCATTATAGAAAATATAAAAATACTAAATGTTTCTCCTCCTCCCCTCCCTTCACCCAGGCTCCCTGAGCCTGGTCCTCCTCAAGGTTTCTTCCTGTTAAAAGGCAGGGGTCAGGTTCTGGGTTTCCACCCAGAGATAATTTTGATTATAACAGACACTACAAATAGTTAATGTTAGCACTCAGTGTTAAAATTAGAGTCACACTAAACCAGGTATATATGCTACATTTGCTAATAATCTCGCCATAAATACTGCACTTGTACTCTGCAAAAAGATCTAATGTTCAACTGTTCTATGTTTTTATTGCAGTGCACAGTGCGCACTGCCTCCTGAGAAGTGGGAAGATTTTACCAGCTCTGTTATAAACTACTTTTTAATTCCAAACGTTTGTACATCACTTACCAACAACCATGATGTTAAAGTCAAAGCCGACCTTCATGGTCTTGTTTCTCATCTGGTCCAGCACCGCCTCGATGCCCACATATCCAACCAGGTCGGAGCCGTGAATGTAGTTCAGCTGCAGGCCCCACTCGGGCCGCCAGAGCTCTATCTTCTCCATCTCCGCCTCAAGTTGCACGTCCTTCTGGAGCTCTCCTTCATCCATTCTCTTCTCTGTTCCCCTCTCCTCCATTATTTCCACACCAAGTTCTTCTTCTGCCATCACAGAGCCCTGGTCGTTCGCGTTGAGCGGCTGCCCCTGAGTCGTACCATCATTGTCTTGCACTTGTCCCATGATGCATTTCTCCTTCTGCGTATCCTCCATGGGAACGGGTGGGCCCGTCTCTGGCTCTCCAGAAGCCTCTGCAGATGCAAGGACAATCTTAGTGCGATGGGACGTAAACCTTTGAGCATTTAAAAATGAACAAAAATGTATCTTTAACTTTATATGTCGCAGCATTGCAAACAAAAACCTCACAATATTATTTAATTCCAAGTTTAATGTTTCTGACTGTGTGTATGTGTGTGTGTGTGGTCTAAAGATTAGATGCCAGTGCATGGTCTTTTAGCCCATGAACCTCCACAGTGTAATGTTCTCCAGCAGATTGTCAAATGTCATCCAATCCTCTTATAGCACAGACGTACACACACACACACACACACACACACACACACACACTTAAACATGTGCTAGTCAGTGTTAGCCCACATAATTGAATCACCTAAAAATACCCAACCTTAGAACCAACTGGAACAGAAGTAATCCTGATGAGTCAGGACAGGGAAGGAGAGAAAGAAGAAAGAAAGATGTAAAATCAGGTTTGGACACCTGAGCCATAAGTGTATTAACTATGTATTGTAATAATCAAAGATCACAAAAAAAAAAAATTATTTTGCACCAGACACAAGTTCACCTGACTGATCGCCTCGTTACCAATAAAACTCTCAGTTTCTGCAAATTTCTCCCATTGTTCATGAAAATATAAAAACATACTTTACATTCTAACAGTATATTTATAATTATGGCTGTGTTTGCTCCAATGAGGTTGAGCCCATGCCGTTATTGCTTTGGAAACAATGTGTTTTCCATTTTCATCTACGGTGCAGCCTACATTGATGTTCTGATAATTGACCTGACAGGTTTAGACTGGTTTAAGTGCACCATATCATGTTTAGGCGTAGTATGGTGAACCCTAGTACTGATCCCTGCATGGTAAGGCTGCACAGGAGGGCATCTCTACAACCACTGTACCTAAAGATGTTTTTTAAAGAACACATCTTCTTAGAAATGCATTATTTTTTATCACAGAGTTAAATATTTTATCCTTTAGAAAAGGGATAACTACCTAAAGGGTTTATATAATTAAACAAAAACAAACATAAACAACAATATGCACATTTGATTGTGGATAGTTCCATTCAATTTCATTATAGTGCCTTTTACAATCAAAATTGTCTCTAGGTGCTTTACAGAGGCAGAAAAACTCCCTTTTAACAGGAAGAAACCTTGAGCATGACCAGGCTTACAAGGAAGAACCATCCTGCTGAAAACCGGCCAGGTAAAGGAGAAGAAGAGGGAGACAGGACAGAGAGAATGAAAGAGAGAGATTTCTGGTTGTTGTTTAGCTCAATCAATGCTGTGCAAACCAGTGAGTTTGAGTGTCAGTGTTATTTAAAGTAAGGGGTTACTAAACCGTTATTTATGTTAGTAACAGCCGTTTGTCAGTTTTTTTCAAAGTGGAAAAAAAATAGATACTATCAATGTAACTAAAATGTTGTTTACACATTGTAACAGGTTTAACACCAAGCAGGCCAAATGGTTGACTGTTTGTTCTCTTTTTAAGTGCGAATATGCAGATGTCACTAATAGATGAAGCCAAACGCGACAAAAAGAATTTACATTACTAGCTGGATGCAAAATTCTTTGTGTTGGCACCATCTGTGCTAGTGAACATTATTGGTCAAGGCAACGCTAAGCCTTCAGCAGTGAGATTAATTCAATAGTTTACCAAAAAAAAATTAAAAAAAGCAGAGAGCAGCTTCCTCCTAAGTGTGAGAGGGGACTCTTTCTGTTGTCCCATTTATCGTTAGCCCCTAATGACTGAGCGCATCGATGACCGTGGGGGAGCAGATCCAAAAGGAATCCTACCTTCTTGTGTCCACAGGAGCCAAGTTAGTGTTTTTCCTGTTTTTTAAGCAAAGCACTGGAATATCCAGATTCCAGGATGGGTGAATTACTGTTTCAGGCTAACTTTTTATTTCCTACAGCAGCGATCCTTGTCTTTTCTCTCTCCCTCCTGCCTGGTACTCCCGTCTTGCCCATTCACTCTGATGTCAGAGGCAGTGAGAGTGAGGGTGAGGGACAAAAAAAAAGAAAAGCAGGGAGGGGAGGGGGGTATTGGTGGCTAAAAGCAGCTCCAGCATCCATTCACATGGAAATTGGGCGAAGACCTTCGACTAATCCCTGAGAAGACAAGAGCGGTGCCTCCCCTCTTTTCCCCTGTCCAGTCATTCACAGCTAGAGCATTTAACCTTAGTATCACACTCACAGTAGAAGAGGAGTGGGGGAAAGAATGTTAAAATAAAATTGTTAAAAAAAAAAAATTGAAACGCAGGAACTTGATCCAAGTAAAATGAAGAACGTCGAGCACAACAAACACTGATGCAAAAACCCCGGCAAGATCAACAGGCTTCAAAGATGCCCGTTAAAGGATCCAGACAGTAGCTGAGGTCTGATACCGCCACTAAACACGTCTTAAGCTTAAGAGGTTTGGATTTACGACTGGGACTGTATGTGTGGATAAGAGGAGTGGGAACTGAGTAGGCTCATCAACAAATGAAAGAAAGCTTGTGTAGATAAGATTAATGGGTAAAACAGACATACATGAAATAAAAGAAGGTGTAAAAGAATCTCTAAGTATAAACCCAGGGTTTTGGAGCGATTGCTTGAGCGGATGTGTACGTGAACCTTCTAATTTTATTCACTTTGACTTTCTCCGGCAGCCTATTGTGGCATCACAGCACACAGCAAAAGTCTAGTAGTAACGGGATCAAATGACAGCCCTGTTTCTCTTAGATTCGAATCTTACTATGAAACTTGGTCAGGGAACATAGATTATCAACAACAGAAGCTGTAAAAGAAGCAGATCTTTGATGTATTCATGTGTCAGCACTGTTTCCTGTGCTAAAATGTCACTGCTGCTCAGGTCTGATGTCAGGAAAAAAGTGACAACAAAACATGAAATGAAGATATCTGCTTTAAAATGAACATCTGAATGTTGGACATCAATGCCAACATGTGTTTACGATCTGTTAAAAGCTGGCCAAACGGGCTGAAAACAGGAAGGAAAGAGGCGTTCTTTACCTGGTGTGGAGACGCAGCAGTAATCACATACCCAGGCAGGATGTCATATCATTGTGTGTGTGTGTGTGTGTGTGTGTGTGTGATGTATTTCCTGGCCTGTCGGTGAATCTGTTTCCTGGTTAGATATTATGAGGGTTATGCCAATAGTATAGAATAGAGTGCCTTACTATTTCAGTCTAAGAAATGTGTGGCACAACAAAAAAAGTATTCAAATTAAAGGAAGATTAAAAAAATAAATAAATAAAAATAAATAAATAAAAAAATAATAAAAAAAAAAAAATATATATATATATATATATATATATATATATATATATATGTATATATATATATAAAACAAAAAAAGATATATAATGTCTTTAAAACTTTTCAAACTAGAATTCTGAATCTCAAGGCAAAATGGAAGTAAATGTCAAGGGGCAGGCTCTGTCCGATTGAGCTCAGTCGTCCGTCGTAGCTCTTCATTCCCACCAATAATGACCAAACGGGCTAATTAGCTGATATTATGTGTCACTTTTGCTGCAGAGTTTAGCATGTGAAACTACGCAGTGAGGGATTGGCACAGCATTATTAGGCCTTATCGCTTCACTTTTCACATTTAGGGGACCTCCATTATTCGGACTGTTTGCACCTTTTACAGAATATTGCAACATGTTCTTGAAATCAGTCCTCTGTTGAGATGGACTGGAGTTATGTTATCATTTCAGCATCTAACCAGCTAAACAAAAAAAGAAATAAACGCACCTCCATGTGGCAGCGAAATAAACATGAGACCTAGTTTTAATAGCTAAAATATGATGTAACACACAAAAACACACACAGATGCGTGCTCAGACACACATACACGTTTGCACACACACAAGCCAGTGACCTGTTAAAAAAAACACAGCTAGGGACTGGTTGAAGGTGAAAATATGTTCAACTGAGGAGAGCTGCATATTTGCATAAATATGCATTAAAATGCTCAACACGTTGAATCATTTTAATTTCTTTCTAGCATAAATTTCATCCAGCAGTATGATACAAACTTTCTCTCATGCTCTCTTTTCGCAAACGCTGTATGGCCACCTAGTGGTCATGTGAGGTATTTGAAAGAAGGTCTTTAAAACGATCATATCAAGTGTAGGAAACTGCTGGTCCTTTTAAAAATATACATTGACTCCCTTTCATTAAATTTGGGTGATTCATAGATTTTTCTGATGATACTTAAATTATGCAATATTTTTGGAGCACCTTACTATTTTTATTCTATTTTTATTTTTATTAGCATTTAGAATTAGGACTGTTATGTTGTGAATTTGATTATTTAGGATAGGATTGTTATGTGGTGCATTTGCACTTTATTGTTGTCTGTTGTCTGCGTTAACGCATGGGACAGTGAGAAACGGAATTTCGATTCCTTTGTATGTCAAGTACATGTGAAGAAATTGACAATAAAACTGAAACTTGAAACTAGGTATGCCGTTTTAACAATTTAAGGAACACTGATTTTCAAAATTTGCGTAGAGTAGCAGAATGAGTATTTTGGTCAGTATGCAGCAAGTACACACACACACACACACACACATACACACTCCCACACACACAGTATATTATAGAAAATTAAAGTTGTATTTCAGTTTGCAAGAACTATAATGGATGAAAGAGATTAATTAGAAGTATAACTTTTATATTAATAAATATTTGTTAACACTGTAGAGGTAAGAACAATAGACAAAAGGAAAAAAAAGCGAATTTAATAACACAGATAATTTTCTCTCTTTCCCATATTTCTTTCCTCCGTTTTTTCATATTTTCCTCTCCTCCTCCTTTATTCTCCAGGTTTGGAATTAAAATGTCCTTTAGAAAAAAAAGAATTGAGCTGTCCATACACAGTGAGGGAGTGTCCTGCGGTCATTACAGGAGAGATCATTCCTAAAAATATCAATAAATCTGCAGTAGAGTGTTATGATTTAAATTCCTTTGTTTTTGGAGTTTGCATCATGCGTACATCAATCACCTTGTAAGTACACATATGGATAAGCTAAATAAAGAATAGAGCAGTAGATCTTTCTAATGTTTGACTACCTGAGAAAAGCAGCTCTCAGTGTTTACTCCTACCAGCTGTCTTCCATTGACCTCCCAGTCACACCAGAACGACTTTGTCTGACGTCTGTAGGGATCTGGATTGGCATATAACAAGCCCCAAGAATGAACTTTATGCTTAACAGTGTTTATCTTTTAATTAAGACTCTCTCCTGTCTTGACAAAACTATTTCTTTACAAAGGCTGTTTTCATCTCACTTGATTGAGACCAGCTGTGGTTCCAAAAACAGCTCTAATTCAAACTGTTATTGTAGAAAGCACCAGGATTTCAGAGGGTCGCATTTACCTTCATAACAAAATGTGACCATCTTTCGAGCCCAGGACAAAACTCGTAAAATATCACACATTATAATAAATAGCATCTCCCAATTTGCTACAACCAAGACGGGTTCAGATTGAGTGACACAGGTCCTTCGCTAGCAAGACTAGCATCCCAGCTAATCTTCGCAAGAAGTTTAGCCAGATTTCATCTTCTGGATCAATCTCACCTATGGTTGTGTTTGAAATTAACAACTGCTGCAACTGCCTCCGGTAGGAGGCCCCCGGGAAGACCCAGGACACGCTGGAGGGACTATGTCTCTCGGCTGGCCTGGGAACACCTCGGGATCCCCCCAGAAGAGCTGGACGAAGTGGCTGGGGAGAGGGAAGTCTGGGCTTCCCTGCTTAGGCTGCTGCCCCTGCGACCCGACCCCGGATAAGCGGCAGAAAATGGATGGATGGATGGAACTGCTGCAATGAAGAGGGAAAAAAACTCCCAAACAGGGAATGCTTCTACACGTGGAAGACAGAAGTAATCATCTTTCCAAACATATTGCTAGTTGCTCCAGTTGCATATTTAGCCCTGCTTCTCTGTAGTTTCATGTGCATCATTCTTAAAGCTTGTGACCTTTTGAGTTGTTGAAGGACCAGTGACACTCATGATGGAGAAAAAAAAATCAGCGCCATATTGACGACCTTAATTAAGTTGACATCAAAGCCCTTTTAGCCAGATGAAATAAAAGAGCGTCCAGACTTGTGGACGTGCACAATATTTCTCTCTAAAGCGATGGGAGGATGTTGACATCTGCTGGTGAGGAATCTACTTTTTCGAAACCACTGTCGTCTCGGATCAGAAAGAGAGAGAGGGGAGAGGACGGGAGACAGAACAAGCCCGAGCATGGCGGTTAAAGAGAAGGACAAGGTCAGAAAAGACAGCACAGATGATGGACTGAGAAAAGCTAATAAGCGTAATCACAGCGATGCCAATGGTGTTCACAGTTCTGCCGTAGCTGCCGTCATTTCTTTTTCGTAAAATCAGCAAAAAACAAAAACACATAAAGAAACATATCGTTGGATTGTAGAATTTTAAGTGGGACTTCCTGGTACTGCCCGTATAATCAACAAGCAGCAGGAACGTCAAAATGGTATCGCACACTGAATGACCTTAACCTTAAATGACCTTTTTTTTGTACTGACAGGAAGGAAGATATTTCACCAGCAGCAGCAGCTTCAGGACTGCTGAGACTCTCGCCTCAAAGGCAACTTCTACTTCAAAAACAACTTTTCCGTGGTGCCTGCATATTAGCGCTAACATGTTACGAGCATGCTTTTTAGTGGTTCTGTGTGATCGGTGCTGGTTGGAAATCATACAGAGGGACTGGAGGGAAAAAAAAAAAAAACATACCTTTCTGTTTTTTTACTTCCTGCCTCCATCTGGGCTCACTATCAGGTGGAGACAACGACCCAGCATTGCTCTGGGCCGGCTGGTACCGAGCCCCATCGGGGATGGTTACAGGTGTGGCGTGCAGGGAAAAGGAAGCAATCCTCTGCAAGATTGAACCGACGCTATCTCCGGCCTCGCCTTCTGTGTCCTGGAGAGGGTAAATGGATTTATCCCTGGGAAGAACGTAAGAACTGGACCGATTTGGTACCTCTTGGTGCACTGGAGAAATCTCTGTCTGGGGCCCGCGGTCTGTGCAAAGTGCAACTGGGGACCATGCCGGGGGACCTGCGATGGGGTCTTGTGGTGGCGTCGGAGAACGTGGGGAAACAGACACATAGGAATGCTGGAAAGATGAGGCTAGCGCGTCAGAAGAACTCTCCAGACTGCTAAGGGAGGCCGAGAAGCTAATGGAGGTCGACAGCGGGTTGGGGTGACAGAGAGGGTCTACGCCACTCCTTGGAGGAGGTTTAGGTTGATGGGGACTTATGGACCTTCCTTGAAATTTATTTGCTGAGGTGCCACTTACCAAGGCATCCAAGTCTAGGGGAAATTTATTGAGACGAGGACTCTCTTTAGCTTTAAGCTGAGGTACTTTAAGCATCTGGGGAACATTTTGCTGCTGGTAATTTCTGATGCCGCTGTAGCCCTCCTCCCCATAGGCAGCGGCATTAACATGACGTCCATTCCAAATAGCATTGTTGGGGGACATTTGGTCCCTGCCTCTGCCCCCATGCGTACATGCCTTTCCTCCTTCCACGTCATGGATTTGAAGGTCTAAGCTGGGCATGGAGCAGTGATTGCTACCCCGAGGTCCTGGAGCACCCAGTCTGATCCCTGATCCCTGGTCCATCTCAGAGTGGAAAACATTCCTATAGGAGGAGAACTTCTTCAGGTGAAGTTTATGTCCAAAGTTTTCATTTTTCTCTGGAGCCTGTTGTGGGAACTGTGGCAGATGGAACTCTTCTTGCGGGGAAACACTTGGATACAAGCCCGGTTTGGAAAGGGTGAGCGTGGCCCCAACGCCAGAGTATTCAAGGCTGGATGTTGAGCTGTGGAGGCTGTCACTGTCACTTCCAGGCCCACTCTGCAGGGAGAAGCCATTGGGACTGAATCTACTCTGGAATGAGGATGCTCTGATGACTGAGGAGCCATTGTTGTGAACAGCCGGCTTGATCGCAGTCCCCCGGTTGAAGGACAAACTGCTGCTCAGATTACAGGTTTTCAGCACCGGCCTGGGATTGGAGCTGATGCGGGAGTGGTGGGCTGCAGGACCCAAGCTGTTGTTGTTGTTGTTGTTAAAGGCCAGTGAAGGGGACAGGCTGCTTCTGTTCCTCCCTTCACTGGGATTGTTGTGGTTGAGGAACGAATGGGAGGGCAAAGAAGAAACTGGCAGAGAGAGAGAGGAAGGAAGGGAGAACGGTGGCACATCGTCTGCGTCTTCAATGTCAAAGGATCTCTTTAGGGCTGCAAGCAGAAGAAAAAAACATAATCGACAATCTATTAATATGTTAAACATATGGGCTGTTTTCATTTTTTGAGATGCTCTGAGCATCAGCTGAGGAAAGACCACTTATTCAACAGTTCACGTAATCAAAATGTCATAGTAAAGTGTCAAGGTTAGAGAATAATCATTAATCAAAAGGCCCTCACATCGCTCACGGAAGTTATTTTAGCGTGGCTGACAGCTCCGTTAAGCTCCAGGCAGCCTGGAGCGGGCCACGCTCGTCAAATGGAGCGAGTTTACCGAGGCAAGTGCGAACTTGCCCTTCGCACTACAGATAAAGAGTCCTGCTATCAGGTAATTGCTGGCAGTAAGTCAAATACTCCGGAAATAATTAAGGTGGCAGAGGAGCGCTTCACCTGTATGTGTGCGTATCTATGTTTGTGAGGGAGGTGGTGGGGCTGGTGGTGGGAGGGTGTCAACCACCCACACTCACATGCTAAACCTCTCTTTTTTGAACAATGCCTCCTGGATCTGATAAAGATCCCCCCTCTCTGTATCTCTGTCTCTGGGCTCAGGCTTGCAGAGGTGATTAGGCTGTGGCAAAACATACAAGTCTGTTGTTGGGTTCGGGCTTTTATTTTACCATATCTCAGCAGGTGGTCTTTGACAGTGTGAGGTGTTATGTGATTGGCTTATCTACTTATCAAAAGTAGAAAATTCATTCGGTGTCGTCAGTTTACCTGGGGAAACGTTTTCGTAAATAAATCGATGCATGACATTCAAGTATGGGAACGCTTGTGCCAAATAGTAATACGGCTACAAGAACCAGCTGGTCCGTGGGGAGTGGCTTCAGAAGTGGACCCCAACTTTTCCCCCTGGGTTATATTTGTCATGTCCATTTACAGGAATTCTGGAGCCATGCCAGCTGACAGTTATGGATTTTTTTTATTATTCTCATGGCACATATAATTTTTGCCATATAATGTGCAGTCAGCGCTGCCATGGATACTTGTCCTCAGTGATATAAATTCTAAGATGTATTAGATCGTGACCAACACCTGGACAGGGAATTTCAGGACTTATTTCACCATCTCTCACAAAAAAATGAACATTCTCTGAGTTCTCTGTTTAGAGTCAGTTAGCACAAGGACGATGGGATGCTGTGGATGCACTAGAGGGGGGTTCTGAGTCTAGACATGTCCACAACCAAACCACCCACCCCCCCATCTGCACATTCCATCCAGGAAGAACTGACAGGCCAGCCAGTATGTGACACACACACACACACACACACACACACACACTCACACACAAATGTACAATTGTGCAAATATGTTAAAACAACTTCCACTTACTAAATGCACACCTGGAAGACACATTCCAAGCAGCCGCCTGTGCTGTTGAAATGCTGAAAATAACAGTTCATGAAGACTCATAAATAGACTCGCTCACACACACATGCACCCATTTGCCCATCTATCTTTGTGAGGACTCTCAATAATAAAGTGCATTCCTGAGCCCATTACCATTACAAGGAAATACCTAATCCCCATCCCTTAGCCTAACCTTCACCTAACCCACTTCTAACCTTAACCTTAAAAATTTTGAAACGGCTCTTTGAAGTTGTGAAGACCAGGCAAGATGTCCTCACTTTTTAAAAACTTTCATTCATACATGTATGACAGTAAAACACACTATTTACATTTAAAAAGTTAGTACACTGTCTTGAAATATTTAATGCGATTTTCCACGTAGCCTTATGTGTAAATCTGTTTCTAATCTGACCCCATGCTTGCCTGGATTGGGTGGGGTCTCCACTGGATCACAGTAATATTAAAACTGTAAATTTACACCCTATATTATGCCAATGTGCCGCTTTCTTTACTCACGATTTGACCAAAGCATATCCATAACTAATAAAGAGCTTAACTTAAAAATCCCTTTAGACTAAAATAAAAATCACTTAATTTACATCTTACTTTTCCTTATCAATATAATGATATCACCAAAGATTCCATACGTCAAATGTGTGGTAAATGTTAACCCTTGAGCAAGGATTTTAGCTCCATCGCCATCTTTTATAGCCGGTTAGCATGCTAGCTCATTTAGTCTGATGTCAGACGGACGGAAAGACAAAACTGCCCATACTCTTGCATCCTAGCCTTAAAATATACATACAGAAGTGTAATATAGAAGTATAATTGAGTCCCCAAACGTTTACTGTTAAGAGAGAGGTTTAAGATGACTTTGAGTCATTTTGAGCTCAGTTCTTTTTTTTAACTTTGAGATGCCCTTCCTCTCCCTGCAGTAATGGTTTTGTTTCATATCTCTTACTGGCTCATTAGAACTGATTTTGTGCATTTTAGGGCCTGACAGATCCAGACTTGTCTAACGACCAGTCAGGCATCGCTCACGGGCAATCTTCTAAGCCATTATGGAAGAATGGTTTGGCAGCAGGCCACAAGGAGTAGTTTGTGTGTGTGTGTGTGAGAGAGAGAGAGAGAGAGAGAGAGAGTGTGTGCAGGCAAATTGGCAGCACATATGGGTTCTTCTTCTGTAAACACCTATTCTTCTTTGGCATCGCGTCAAATCTGCTCTTCTACCGACGGGCTCCGTTATATTTACGTGCTTTTACACCCCTTGTCAGGAGCAAAATCAACAAACCCAGTGTCTATGTGTGCACACATGTGTGCGTGGTCACCGAGTTAGCAAGTCATGGGACCTCCTTTGACCTTTGCACCAGGGGATCATGCCCCACTGAAGAGCAGTACCAGGATGTGACAGGGTTTGAAGGGGCAGTCTTAGCCCATCTGACCTTTTCTATTCCGAAGTGGAACTCAAAAAACTTTGTGGTTGATTCACACAAGTGAAATTATGTTCTTTGTGTTTTCTTATTCAGAAATTGAAAACTTATCTACTGTGAAAAAAAAGGCTGCAAATACACTGCAATCTGTAAGCAGAGCTGCGAATGCCAGAGGAAAACGAAGAAGCCTGCATTGGTCCGGATTGAATCATGATGGAGCGTACAGCTTTAATCTTGTTAGTGTACCATTTCCTGGCATTCTGTCAGTAGACCACCACAGAAGAAGAATCTTCCAAAGAGCGGGTGAGAGGGCTCTTGATAGCTGTAGGTTAGCTTAACTAGCTATATCAAAGTCAAAGCTCTTAATAATGATGGCATTTAATTCATATATTAAATAATTTAAAATATAAATGAAAGCTGTTTTATTTATTATATCTGATAGCTGATACTGGAACAGCTAAAGCTATAGCATTTATGTTTCTATTTAGTGTAAACTCTGATTAAGCTGCACTGGTTTACACTGTGTAAACAGCTCTGTTTGTGAATGTTTTCCAGTTTACAACAAACAGTTATTATCTGCTTTAGATCACCTAGTTGTGGATAAAATCAAACATAAGACTGTGGCCATCGATGCAGATAGTGGATCGAGGGACTGGGTCAAACTACAATGATTTATTACACTTCTACTCACTTATAAAAGAATTAGCGAGGCACAAACTTAAAGCGGAGACTGAAAGCAGGTCTTTCACCGCACATTCCACACCGAACTGACCTGCCATCAGCAACAATCTCTCCCCTGTCTGCTAATCAGATTTAGATCTGTTGATTTGCCACTGGAGCTTCAAACTGCTGCAGGAGCCAAGTTTGCTGCCTTCCACACAGTCTGATTTTAGAGAAAGGTGAATTCACAGATCACAGGTCAACCCAAGCAGACCGATTGTCGTTTTTCAAACCAATATATTTCTGGTGTTAGTTTTTTTTTTGTTTGTTTGTTTGTTTTTCAGCTTCACCAAAGTCTACCCGAAATCTCATTGCCATCACCAGGGGCACCCGTATCCTGTGATGGATAATAGTGAAACAGGCGATGACAGATGCTGTAGGAAGCCTGCTCCATAGCGGCACATTCACATTCATCGTGTTTCTCAAGGCTCAATCACGTGATAAATAGATCCTGTGTCGTGTAAATTCTTTTCTAGTGTGTGTTTAGCGTGTAAGCTAACACCAGGCATTTAAGCATTTCACTTAGCCTTTCAAAAAGCCTGTGTCAGTTGTTGTTTTAGCTCCTTGAATTAACCCATACTGAGAATAGTGTGAGGGCTCTTACTGTGTCACTATCATATTTTTTAACCGAGAAACAACCATAATTGTTAGCTAACTTAAAATATCTTTGACTAAATATGTAAATAAAGGTGCCAACTACTGGATATACTATCATGCATTATATCCTGTCATTAAATATGTTTAAATGTTCTTTGGCTCTGCAAGAGACTGTGATCTTCAACTAACTATATGGGTTCAACTAACAAACATAAATAAAGAACACAGATCTAAAAATGTATACAGTACATATGCTGTACATAGAATACAATTACAATGGCACAGCTCCAGGTCACAATTCCTTTTCTAAAAGATACTATTGTCTATTGTATCTTCTCTTCCTGCCTCTCTCTCTCTCTCTCTCTCTCTCTCCCTCCCACCCACACACACTTACACACACACACACACACACATACGCAAACTGAAGACTTGACTTACCATTTAAAGTTCTAAAGCTTTAGATTTATAGACTGCAATTATAGCATAGGGAACACACTTCGGGTATGAAGATCTTTAACAAATTTCTAAAAATTTGCTCCTTGTCATACTGTAATGGCTGTTTATAAGTCATTCACAATTGATCACAAAAAAATTAATTATTATTGATGATGAACTACCCCAGTGACCAGCCATTAACGCTTAAAAATGCTTTTCTAC
Organism: Pao palembangensis; assembly: GCA_015343265.1. NCBI lineage: Eukaryota > Metazoa > Chordata > Actinopteri > Tetraodontiformes > Tetraodontidae > Pao > Pao palembangensis. The sequence goes on along the minus strand of CM027085.1, from coordinate 8,658,731 downwards.
AAACGGCAAACCTTCACCCCGGAATTGGTAAATATGCAATTCTAATAAAAATACATAGAACGAAAATAGGATTGTCTGGTCGTCAAAGGTCAAATCCCCTGCGGACACGATCTCATTGAGGTTTTACTGGCGACAAAAGGGGGGGCGCCGTGAAGCCACTGAATATTACAGTCCACATACCTTCAAAATCGGATAAAATCCCTTCGAGGTGTTCACTGACGGAGATTTCCGACATCGTGTCCGAGTGCAGAAGCTCAGAGACAGCCAGGAAGGAGACCTCTCCGCAAATGAAGCCGCAGGAGAAAAAACTTCTGCAGATATGCGCTGCTGGACGGTGGAGAGCCGCTGGAGTGAGCTGCGCGCCAGTTCGTTCTGGGAATAGGCTTTTGTGCTGGTCCGGCCCCCACCTTTGCTTGCAACCCAGACCCGAAGGGGGCGTGTAGTCCGGGGGGGAGAGACGGACAGTGGGCGGGGCCACGAAACACCTGGGAAAATTGCCTTCAGTCACATTTCTCCTCTTTTCGTTATTTTTTATCCACTCACCCTCAACTTATTTCAGTCCCTCAGTGACATGCTATTCTGTGATGTTTATTTGTTTTGAGCCACAATATTGGAGCGGTGGCATGGAAAAAGTCATTGATTGCGTTCTGATCACGCTCTATATGCGCATTTTCTTGATTGAGCTAAATTAATATTAGAAAAAAAAACGTTTAGGCAAAGTTTTACTTCTTTGTGAATAAAATTGAAAATGTAAGTTTGCATATTTTTCCATTTCTTCGCACCTTGCGGAGAGAAGGCTGCGTGTTGACTTGATTAGAGCGCCCCTTGCAGGTAGCTCTTTCCCCACGGTGTGTGCGCGTGCGCTATGATGGTTTGTGACGAGGACTGGTGTTCATCACATCTGGAAGCACTGAGGTGGAAGGATCTCGAGCCATGTTGTTCTCTTTAAATAATTATATTATGTCATAAAGGCGCGGTTGCACATGTACAGAATTCTTCACGCCATTTTTCTCTCTTCCGTTTCATTAGGATCTGATCTGTTCATAGTTTCTGCTCTCTAGGACATGCTTGTGATTACTTCAAGGATGCAACACAGCAAATTATGTACGTTGTCTAATTTCCAGACAGGTTATAAAGCATATATATACACAGCACATGGGGGGGTGGGGGGGGGTGGTGTGTTACAGTCTAATTCCACATACAAAAATATAAATAAGAAAAACAAAAACTCTCATTAGACTACACTGTCAACTTAATATCAATTATGTAAATTAGGTTTGATCTAACCACCCAAACTAATGCTATTTATCTCAATCTTGGAACATTTCAGGTATTTTTACGTAAGTCAAAGTAAAAGCGTCCCTCATTCCCTGTAAAAAAGACAAAAATCATCCTTTTTGATCAGAGGAATGTTCAGGAACCTGAGGTTGGAGGTGTTTGCTCCACCAAAAAGTGCAAAAATTTGAACGTTAATGCATCCTGAGAGTTCCAGAGCTTTGATGCAGTGATAGATGTCTCAGTAGGTGAATCCAGGTTAATACAGTGACATCAGCACAGCTGCTAGAGCAAACACACGTGACTACGTTCCCACAACCACACACACACACACACAGCCTCTGTTGAGATCATGAAAATCCACAGTGACATTAATCCTCTTTTATTCGGCCGTACAGTGATAATGAGAACCCTTTGACCCTTAATATGCACGTGTGTGTGTGTGTGTGTGTGTGTGTGGTGCAGGCAAGTATGTGTCCATTTTTGGGTGGTGACTCTGGGAATTTAATCACATTGTCAGGGGTCTGTGTAGGATCCAAGAGCGACACAAGGGTTGAATAAAACTGACCTTTATTCCAGGTGAGGGAGCAAGGGATCAGGCAATCTCGTAGTCGAGTACAAAGCAGGCGAACAGATTTACCGGGGCGACAGAACAGAAGCAGGTCAATGACAGGCAAGGTCCAAATCCAAAATCCAATCCGAGAATACAATGCTGGAACGAGCGACATGAAAGCACACACGATCTGGCAGTGAGTCTCTCAGACAAGGTAGCTTAAATAGCTGCGCTGATAATTGATGAGCCGCCCGTGTGGCGGATCAGCAATTAAAACTCCGGTGAGCCCGATAGTTGTACGCTGGGTCGCAACCTGGGGCGGCCTGGCCTCCTGACGACCCGTGACGGCTGGTCGGGATGCTGCTGGTGGAATTCCCGAACCATCTGGGGATCCAGGATGTTGCAGGCGGAAACCCAAGACCTCTCCTCGGGGCCATAGCCCTCCCAGTCCACGAGATACTGGAGCCCTCTCCCACGGCGACGAAAACGTAAAAGGCGCCGGACGGTGAAAGCTGGACCCCCCATCAATGAGACGGGGTGCAGGTGGGGGTGGGCGGGCTGGGGCCATGGGACTTTCGTGGACTGGCTTCACCTTAGAGACGTGGAAGGTGGGGTGGACTCTCATTGTCCTGGGGAGCCGTAACCTTACGGCTGCTGGGTTGATAACCTTCTGGATGGTGAAGGGTCCCACGAACCTTGGTGCCAACTTTCTGGATTCCACCCGTAGGGGCAAGTCCCGGGTAGAGAGCCAAACCCTTTGGCCTACCTGGTAGGCCGGTGCAGGGGTTCGGCAACGGTTTGCCTGCGTGGAGTAGCGACCTGCGGCGCGCAGCAGGGTCGCCCGAGCCTGGGCCCACGTCCGTCTGCACTGGCGGATGTAGGCTAGGGCGGAAGGACAAGAGATATCGTTATTGAGTAACGGGAATAGCGGAGGTTGGTAACCATAAACACATTGAAACGGGGACAATCTTGTAGCCGAGCTGGGCAGAGAATTGTGGGCATATTCCACCCACACCAGGAGAGAAGACCATGAGAAAGTAATGCAATGCAGGGAGGTCTCCAAGTCCTGGTTCATCCTCTCAGTCTGTCCATTGGACTGTGGGTGATAAAGTGGGCCATCTTGCTAAATCTGTCCACCACGGAGAGGATTACAGAGTTCCCGCCAGACTGGGGCAGTCCAGTCCACCGAGATGTGGGACCACGGACGACCCGGGACAGGTAGCAGCTGGAGAAGACCCCCCGGAGCCTGGCGGGGAACCTTATGCTGATTGCAGGAGATACAAGCCTGTACGTAGCTCCGGACGTCCCTGTCGAGGGAAGGCCACCAAAATATAGGGCCCTAGTCCGCTGGGCCCCTGGAAGGCAGGCTAGCCGAGAAGCGTGAACCCACTCCAACACCTCAGGCCTCAGGGACGTACAGCCGATTGGCCGGGCACGCACTGGGTCCCGGCTGAGAGGCGATGGCCACCCGAACCTTCTCCTCCACGTCCCAGGTGAGGGAGGCTACCAGGCAGGTTGGTGGAAGAATCGTCTCTGGGCTTTCCAGTGACTCCTTGCTCGCCTCGAACTGTCGGGAGAGGGCATCAGGTTTGCCATTCTTAGACCCAGAACGATAGGAGAGGGAGAAGTTGAACCGAGTGAAGAACAGCGCCCATCGAGCCTGGCGTGAGTTTAGCCTCTTAGCTGAGCTGATATATTCCAAATTTTTGTGGTCTGTCCAGACCACAAAGGGGAGTCTTGTTCCCTCCAAGCAGTGGCGCCACTCTTTGAGTGCCAGCTTCACGGCAAGTAACTCCCGGTTACTGATGTCATAATTCCTTTCGGCCGACGAAAGCCTGCGGGAGAAGAATGCACAGGGAAGTAGCTTCTGGTCTGCTGTGGCTCTCTGAGACAGGACCGCCCCCACTCCGACGTCCGATGCGTCCACTTCCACCACGAACTGAAGTCAGGGTCCGGGATCCGGAGAATAGGAGCTGAAGTTAACCGCTTCTTCAACATCCGAAAGGGCTCATCGGCCTCCAGTGACCACACAAAAGGTTTCCTGCTGCTAGTCAGAGAGGTGAGGGATGTCGCCACGGTGCTATAGTTCCGAATGAAGTGCCGATAAAAGTTGGCGAATCCTAGAAATCGCTGTAGTTGTTTCCTGGAGTCAGGTACTGGCCAATCGAGAACTGCGGAGACCTTGGCGGGGTCCATCTGCATGCTCCCAGGCAAGATCACATATCCCAAAAATGACACGGATTTCGAGTGGAACTCGCACTTCTCTGCCTTGACAAACAAGGCGTTCTCCCAGAGTCATTGCAACACCATACGGACATGTTGTACATGCTCCTCTCTAGTCTTCGAGTAGATCAAGATGTCATCAATGTAGACGAACACAAACCTGTTGAGCATGTCCCGCAGTACGTCATTCACCAAAGCCTGGAAGACCACCGGAGCGTTGGTGAGGCCAAATGGCATGACCAGATACTCATAGTGCCCAGTCGGAGTGTTGAATGCCGTTTTCCACTCATCCCCTTCTCGAATGCGGACCAAATGGTAGGCGTTGCGAAGGTCCAGTTTGATGAATGCTGTCGCTCCTTGGAGCAACTCAAATGCTGACGAAATCAACGGGAGCGGGTACCAGTTCTTCACCATAATATCGTTCAACCCGCGATAGTCGATGCATGGCCGGAGTGTCTTCTTTTCAACAAAGAAGAATCCCGCCCCTGCGGGAGACGAAGACGGATGAATTATCCCCGCTTCCAGTGACTTACCGATGTACTCCTCCATGGCCTGCCTCTCGGGTTCAGACAGGGAGTAGAGACGACCCTTGGGCGGGGAAGTTCCTGGGAGGAGGTTGATCGCACAGTCATAAGGCCGGTGGGGCGGAAGCTCCGTGGCCCTGGCCTTACTAAACACCTGCCGTAAGTCATGGTATTCCGGAGGAACACCTGTTAGATCAGAAGACTCAATGTTAACTGTTGACGTTGTTCGCGATGTGTCAGCTTGCCTCAAGCAGGTTCTGTGGCAGGCGGCCCCCCATCCCTGGACGATCCCCGTCTCCCAATTAATGTGCGGGTTGTGTCGGCAAAGCCAAGGGAACCCCAGAACCAAGGGCAGCCCCGGCTGGTCCAGGATGTGAAACTGGATCTGTTCGAGATGGGTGTCTACGAGTAGCATGTTAACGGGTCTGGTCCGATGGGAGACGGTGCCCAGGCGGTGGCCGTCTAACACCCGGACGGGCACGGGTTGCGGCATGGGCTCCCGCCCCAATCCCAGCTGACGAGCCACTTCCCTGCTGATTATGCAGGCGTCGGCCCCCCGAGTCAATTAGCATGGCCATCTCCTGAGGGCCCCTAGGCAAGAGACAACAGACACGCAACAAGGGCCACAAGGGTTTGGGAGATATGGAGGTTTGACTCACCTGTAACTCCCCGCCTACAGGCGAGTCTGCCCTTTTACCAGGCAGGTTGACACAAAGTGCCCCTTCCCGCTGCAGTACAGGCATAGGTTGGCCTGGCGGCAACGTCTCCACTCCTCTATGGAGAGAGTGGTGTTCCCCAGCTGGGTTCTGGCCACCCTTCCAGAACTGCAGCCGGGGGGCCAGCGTCGCTGGCGGCGCCTGCCTTGGTTGCGGCAATGTTGGTGACCGGACCTGCTGGCTGCCAGCCACAAGGAGCGGGGGGCTGAACTGAGCGTCGTGCCGACGAGCCTGCATACGTTGATCGATCTGGATGGCTAGATCAACCATTCCGTCCAATGAGGTGGGCCTCTCGTAGGCGATCATTAGGTCCTTTATCCGATCTGCCAGTCCATGCAGGAACACATCGGCAAGGGCTTCCGAGGACCAACCGCTCCGACTAGCTAGAATCCAGAAGTCGATGGCAAAGTCCATGACGGTTCGCTGCCCCTGACGTAGGGTGAGTAGCTCCTTGGCAGCGGCCTGTTTGGAGCAAACACTTTTCGTAGTTTTGCGGCAAACGCCTGAAAAGAGGAGCAGGAAGGCGCTTGCCGCTCCCACTCCTCTGCTCCCCACAGACGAGCCTTGCCAGTGAGGTGCGTTATGGCATAAGCCACCTTGGCAGGCTCTGAAGAAAAAGTGCGTGGCTGGAGAGATAAGAGCAGGGAACAATTGGTAATAAACGCTCCACATGACTGGGGATCTCCCACGAAGTGTTCTGGCGCGCCGACGCGGGGTTCGGGACCATCAGTCGGAGCCGGTAATGGCGCAGCTGGAGCGAGCTGGGGGACGTGAGGGTTTGACTCGGTCGCCGCTTGCGGACACCGCAGCTCCAATGTCGCCCGCGCTTCTTCCAGGGCAACCGTAGCTTGCTGAAATCGGGAGAGCGTGGCATCCATCTGCGCTTGGTGCTGCTGTAGGTAGCCTTCGACATGCACCAGACGCTCTAAGGCCCGATCCATTTCGGGCCAGATCGTACTGTCAGGGGTCTGTGTAGGATCCAAGAGCGACACAAGCGTTGAATAAAACTGACGTTTATTCCAGGTGAGGGAGCAAGGGATCAGGCAATCTCGTAGTCGAGTACAAAGCAGGCGAACAGATTTACCGGGGCGACAGAACAGAAGCAGGTCAATGACAGGCAAGGTCCAAATCCAAAATCCAATCCGAGAATACAATGCTGGAACGAGCGACATGAAAGCACACACGATCTGGCAGTGAGTCTCTCAGACAAGGTAGCTTAAATAGCTGCGCTGATAATTGATGAGCCGCCGGTGTGGCGAATCAGCAACGCAGAGCAGGTGCTCACGATCAGGAGCACGGGACCGGAGCAACGGAGAGGGGAGGGCAAGACCGGAGCAACCCGGCAGCTGTGACACACATGGGTTTTGTGTGTTATTTTTGAAGCTGTCAAACTGGAATGTGACATAGTTCAATATATATACTTTATATTATTTAATTCGATTGAAGGCTGCTGTCGTGGTACCTGTGAGAGGTGTGTAGATGAGGACTTGTTAAAGCTCCTGGAAAAGGGGAGGCTCAATATAGACCATTTCACATTTTGATCATAATCATAATCCAGAGAAAACTGCAGTTATGTTGTGAAACGCTGGACTGTTTTGTTTTAATCAACCGCGTCAAGATGCACATGCAGTGTCATGCTCGGTGTCCAAATACCTCATTATGTATACTTCTAAATACATATATTAATTCGATGACTCATTATTAAGCCATCCATTTTCAAGCTTTAGTTTAAACTGATGGCCTTGGCAGACCAGAGAAGGCCAAATAGAAACAGGCGACATGTTTCAGGCACGTGCGACCAATCTAACACATTCATCATCCATGGCGGGGAGGGTACTGGAGCCTATCCCAGCCGCGTTTGGACCAAGGCAGGACGAGTTGCCAGGTTGGGTACCTTGCTCAAGGGTACCTCAGCAGTGCACTGAAGGTGCCTTGAAGGTGCCTCTCCTGCTACCAGCACTCCTTCTGACTTTTGTCTTCAACCAACTGCAACTGAGGCTTGAACGCCCCCCGCCCCCCCTTTCATCTATGTCCCCAAAGACCTATAAACCCTCAAAAGTATTAGACATGGCCCAGCTTGCTGTAGATCTTGTATTGATATTGCAAAGGGGGTTTGGCCTCAACATGTCCACCAGAGATCACCAAGAAGAAACAACACCTTACATTACACAGCAACTTACTAGGATGTCTTTGGGCCAGTATGAGCCGGAGGTGAACGTGTCAGGGTGAGTGGAGTACGGGTTCCTGACTCGGGTATGCAATGACAGAAAAAAATAGAGCAAAAAATATCTGCTGTCCTGCTACAGTATGTGGTTATAATTAACACGGAAAGGAGATGAAATGAAAAAAGAAAAGCAAATCAGTTTTTAACTGGAAAATGGAAGGAATAGGGTGGAGAGCAATAAAATGACCATATTTTCGAATATTTTTACACCAACTCTAACGTCTTTGTACCCAGCATTATATGTATATATTATATGTACATAGAACATCTTTGGATGTAAATGTGTCAGTTAAATTTATAAAATCAATCCAGAAAACGTCACCTGTCATGAGTAAAACAACAAAACAAAAAAAGATGGCTAATGTAGGAAGGTGCTCCTGGACTGGAGGCTGCAGAAAAGTTTCATGGAGACCGTCATGGCACATATCTATAGAAAACGAAATAAAACAGCGACGTAAGCAAACACTAATCAAACGATATATGACCATTTGCCAAAGCTGAGTCTGGATCTACAATTGTGTTTGTAACCGCTCAGTGCTCGTCTCTCAAGAATCATGGGATAAATAAGCAAAGACAATGAGATCCCGTCGAAGACCTGTGAAATAATATGTTTTGTTGAGAAAGACCCAAGTCATACCTCCAAAGCTGCAATCGCCAGAGCCACGGCCACAACAACCATGGTGTTGTCGGCAAACAGCTGATTGATCTTTGGGAAGCAACCATTAAACGTCTAGGAAAATTTTAAAAAAGTATTAAGTGGTAAAGATATTTAAAGTGTCGTTTGTTTTTTTTTTTTTGCTGTCTCTCTCTCTACCATGTTTACACCCCTACCGCCTCAGCTGCCACTAGGTGGCAGAAGGTGCCGTTGCCTAGGCAACACTGCGCCGGGTATTGTTGGTTGTTCTCTACGTGAAATGGAGAGCCCACAAAGTCTGAGGAGTTGTAGAATCCGCAGCATTTTAACTAAAACATGCAGAAAGAATAGAGCATTTCACACCATCATCAGGATTTAAAGGTTTGTTTTTTTGTTTTTTTTTTGGCGTAGCGATGGGGCCGTACACACCATGCTCATGGTAGTGTTCCACAATCCTGTGATGTCGGGATCTTTTCCATAGTTCTTCTTAATTGTGGAAACAGCAGTCACACCAATCTTAGCAAACAATTCATTGACCTAAAAATAAAATTATATACTGTGAATCATAATTGCGCCCCCCCCTCCCACTCTGGTAGAAAATCTGCTTGGTTTTACTTACCAAGGGCCTGAAAACCAAAATCACCAAAGCTCCTGCAACCTCTGCTATGAAGACCAGCAGGATTATTATAAAAAACTGTGGGTGGCAGAAATATATGTTGACATTTTATGGCAGAGAACAGGAAATAAATAGCTAGACTTGGTCCAAATCACAAAATATTTTTACAGTGTTTTTTTGATCAAAACCTAAATGTGCAGAAACAAACTAGCTCAATCCAATCAATAATGGATGTTACATGAAAACTACGTTTATCTGTGGTTATGTTGCACATGTCAGCTGAGAAGAACCCTTTTAGACGGACATTATTTCAGAGTAGCTTGGAAATTTCCTACTTTATAAGTTGTATCTGTTTAAACAAATATAATAATGGCATCCATGTTGTCACTGATATTGTCCTTAATAAAAGCGTGAACCACCTACCGTGAGGAACATACACTTGCTTTGTCTGACAACTCCACAACAGCCAAGGAATCCAATGAGGAGCAGTACCAACCCGAGCGCTATCAGCAGGTAGGCTACATTCAGCAACTGAGTCACCTCCTCCGGCACATTTTCATTTTTTTTTATTAAGCTGAAGATGGAGCCGCTATCCACCTTTACCCAGATTCCGACACCCAGGATGGCAGCACCTGCTAACTACAGATAAGGGAAGACAAGAGAAAGAGGGAAAAACCAAAGGAGGAAAGAACACATCGCTATGTATGAAATTAGAAGTCTACGCAAATGTTTCTGTAACAATTTGAATATGAATACGTACAAAAATGATGCCATTAAAAAGGAACATCATGGCGTTGAGGAATCCATTACATCCCATTTTTCTGTTTACTGCCTCTGAAGTATACAAGTAAAATAGAATGAAGATTGGTCAAAAAAATGTTAAACCTTTTCCACTGCATCCATGCTAGCTAAGTACATGTTTGTGAGCATGCTCACGCTGTTTGTTTGTTTGCCTGTTAGCAAAATAACTTAAAAAATTATCAGTGAATTTTAATGGAATTTCATTGAATGTTGATAATGGGACAAGAAACAGATGATTGCATTATGGTGATGTTCTGGAAGACAGTGAGATTGTTTGCTTCTCTTTAACTCTCTGTAATTTGAGAATAAATGAAAACCTGAAAGATTCTGACTGAAATCTGAATTTAGAGATTCAATATAAATTATGAGTTGAAATCAAATAACATATAAAATCAGTGTAAAGTCAATCAGTAAAAACAAAAACAAAATTAAAAGCAAACTCTCATAGGACAATAGGCAAACAACCCACAGATGTAAAAAGGTCTCAGAGGACAACAGAGAAAAGATGAATGGAAGTATTGAAATGAAAGAATCTTCCATGTAGTGAAAGATTGCATGAAAATCATTGAAAAAACTAACTTTAAACTCAAGTAAAAAAGCTACTTACCTTTCACAGAGAAAAACCAGAGTGTTCCAAGGTTATCAGTCCACCCAGTTTGGTGATGGAGGCTGGGATAAGAGGAAAAGCCCTTTTATTCTACTGTCCTCTGAAAATATCTGACATACCTTTGTCTTCCAGTGGCTTTAATATTTTTAATATATATTTTTTAATATAGCAAACAGATGAGAAACCTTTTAAGGGGAGAGGCAGGGACAGGCGCACCTCTCCAAAACAACTGAGCAACAGGATATATTGCCATGGCGATATCCACTGAACCCCTGAGGGGAGATGGGAAGGGAGGACACCTGGAGGTAGTCACAGCAACCTTTAATACATACATGCATTTTATAGATGCTTCAATTATTAAATGTTTATAGTCAGTTCGAGTCTCATTTCCCTTAATTTGGAACCACCCATTCTCAACTGCAGTATTATCTGCACAATTTAAGGTTCTTTACCAGAGGCTAAGGAACCTGAGAGTTCTGCTTAGCTGTTCTAACTACAGTGCTACTCTAAAGACAGAGATACTCCGTTTCCCCCATCACAGAAAAGGATACCCAGAAGTGAAAAGCACTTTTAATGTTCAGAAAGAGGAGGGCAATCTAGAAAGCCCCCGCCATTTTCTGCAAAATGATTCTTTGGAAAGATGTCGCCGACTTAAACATCCATCAAAATGGTGGGAAGAACAATGTGAAAAGAAGAAAAGGAAAAGGCTAGTAGAACTGCAGTCTATGCATTTCTTTATTTAATACATGTCATTTGTTATTAACTATACTTAGAAAAATAGTTTTCAGCACCTGGAAATTGCACTGCATGAAAGAACTGGAAAATAAAGATCATATTAAATTCTTAAATTATGCCTAAGAGTCTAGGTTTCCCTCAAATCCTGGTTTGTTTCAATGATAAATAAAAAAACATTCTGTATTTATTCCACAAATGGTAGAGAATCATGGTTCCATTTCTTAAAATGGACACAGTAACTGAATCCAAATGTGTTAGTTTTTTAAATTTTCATTCAAATTTTAAACTGCGGGGAGTCTAACGTAACACAGTGAGGTCGGACTATTTATATTGCTTGTCAAGTTTTCAATTTATTACCGTTGGAATAACGTATCTGAAAAAATACCTAATTTTATGTCCTTTAAACCAGCTTAATTGCACAATCTTCAATGCCAACAGTGAAAGAAACGCTGACAAAACAGAATCCCAGCCTAAAGGGTGACAGTTTGGTAAATCGCTACATTTCCAACTCCTTTCCAGGACGCGTTCTCGGATAATTGAAGACCTTAAACTATGACAACGTCCCCCTGCACAGTCCAGAACCTACAGGCTTGATGAACAGTCAGTAAAGCTGGCCGAATGGTGCATTCAAATCGAACTCACGACCCCGTCTTCTTATTCTGCTTTTGCCTGTAACTATCATTCATGTGTTCACTCGTTCATATCATCCAGAACTCATGTCCTGAATCCGATTTATCTCATGATAAACGCAGAGAGCCAGTTTTTCCTGGGGGTGCTCTACGGTTCACCCGTTCTTCAGGGCTCCAGACTGTTGTCCCCATCATCTCATGTGGTCTGCTTGTCCGGGTGGCTCTTCACCTTGTGGAATTTGACGCTGTCCAGCTTCTCAAACCGCTTGTGACAAAACTCACAGGTGTAGTTGTAGTGCGCCTCTGGAGTGTGTTTCTTCATGTGCCAGTTCAGCGAGGCGCGCTGCCGACACTGGTAGCCGCAAATTTCACACCTAGAAGAGGTGAGAAAAAAACAATACAAAATAAAAAAAAAAAAAAGGAATGGAGCTAAGATCGCTCGGAGGTTGCGTCGATGCTCTAGGTCTCGGCACATAACTTACTGGAGAGGCGTTTCCCCCGTGTGCGTCCGCCTGTGGACTTCCAGGTGATTCTTACGTTTAAATGATTTTCCACACGTTTCACAAATAAAATCGCGGACACCTGTTTAAAAATAAAGCGCTCACAACACCACACCAAGGTGAGATCCCACGACAACTGTGTGTGTGTGTGTGTGTGCGCAAGCTCACCTGAATGGATGATCATGTGGCGGTGCAGATGGTTGGATAAATAGAACTTTTTTCCGCAGCCTGGATGAGGACAGACTTTCGTCCTCCCTTTCCTGTGGACGAGGTTGATGTGATTCTGACAGAAGGAAAAGGATCCGGGAAGCCGGCCGTTATTCGTCTCTGCCAAACAAACTAAGCGGAAATGTTGAGTTTAAATGGATCACCTGAAAGCTACTGATCGCTATGTAGACCTGACTGCAGCCTTCGTACGGGCAGTGGAACATCTTGAGCATCCCGTCCGCCTCGATGATGGGCCCTCGCCTGTTCCTCTTGGATTGGATGCTGTCACGTCCCAATCAACAAAAGGACAAGACACAGAATGAGTAAAGTTATTCCATCTATGCTTATACTCAGGGGTGCATATATCCAGTCCAATCCAGTCCACAAGTGCCCGATTCAAACCGGGTTTTCTATCCTACAGGTAGACAACGATTTCAACCTGGCCTCCCCACAAAACCCAGCTTGAATCAGTCCATTGAGGACTGGATTGGACTTGGATATGTGTACTGCTGCTTATATTTATAACATACAGCACTTTTAGAAACTAAACAATGATCAGAATAATTTTGCTTTACATTTTTTTGTCCAGAGCCGTATGAAATAAAAATCTGTGTTAAGTCAGCTAGTGTTAAGTCAGTCAGAGACTGTGTATAGTGTATATAACCTTAACTTTAAACTTGTCACCGAGAATGTGCACTCACCTACTCAGACTGCGATGCAGTTCTCGTTTACTCTGCAGCTCAAGGGCGTGAGCGCCGGGCTGAAGAAGCTGTTTGTCACCCAGACCTGCTGACAAACCAAGGTCTGAGTTTATGTGAGGTGATTAAAAATACACCCAAATTTAATAACAAAAGACTGTGTTTTGATCTTATTTGACAGGTCTCATATGCTCAGGTGTACCAAATAAAAACTGACTGTGACTGTAATTTCACTGATGGATTTAGACAACTGACCGACTATCACTTTCTGTTAAAGCAGTGTTTCTCAGAGTGGTCCGTGGACCACCAATAGTCCGCGGGCGACCCCTAGTGGTCCGCGAGGTGACACGTAACAAATCACATTTTAAAATTGAAAATTTCAATTTTTAAAATTCAGTGTAAAATCAGTGTTTCTTGAACTCGCAAGATTTAAAGAATTCACTTTATTGTATATTTCCTGATGCATCTGTCATACCAGCACCCAATCGTTACTTATATTGTATTGTTTTGGGGGCTATTTAGAGCCAGGTGATCCGTGAGTGTTTATTTATCAGTTCAGTGGTCCTTGGTCTGAAGTTTGAGAAACACTGTGTTAAAGGGACAGGAGTACTACCAGCTAAATCTATAATCAAGGGACACCCTTGAGGGGTCCCAACAGCGTTCCTAAAAACACATTTTGGTCATTGCTCTGATTGAGCACTTTTAACTAAACACTCCTTTTATCAGGAAGGCTGGAGAGGATGTTTTCAGCTAACACAAAAGCTAACATTCTGAGAGATGACTGGTTGGTAGCAAAGGCAATGTTCCTGCTTCTGTTATAATTCCAGTACTTAAAGACTTTAAAAATTCAAGACATTTCAACTCTGCAAGGAACATGCAATGCAAGTTCTCAATGTCACCCACTTGTAATGCAGTCTTCATCTTCAGTTGGTCTTTTTGAGTTAGACATGCAAATCTGACTGGAGGCAACACCCCCGATAACAGTGCAGGTGACCTCCTCCAGATTTGCGCCACCCATGTTAAGATGGATACCCTCTGATGCCAGTGCTTCATAGCTGGCACCAGTGATGATAATTAACTGGTGAAAGAAGATGGAACAAGGTCAGCTTAAAGAAAAGTAAAGTGCAGTTCCTGGTGCAGTGGCGCCACCTACCTGTGAGCCTTCTACAGTGTTCTGCTGCTCAGGAATATGCAGACTCTGAGGGTTGAACTCACTCTGCTCTAGAATTGGGGTCTGTGAGCTGCTCAACCTCTGTGACATCACATGTTCTTCATCATTCTTAGCCACTTTATTAGTTATCGGGGCTATCACGGTACCGGCCTCGAACTCTTCCTCTCCTTCCTCTCGGCTTCTGCTCAGATCCTCCGCCTCCTCTTCTGACGAAGCAGGAGAAAACGATGTGGCAGTAGGACATTGCTGTCCTCCAACAACCATCTCTACCTCCCACACAGGCTGCTCCGCCAGTAGAATGTCCTTGGATGGTGCCTCCACGTTAGTCTGCTGGCTCAGAACTGCAGTTGGCTCCACAGGGCTGACTGGGGTTTGCTCTAAGTCAAACACATCTGCATTTTCTCCAACACCTAAAAGAAATAAGGTTATCCATCAACGTTTTGCGTATTTTAACATATTAGAATTTTGTGGGTTCTTCAAATTTGAACACTCTAACTGTAAATTTGGGCTTCACAGAGATACACTTTGCAAGGTTATCTTTATTTTTAAATGCAAATATGCAATCAATTTAAGTGTAAAAATGTAAATGAAAAAAAATGTAATAAATAATGTTTTGTCTGTTTTTTGGGGAGATTCTAGTTGTTGCATACATTTTATTGCAAAAACTAGAAACACCACATCATCATTTTTGAAACTAATGATTTTTTTTTTGGTTGCAATCATTTAATTACAAAAAAATCTGAGGTAAAGGATATCTAAATAGACAAAAAAATATCTTGCACCTTTCAAGTGTGTGTGGTCCTCTTTCCGCCTCCTCTTGCTGAATGACTCTTTAACCATGGGTTGAAGTATTTTTGATACAATCTCTCCATCATCTTTGTTCACTTCTGCTTCATGTTCAGAGTCACTCAACCCGCTTATTGGTGAGAAGAGGTATTGAACAAAGGAGTGGTTGGAGTCACATTGCCAGATGGCAGCTGTTGAGAAGTTGGGCTGAGGCTCCAGGGCTCTAAGGAGGGGCTCGTGTGGGCAGGAGCAGCAATGCTCTTGGTACCAACAAACCAGGCTCTGAAGACTGGAAACACGGGTCTTCCTGTCTAGTAAACAACCAGTGACAACCAATTTAAATGTTATCACCAAAATTTAACCCAGAACACTTTTCTTTCATAATAATAGTAAGAGAAATGTGTATAAAAAATCACAGATCTATTTTACACAACAAGCTTTCATTTATTTAAGCAAATTCGTCAAACTGACTGTGTGACTGCTCACCTTTGCTGTTTTTTTCTGTGAATTCCGGAACGATCTTCTTCCTGTCGTGCAAACAATGACCATTTTAACTACTTAAACGCATATTCATTGAGAGAAAACTCGTTCAATTTCAGGAGACAAGGCGTAGAAACACGCTGTTTACCCGTAGTATTTCTGTTGGTATTTTTCTCCATATGTGGAGTTTACTAGGATTAGATATGCTGCCAGTCCAGCATCACTTAGATTGGTCCGCCTTCGGAGCTCACTCCACAGCTTGTGCGACTCTCCTAGGTATACCCTCCTCACGTCATACTTCTTTCGGGATTCAAGCCGCCTCTGTGCGCGATCAGAGTCTGGGAGTCTGGGTCGTCCTCTACACCGCCTCAAAACTCCTTTCGCTTGTTCCCTTGCCCGATCATTGTCCGGGGTAACAGCCAACTCTGCCATTTTTTGTGCCATCTTGAACTAGTGTTTTGGTCTCCGATAACCCGGAAGCTGTCAAAACTAACAGGAAATATTTTCTTTCGGGTTTGACAGTTTGCCTATAGTGTACAGTAATTTACTTCTGAACTGGAACGTAGAAAAATATTAATTGATTAATTATTTATTTGTTTGCTGAGCCAGAAGTCACAGTCTTAACAATACTAAAAAAAAGTATATGAAAATAAAAAAATCAATACTCTGCACTTCGCCCGGAATCGTGCAACGCGCTCTGTTTTTCACACGGACCAGAAAAACACAAGCATACACAGAAGGTGTAAACATTCGCGGGAAGTATAAGCGTTGTTCTCATTTTCAGATCATATATTTTCTATTTCGTTTGTGTAGTTTTGATTTGTCTACCATGGTGGACACGTTAACTCGCGTATTTAGGACATTTGCATCACAAGGCCAAGTAAGAAAAGAGCTTAGAAGTACACCGTCAATTTACAGCGCGTTATTGGTGGGAGAGCATAATATCAGCCGCTCTTTGTTGCTTCTGACGGCTGTGACAGCTGCCTCTCAGCTAGGCGTCAAAGTTGTTTTCTTCACCCAGACACATATTCAGCAACTTCCAACGTTTCTCCAGAAACGCGTCCCTGTCCTCGATCCTGAGAGTCTAAAGGTACTTAAATGTTGGTGCTTTATATATCAATAAAGTAGTTGGGAAGCCAGTTTGTAAAATGTCGCTGTAGCGAACCAATGATTATTTGCCATTTTGTTTTTCTCTAAAAGTTTTTTGGATTTAAGGTCACTATATAACAGTTTAAAAAACCTCTATAGAAAATGTATTTTGCATTTTCTTCATCATATCAACTTTACAGGTGCAGATAAAAATAATCAGTTTAACTTTTTTCAGGCTTAACACTATATGAAGAATTTAATGAATGAAAATGAATTGAAACATTGCTCTCCTTACTATGCAACCCTGCGTGTCTGCTGTTTTGTTAATACCAAATTGGAATAAACTTCTTTAAAATGTCAGGTTCAGTGAAGCACACAAGTGCAAGTTATGCGGAATGACTTTTCTGGTTATAACGATCACATGGTGGTCCTGTTTATCATTCAGTTGTACATTTATGAATGATTATTATTTATTCCGTTTTTTTATTACTATTATTTTGTCAGATACATCAGTATCTGTGCAAAAATTGACACACATTACACGTACATTAGGGGTGGGCAAGGGCCAGTTAGCATTTTATTTGTATTAGCCTTGGTGAATAACATATTTCTTGAACCTTTTATTTTAAGAAAATCAAGTTTTGCTATCCCCGGACATTGGAGGAATTGCTGCAGCAGGTAGCTGGTCTCCATGAGTCCAGCAGCACATCTCCCACGCTCCCATCGCTGATCATCGTTGACAGGCTGGAGGCTTACCTGTATGGCCCCGGAGATAGCAGACAAACCGGGTTCCATCTGGAACACTTGTCTTGTGCTGCTCATCTTTCTGCACTGCTGTGTGACACAGCGGTCTTCCTCACACAAGGCTCCTCCAGCTCCGCTCCCTGCCAACTCATTGCCTCATATCTATCAGAAAAAGATAGCGGACAAGCTGGTGGACAGACGCACGCCACCGATTCAGTCCTTGATGTTCTTGATCGTTTTTTCCAGGCGCACTGTACTCTGACTCAAGATGAGAGTTATGAAGCTGAAGCACCTGGACTACAGGAGATCTGGCACATTTACATCTCGGGAACATCGGGCTGTAATTCTCAAAGCTGTGAGGACAGGAAAGGTGAAGACCAAGAGTGGCAGCTCTTGATTTCTTCTGGTGGTTTAATGGAGTTTAAGATGGTTTAAATATGTATAATAGGAGAACATGATTAATAAAGTGTTTATTATCTTTTAATGTCACACTTTGGGTAAGAAATCATATCAAAATAAACACACACATTTTATCCAAAACACAATAACCAACCAGCTATAAAAATATGCAAAAATGAGTTCAGTCAACGAAATAAAACAATGAGTGTTACTTTGGAAAATATGTACAAAAAAGTCACATTTACAGTTACAGTGATTTCCTTATATCTGGAAATGTATTAAAATCATAGCTGCAGAGTGCAAACAAGCTATCGTGTAAATATAAAAACAATAAAAACACTTTAAAAGCGTAAGACTGGGATTATTCTATAGTTTTCATTGGAAACAAATCAAATTTTCATTGGAAACAAAATAAGTACTTAAAAGATAAGATGGATAAGTGTAGTTCAATTCCTTCAGAAGAGTATTTCCTAAAAATACAAGGACAAATGTTCATCTTTTTATTTATTTTTAAATCTTTTTAAAATCAAATCAGGAAAATGATATATTTCAAATGTAAAACACTTCTCTGCCCATGCTCAGTGCAGTTGAGTTGTTTCTGACTACATAGATGAGAAACTATAAAAATATGTGCTGTTTTGTCACCACTTCACTGTAATGTATATTTCTTTTGACTAATACTGTTTTTTGTTTGTTTGTTTGTTTGAGGATTTTTCTGAGGATAAACCGTGTTTGGAATTAATTACATAATGTAACTTTTGCATAAGAATTTTGTACAAGTTAATTTTGGGATGATGTTTTATTTTATTTTGCAACTTATATTTGTTTCAGTAATCCTTTGTTAGCAATCAGTCAAACAGCTAAGTGAATGAGTAGTGTGTTGTCTTTCATTATTAAGTTATATGACTATACTATATCAAGTTCTGTCCTCTGTATCAGTTAAAAAACGCAGTGAAGGTGTAAACAAATGCCATGGCCTTAAAAATAATTGAATTAAATCAGTACTACCACACACAGATCCGTAACTGCAAGTCAGTCAACTGAACCGGCTATTTCAAAGAGTTTTGTGTAGTTTAAACATCAAAATGTTCATTCTTACCAGATGAGCACACTGGAGAGCTACAACTTGGCATCTGTTTCTTTAGATGCAGTGTGGCTCTCCTGTTTCAAACCTGTTTCAAGGCTCGGTCGATGTGTAGTCCATCATGTACTTAATTCTGTCTCACCCATCGTCATATACAGGGTGCTTCTTCGCCAGGAAAGCTCTTCTGTGAGCTTCAATCCCATTCTTATACTCATTATTGTGAATATCATCCACTCTGTGCATTGGGCTGTAATCCATCGAGACCCCAGAGTCTACTGCTGCCATATAGGTGTACACTTTGGACATCCAAGTGTAGTTCGGGTATTCAAAGCTTGACTGTGATGAAAGGCGGCTCGACGCAAAGCTCTGCTGCATGGACCCGAGGTCAGAATGAGATTCACATATTTGTTTCCTGGAGGTGAAAAGTATCTCAAGAGGTAAGGTCTCCTCAAGGATGTCGTTGGGAGGTTCCTCTTCCCCTTGGTTGTTGGTGCTGAGAGTAACATAGGCGTCTTGAGACTCCAGCAAAGGTGACCTGCTGCAAGGAACGCCATTACACTGGGGTCCCCTCCAGCTGTCCATCAGCATTTGATTATCTGTTGTGACCTGCCATCCCTCTGACAGGGCTGAATGGGCTCCTTCCTTCCTTCTCTCGACCAGGCCGTCTGTCACACAGTTGTGTGCGGCCAGCAATTTAGAATCTTTGGGCGGGAGAGGCGGGGAAGACGGTGAGGGGCAAGGGCAAAGCTCTGAAAGCACTTCCAAAGAAGAAGCAAATTCTTCTGATCTGAAGAACACCGGCGTCACCCACAGGCCACTGGTCTGCTCCAACCACAACTGCATAAAATTCACAAAGCTGGTGTAAAATGTCCTGGTAAAAATACGTGGTTATGGTTTGAATTTGACAACTTCTGGCCTAGTGAGTGATACCTAACCAGCTCTTCACACCAACTGGCCTCTACTCTGCTGTTAACACTATTTGCATTTGCAATTGTATGTACATCCAACTAATAATAATAATAATAATAATAATAATAATAATAATAATAATAATTTCACCTTACTTATTTTATAGTATTGCCAGCACAAAACAACAAGAAGGCCATATACTGTAGTCATGGTGTTCTTACCTGAAATTCTCCACCATAAACAGTAAACAGTCCATGGAACTTGCTGTCAGGAGTTGGAATATTTGGCCAGATCTTTTTGACGAGATATCTGCAAAGCGTATACGGTGCTGAAGACATTATTGTATATTTTCTTGTCAAATGATCTGCTAATATAAGATTCTGATGGTTACAGTAGAATTTTTATTGTTCAAATGTAATAAGTGACGTGTACAAGCTTGACTGACCTGCGATTGGACATGACTGTAGTAAGGAAGAGCCCAATCAGCACAAAGAAGATAATCAGAGTCAAGGACACAATGAGAAGGTCGAGTTCTGGATGATGCAATACAAAAGACCTTTACGAATGGTCTGATTATGGATAGACACCAGAAACCAACTGGGAAAATCTGGTTTGGTTTGGTTTTACACATTGTACATTATATTTGATGTCTGAAGAAAAACTGACCTGCGGGCAGTGTCTCTATGAAAACAGACTCACTCCAGGCGCTCCAAAAACCACTGTAGCTAATTCCATCCAGTTTTACTCGGACCCGCACCTCGTACTTTGTACCAGGCTGCAACCCTCTCAGGATCAATTCTGAACTGGCTTGTACCATCTCCACCTTTGTTCAGTTGATCAGAGAGGTCCATGTGTTAATCAACCAATTAAGAATTATGCTTCTTTAGATTAACTTTGAACTATTGACAATATTACTATATGTAAAAAGATTAAATTAACATTATACCTGCATCACGTGGCTGTCCACTGCGCTGTAGCTGACCTCATACATCATGCTGTCATCCATATATTTTAGAGGTGGGGGCACCCAGGTCACATTCAACTGACCTTGCTTTCTAGTGTTGGTCACCGTCACATTTGCTGGAGGATCTAAAAGAACTTTGGAGCAGACAGAGACAATTTCAAAGAAATCCTAGTAAAAGTTGTCTACTAGTTGATGTTAAGTGACTGATACCATTTCAGACACTTTCTTGGCTGTAATTGGTTGTTTTATTCAAATGAATGATACATTCTCTAAAACAGTGGAAAAGTTGATGGGACCAGAGGAGTTGACCCATTCTGCTATCTGTACACTGTATCACTGTCAGCAATTTTCAATAATTAGAGTTACAGTTTGAGCATATTTCTAACATGTGGGCTTAATCTGCTTAGTGTATTTAGATTTGACCAATAATGCTTCATTAGCCTTGTATGCCCAGTTGTAAAGACAGTTAAATAAACAGATTAACTTTTACTGAACTACCTCTTAATAAAGATAACATTGCTTTTTGCTGCAAACACCCTGTGCTGAAGAATGTTATTTAAACTGAGTTTATAAAAGGCATAACAAATAATATATTCGTCATAATGACATATGGAATAGTGATTAACACTATCGCAGCACAGCAAGGTTCAAACCTCCTGGAGGCCAGGGAGGTTCTGTATGGTGTTTGCTCCGGGAGCTTACTCTTCCTCCCACAGTCCAGAGACATGCATTTGGAGCATAGGTGAATTGGCCACTCTAAATTTACATAAATTGAGGTATGAATGTGATTGTCAATGGTTGTTCGTCTTTTGGATGTTCCATGCACTCCTCTGACCGGAATCAAAAAAACATAGCAGATGCCATAGCAGAGTTTACAGCAGAATAACTTACAGACCATCTCGACAAGGAGGCTGCGATTGTGAATCAGCATTCCCTCTCGATGAACTTGTATGTCCATTTGGACAAACATCTTGACTCGGTTCAGATGGCAGATGAACAGTTTTTTACTATCTGCGGCAGGGATGGTTCTCAGCGGGCATCTACTGCTGTTTTCATTTCTGATTAGAGAGACGAAGACAAATTCTGAAGGGTCACAGAGGACCATTTCGTGTGTATTTAGGCTGATACAGTACATTGACCTTTGACTGACTCAGACTATTATGACTCTGATATTAATTAAAGATATGTAGAGCAATTTTAAAAAGAAAGACAAAAAAAATAAGAAAATAATACAGACTTATTATCTTATGTGGAATGGGACTTACTGGTAAGTGTATGTGAAAGAGTACTGATCGACAGACCCAGCTCTCTCCTCATCCTCCTCCCAGAAACATATGAAGTCTTTCCTGCCTTCAGCAAAACACTTTGGGTTTTTTGGGTCTTCTTTCAGCATTATGGACACTGAGGAGATGAGAGCAACATGTACATGTAAATGTACTTGCACTCCGTGTACAAAGGCCCCTGGTAAAAATAGGTCTTACATAATATTTAATAAAGGGGTGATACAATGTGATACAAGCAAATATAAAATACAACATAATTTTAAAGTCTAAGGACATTTTATACAATATACTGTCAATATAGGGACAAAAAAGTTTTTCAATTACACAAATGGAATAGTCATTAATTTAATAACAGTTAATAAAAAAATAAAGCTTTGAAAATAGTTACAACTCCGTTTCAACAAATTTATATAGTATAATTTAAAACATTTTGAACACTGTTCGTTTACCACTTAAAATATACCTGCGTTAGGTGCCTTTATAGACAAAAATACAGAGTAAAATGTAATATTTTGCCCATTCTTGTGGGACTGCAATTTAAGACTTTACCTTTTTTGCTAAAGTCTTGCGCTCCTTGGACGTTGGCAGGTGTTCGCGTGGCGCTGAATATTATGGTGAGAAGCAACATTTGGCTCAGGTGATAGGTTATCATCTTTTTGTCTACTCCGTGAATATACTGCGGGCTGCCGTTGTCTGCAGGCATAACTGGACGACCGGTGATCTGTAGCTCTCCCTGTTTTGTTTTGTTTGTTTTTTGCTTTCTTTTCGTCAGATAGCAGAAGAGCGCAGCGCGGTGACACCGCCTGCTGCTGAACGATAAGGTGTGCACTGCGCGAGCTGTTTACCGTCTCAGGCCGAGGTGGAGCGAGATACTTCTGACAAAATTTGACTTGCGATAGGCGGGAAACACGCGCTCAGGGCTGTTTACCACTTGTTAATGATGTTGGAACAGAAGGATATACTCATTAATTCATCAGCAGCACAACTAATGTAGGCCTATATCGTAATGTACATTAATATCAGCAGTTATTTTCGAAAAATACGGTCATTTAACAATGCAAACTATTCAAACGAAGCAATACAAAATCCTTGAGAAAAGCCAAACCCAAAAAAACATCTAATTTATAGCGTTCACTGTTTTCTTTCATATTTCCAACAAAATAAATCTAGTTTAGGATTCCTGGGAACAAAAATCCAAAGTTAGAATATCATGTATCCACCTTGTTCTTAAGCCATTTTGCCACAATATTGGAAGTATGTTTAGGGGAATGTTGATTTGAAGAACCATTTGTGACATATTTATTTTCATGGCCAATATTGTTTAGCCTGGTTTTCAACAAAGTTTCACTTTATTACCTCTCCATCTATGTTGTAAGGCAACTGAAGCAACTCTTACACATTCCACAACAAACCACCTTTATTTCTATTAAGATTCCAAGACTAACACAATACAAATAAAGACTCAGAGAAAGAATAACTTTCACATCAAATAGGTTAAGACATTTACACAGTCACATAAAAATAAGTTAAAATGCACTTTGATTATAAAGAGGAAATGCAAATTTGCAGGTTTTGCAGAAATGTTGCAATGGCAGCAGAGCCCAGTCACATCTGTGTAAAGAACCAGGCTTGAGAAACTCAAACAGACTTGACAAATGTAAGATTGTGATCTATAAAATGTGTTGATGCAAAGTTAGAATCTGGAGAAAAAAAACAGTTGTATTATCTGAATGCACTCATTTATCATGTGAACATTAACATGACTTAATATAATCATAATTTAGACAATGATTAGGTACGGATGGGCATGGAGACTTAACTATCTTAATAATGGCCTGCTTTCCTGCACGTGTCAGAGAGATAGAAATGAAAACGACTAAAGGCAAATCACACACCTACTAGAACCTGACCGTTTCTTATCTGTTTGCTGCACTTGCATGTTTTTCTTCATCCACGCGTTATTATCAGAGCTGCAGATGTTCCCCATTTCTTTGGCTTCGACAAATAACTATCAAGGGAGGTGGGGGGTGGTGAGGAGGGGTAGTATTAGCCCATCCCTGTCACTTAATGTACAATCACACCCTTCTTTGCATCATTAGCGATGGGCAGAATTTGGGGTGTGTGTGTGGGGGGGGGAGGTTTCAGCCAGCCATGTCAACGAAAAATGCAATCGAGCCCTTCTTTGCATCATTACTGATGGGCAGAGGACAGTCTGATAATGCAAAAAATGTGTTTTTCCGTGCAACCAAGGAAACGTAGAGTTTAGAAATAATGCTTTCAAAACGTACACATCCCCATGTGTAAAAGAATAATCATCATGCTATCTTTTTTTTTTTATTTTAATAATCCAATTTAAAAACACGGATCCAGTTAAAATTTGCCTTAAGAAGAAACATGCTATTACCACTGGATGGCTGCTGCAAATGCAGCTCCACACAGACATATGGAGTGAAAACTGAAAGTGCCAGTATCTTCAGTTTGAAATGTACCACCAAAGGAAGGATCCTGCACTTGAGTGCAGTGGAGGAAGAGGAGGATGTGCAATGTTGTCGAACAAAATGGCAGTGTGGTTTCTCTGGTTTCTCAGATAAAATGAAAAAAAATTGTGTTTGTAGGTTAGGAAGTTGAGTGCCTGTTGCCACCGCATCTACGTGGCTGCTTTGTGAAAAGATTGCAATGACACTTCCTCTTTTAAAATGATTACATCTATCCATCTATCAGGGAAACATTTCACTAAAACCTCCCCCAGTTCATCATTCATGAACGTATACAAACATGCCATTAATCATTAGGAAGGACTTTATAATTACTTATTGCACATTTGTAATGTTGCACATTTGCTTATTTCTACTCTTGCTGCACATTTCTACTTCTGGTTAGGGTTAGTCTCATAATGTCTCATATTGCACATCATTATATTGTAAATATATTAATGCTGACGATGCTGCTGTGACAAAGCAATTTTCCATGTCTAGGATGAATAAAAGTAGTTATATTCTATTCTATTCTATTCTATTCTATTCTATTCTATTCTATATTTTATTTAAACTCAAATTTTAGACAAAATGTGAAATGTCTCATTTTTAAAGCACACTTCAACTAATAACTGTCACTGAAATTTAATTAGGGTCACAGTTAGGGAACAATATACAGGTCTTGAACACTCGAAAAATGTTTTTTTATAACGGAACCAATCAGGTACCCCAGTTCAAATACATCTCTGCCATATCTCAATCCCTCATGAAGTAACCTTACAAACCTATAATGTAATTAACATAAATAGGTAACTTAAAGGATATTATTAGATATTTTCATTATTAAAAGATACAGGGGCGATCAGAGAAGTATGAGCGAGGGCCCTACATCCTGCCACAAGCCTCAAGGCACCGTGATATACAGAGTCCAGGGATCGTAGACAATTCAGAGGGTCACGGTGTCAATCTGGAAAATTTGCCACACCTGTGACTCGTTAGTGCACATGGCACCAGCTAATCAAAGACCTGTGGAATTGTATTTTAGTCTCGACTTTGTGGCTGTTCCTTGCCAAATTGTTTGAGCTGACTTTCCAGCGTTGTTTTTTGGATTGATTTCCCGGCTTGGACCTCGCCCGTTCTCGACCTGTCCTGTTCGTCTCTGCCCCGGCATTAGACCCTGTTTCATGACCGCATCAGCCTTCAGTTTTGCCCAGGGTTTCTATATGTGGTCCTAAGGAAAGCCGATCATTGAGTAGAAGATCCCTACAGTGGTGGAAAAGTTTGTTGTTCAGTTTTGAACACATTCACATGTTATTTGTTGACTTTGATACCAACAATGTTCAGAACTGACATGAGACTGTCAAGAATTTAGTTTTGTTTTTATTTTAACAAAACGATTTTTCCACAAATATTTCACGATATTTAAGATTGTGTAAAAAGTTTACGGGTGTCCAAGAACATTTTTCCTCCACTGTATACCTGGACACTAATTTTCTCACTTTCCCCAGGGAAAAGATATTAAGAAAGGGCTCAGGTATCTTCCTACCTTAAATAGGGTTAGGGTTAAAGAAATAAACAAATTTAATTTTAGTAGCATTTAAACAAGTTCTAACTTCTTAAGCTGTCGTTCCACAAGGCTGAAGGCCTTCTGTGAAGAGCCAAGTGCGTCAGCAAGAGTAGAGCCACTACAATAAATGACAGTGTCATCAATGAAGAAATGGAATTTTGCACCAGGGACATTTCTGCCAAGGGCATTAACATAAATACTTAATTTGGGCCTAAAACTGCACCCTGGGGCACACTGGATAAAATATTTAGTATTGTGGATGAAAATTACAACCACACGCCTGCTCGGACAGACCAATGTTCAAAAATAGTTGCTTCAAGATATAATGTATACTGTTTCTATTGAAGCTAGTTCAATAATTTGGGGGAAAAAATGGTTTCACGGGACATGTCATCCACAGGAATGTTGAATAGATATTCTTTATTTTCACAAATTTATTTTATTAGTTTATACAGATACATTTTCCCAAAAATACTTCAATCCAACACCACTAAAGCCTTACAAAAATGGTTCTCACATGATTTTTAAAATTTAGGAAAAAATAAAAACTCTCACACTTGGCTGGAAGAAAGCACCAGTTTCAGGTAGCAGGTACTTAATGGTTAAAAGCTTAATATCGAATATTATTGCAAACTTCTATAGGTGATGAAGGTTTAAACAAACAAACAAAAAAAAACCAAAAAGGCTGTAAAACTAATGTAGTGTTACAAGTGGGTGACCGTGCTCATTGTGGTGCAATACTACATCGATATTTGAAACCAGATAATGCAAAAACTATCACTATTTAGCAGTACACACTGGCATGAAAGATAAGGGATATGGCAACAGGAAAGGAGGTGACAAACAGTCAAATGTAAACCTCTATTGCCACAACAACCAGTTATGGCATAGCATGCAGCACTGGTCAATACCAGCTAAAGGGCAGTGATAAGCCAGTGGAACAAGATCAGTGAAGTGGCAACGTATAGAAAATAATAGATGAACTTGAGTTTTATTTATTTATTCACAGAATTCAAAGGCACTTTTTATTTCAGCTTCAATTATCATGACAAGTTTCATCAGATGCAACACAGAAAAGCTAACAATACTCTCTACTGTGCAGCTTAACAAAGAAAACAAAGATATGAGTTACAGTGGCGATGGCATGTAAGGCATGGGGGGGTTTGTTTGATGGGGAATTCAGCCACTCAACATTTTATGGTATTTGGTTTAGTATTTAAGCACTCTTTTTGACCTTTATAGGGGCACTGTCACTGCGATCTATGCAAAAAACAGTATGATATTTATTAGTGGCATAAACAGTAAGAAAAAAAATAACCTAATAGAAAAAAAGGTTTTCTCTGAAAACGATAGACGGGAACCTGTATTGCTCCACAACCTGTATCGTTCAGCACTAATGGGGGCCGATCGTAAAAGTTATTTGGAGGATGCAGTTGATATTTTTACACTAGTTTTTAGAAATAATTTCCCATCCAAAATAATAATATTAGGATAGAATGGTGTTCATTTTCAATGCTGTCTGAGGGCCTAAAGAGTTCAGCCAACCTGTTCAGGGCTTTAGAATGAATGAAGAGTTAAGGAATAATAATTAAGACACATTTCTGTTATGCACATTATTTTTTGTCTCATCAATACAGCAAGCACATCCCTCTCTGAACCATTATTTTGGCAGCTGCCAGTCAGGATTTCCACATCCATTCACTGGAATTCAACCACTTTAATAGCTATAAACTTGCAAAACTTATAACATAAGAATCTGTTTGTTGCCTGCTGAAAGTTTAGTTTATGAGTAAAGTTAAATTAAAAAGCAAACCATAAAGTTAACTTCAGTACATGTACAGTATATGGATGCCAATATTTGAGCCCTTTAACGACACTGTTGAGGAGGACTGACAGTGAGGAAGAGATGCAGGCTGCAGCAATTTATAGTGTATATATTTATGTGTGTGTGTGTGTGTGAGAGAGAGAGAGAGAGAGAGAGAAAGACAGGGGAGACAGAGAAACAGACAGAGAGTGAGACAGACAGAAATGGCTTAACAAGCACAGCCCCCAGAGCTCTCTGAAGGTGAGTCTTTAAGGCTTTGCTTCCCTTGGTTGGACAGGAAATTGCTGTCTCCTTCCATGCTCTCGTTCATTTTGTCACAGATGATGTCGACGAGACGCTCAAACACTTGTTTTACATTGATGTTGTCTTTTGCGCTGGCTTCAAAGAACTGAAAACCTGAGGTTCACAAAAACACGATTTCACTACAGGCGCTTTAAAAAAAACACACAAAAATGCACCCTAAAGCAATACTTCCGTATGTTAAATATGCTGCTCCTCATACCGAGTTCCTCCGCTAGTCGCTGGCCATCCTCTGTAGGTACCAGCCTGTCATCCTCCAGGTCACACTTGTTACCAACTAGGATCACCTGAGCATTGTCCCACGAGTATGTCTTGATTTGTGTTGCCCTGTAGGAAAAGAATTTGCATTCCACTAAATGCAACAGAAAAAACACCAAAAACAGATAAAATAGGTTCAATCTGTTAAAGGACTGCATTTATATCTCAGAATGACTGATTTGAGAAAAAGTACACTATGACTGACCTTAAGGATCAAAAAAAGCAATCAACCATACTCATGACTTCATTATTTTAACATTACTGACAAAATCTGCTGATTAAACAATGGATGTTTAAACTGAGAGAGTTTCAAAATGTGCAACGCACCAGTCCTGAACAGCACTGAACGAGTCTTGGTTAGTGATGTCATACATAAGCAAGAAGCCCATGGCTCCTCTGTAGTAGGCTGTGGTGATGGTGCGATATCGCTCCTGTCCTGCTGTGTCCTATAAAAAATAAAAACACATGCAGTCTCATTTCTATACTATGCTTCATTCACTTTGGATTTAGTAGGCTCCACAAAACAATACCAAAATAAAATCTGAGTATTGCACACATAATTTCAAACCACAGGGGGCACTATTACCCAAAAAGGCCTAGTTCGCAAATATTAACGTCATCTTGTATATTGTAGAGGTGTATCCTTGCCAAAAACAGTGACAGAGTACCTTATCAGAGTACAGAAATAAAAGGCTACAGCAATGCACATAAATATATAACATATAAATGGGATTACACCAGATGAGGTATGTCACAGCTCAAGGAAATAATAGTTTGGTGAGCGCACAATGCAAAATAATTAAAGCCCATCCACTGTCATAGTTACTTAGTAACCTATGTGAGTAAGCTCTCATTTGCATCAGTAGCCTCTTTGTATGTGTTATTTTCCTCTCAGGAAGGAGCAGGATGAAGATGAGGTGGTGGTTTGGGTTGTCCGGGTAACTAAAGGCCAGTGACTGTAATGTATGTTCCATTCCATCAAGTGGCCGGCGCAAAATCATCACTTTATAAAGGCAGGGAGAACCTTTCTATAACAGATGCTGGATTTATATGCTCTCTTTGTCAGTAATAGTGTTAAATATTTCAGTTCCAACTTTATCACATGCAACATGTATTTGCTAGATAATGGGACATCTATTTTGTGCTAACAATCTCCAGGGTAGATATAATTAACTCTAGCCAGTAAAACATGGCCTCTCTTATCTGTGTATCTTTATAAGACTGCAAACTGGGAAGGTCCCCCGATGTCATAGAGATTCTCAGTCTCATGTTCATGGCGTACACAGAGCGTCTTCTTCTGGACTACAGAGCACAATAAATACAGCTGTGTGCAAAAGGTGAGAGTGTTTGTTTTAAAATAAAAAAAAAAAAAAATAAAAAAAAAAATCTGTCAACTGTTGCCATGACACACAAAAAGTACTGGTGTAAACAGCGCATGTAGACAAAACAAACAATGTTTGCTTTTTTGTTTTGCTTAAAAATGTTTGCAATGTTTTGCTTAAAAACAACGAGTCTGCTTTTCAACGTGCACAGGCCTTGTAGCGCCTTATCAAGCTGGTCTGTTTCCATGATACGCAAAGAGTAACTAGCAGCAAGAGTGGAGTCACTAACAATGCAGGTGCATCTCTGATACATTTAAAAAATGGTGGGGGGAAAAATAAGCTACGTCATCTGCTGGTGTCTGTCCACCGTGCTTTATCAAGAGCTTTATGCAGCGTCATTACAGTAAAAACTACACAAAGAATTATTTAACTTCAAATATTTAACTGTGGTCTGATAACCAAAAGTGAAATGTGTAAACTCACTGGCTCCTGCCAAACACAACTTTCTATCCTCCATCTACTTATTTGATTTTTGGTTTTGTTTTTACCCACTTTTAATTTACTGGAACACAATAAAATCTGCTATGTCCTATAAAAAGCAAAGGCTCATGAAGGTCTTATCTTTGCATGACAGAGTACGTCTTAAATAGTAGAATGGCTGGTCCGGTCCTGTAAGGTTTAAAATTATTTGTGCATCTCAAAGTTCTAGAATCAAGTATTTGGAAATTGCTCCATATGATGGACGAAAGGATGGGTGGATAAAACGATGAATGGATTTTTTTTACATTCCTTGATGTCAAGAAAAAGTTTGACAGGGTTAAATGACACCTTTTCCTGGAACAAAACACCTTTTACATTTCTGACACGGGAGTGTTGAAACCTAAGCTTTGAGGGCTGCAATCTAACCGGGTTTTCTGACCTACTAGACAGATGGACGAGTCTTTCACCTGGGTCATCTCTGGTTTTGGTGAAAGCAAAAAAAACTAGGCTAGATTGCGGCCCTGGAGGACTGGATTAAAATCATGGCAGTGACATGGTACACCAGTGCTGCACTACGTCCTCAATACAGAGGCAGATATGAAGACCTCTGCTTCCTGAGTGGTGGAAATACCAGGTCTCCCTAATTCCACTTAATCAGCAGTGCCATCGGCGATCGGAATGGGCACACGGAGTATGTTCTCCTCCTCGATCCCTGGATAATGACAATTTTACAAGTCATGATGATCAATCTTTCTCTTCTACCATCGCAGACATGGACCATCATCTGGCTTAATGTGTGTTTTGGTGTGTATGTTCCTCTGCTGTTGATTCATTGCAGTTGCAATTCATTGCAGCCAATTGTGCATTACACGCTGGCTCATCAACTGTTTGTTCAAATGAATCACCAGTTTGAATGGTCTTTACAATGTACATGGACACAATTCAAGCACACCAGCCATGGTTTTAGCTTTTTAAAATGCAACCGTGGCATATTTGAGCTGTAAATTCCCAAACTTATTAGCGCAGTGAAAACAATTCAGATGTGAATGTGTCAGATCTCTAGTTCTACTATTTCTTTATTTGATCTTCAGCTAGGTTTAAACTGTACAAACATTAAATATCAATCAGAGTGTCACAGCTGGTCTGCAGCTCGTTGGAGCCAATTGATACTGCATACAAGCTCCGGAACTGGACTCATTCCCTGCCAGCTTGTTCTCTGTGTAATGCGAGTCTTTCCAGCAGATTTGTCCCTGCTTGCCTGCTCGTTGTCAACCCTGTCTGTTCCTGACCTGCCTGTGAAGCCTGATTCCCGGATTACCTGCCTGCCTTTCGTCTCAGACCACGGACTACTGTATTGTACCTGCCTGCTTGTTACTGACCCTGCCTGTTCCCGACTATTCTGCTGCATTCGACTCCCGGTAAACTGACCCACTTCCGCCCCCGACGACGAGACTGACTTGTCCTGCTAATCATCTGTGAAGTTAATAAAGTGGTATTATTTTGATTGATTGTGTCGCATCTGGATTCTTGCCACGTTTCTCACAGAGAACACTAAGGACCAAGCTTTATACCACAATAAGTCAAATCTTTGCACAACCCACAGTGTTAAGTTGCAAAAGCAACAAAACATGTCTAAAGCAACTGGATTGTGACAAGTCTAAATCTAAACCTTAAACCTCTAAACCTGTGTGTGAAAGGTATATTTCAAACTGTCACAACTTGTGTTCACACTGAATTATAGGTTTCACTGGTTAGCAATTATTATTTATTTCAGTCATTATGTGTTACAGACTGTCTGTTATGCTGTGTTTACTTCTCCCAGCTATTTCAATTGCACAAATGAAATCCATAACTACAGTTCACATTTTCACTTACCCATATCTGCAACTTGATCCTCTTGTCATTACGGAAAACTGTCTTCACCTTGAAGTCAATCCCCACGGTGCTGACAAAAGCAGAGGTAAAGGAGTCGTCTGCATAGCGGAACAGGAAGGAGGTTTTGCCCACGCTGCTGTTGCCAATGATAAGCAGCTTGAACATGTAATCAAAGTTCTGGTCAGCCGCATCCTTCTGCGAGGACTGCTGCTGGAGCCGTGAGTCATTGGATGCCATCTAGGAAAGAATTTATAAATGGTATAAAAACAAAACCAATATGAATGCTACCAATTACTAGCAAAAAGCATGCACAGTGTAAAAATAAAAAGCTGGGGTTGGCTCTAATCAGACCCTAGCACAGATATATCCTAGGCATTAGGGAAGCATTTCCTACTGTATGTACAGTGATTTTCGGTATGTGACATTTTTTCTTTTCATTTTCCTCAATTATCACCTTAATGGATATGCTGTAATACAATCACATAAGACTGGAGAGTAAACTTCCAACGCTGGACACGGCTAAAGCAACATTTACAGTCCCATAAAGACCACAGGAGACAACAAAGTCCAAAGAATTTGGACCTTGGCAAGAACCACTTCAAGAACCACTTTTACAGAATATCTCCTCAAAAAGTTGATGAAAGAAAAATAATATATTTCACCAAAGATATGCATCAACAACAAATCTCAGATTGCTATTTTAGTAACATTTGATTTAAATTATTTACATTCTGGCTTAGCATTAACAGAATTTTAAATGGCTGCTCGCTTCACATATACACAGTCAGGTTGGAGTCAAAAAGAGGAAGGTCATTGCTTATGCCCCTGCAGCAGAACTTTCACAAACAGCCCACTAAAGCCCCAGTGAATCCAAGGGCACCTCCTTGAACATGAAGCAAATGAGCACATACAAAATCAGAACACAGTAATGTACATTTTTCATTTACCACCACTTATTTCTCATCAGAGTCACTGGAGCCTACGGAGGAATACACCCTGGACATGTTAGTCCATCCTTGGGTACACACACCATTCAGTCCAGGCCAGCTATTATATTTATCTGCCATAAAACCTTTAGACTGTACTGTCTAAATGTGTATCAGCGCTGCCCCCATCTCCATGGAGACTCAGATCGGCCTCTCCTGCCAGCAGGAACCATCACTTGTCGATGCAATCAGCTCAGCTTTTACCGGGTCATATGGAGATTCCCAGAGCAGATACTGCAAAACCACCAAGGGCTATGGAAAAAAAAACAAAACAAAACAAAACAACAAAACAGAAGAGTGGAGATGAAAGTATAAAAGCCCTGCTTGGAAATCATGCCATGAGTTTAACTGTACACAACTGTGCTTTCGATGACGTTCCTCTCAGAAGAACCTCACAGTTTTGACCTTATTACCATAGCCATTTGATACTACACTGAGATGAACAGCAACTCTAAAACAGAGACAGAAAAAAGTCCATAGAAATAATGTCATGAGACAGTATGTATTCAACAATATTTAGGCCATTTTAACAAAGGCTTCAATCATCGGCAGAATCCGTGTTATTGTAAAAATATGCAACATTTCCCGATTTCATGTAACAATGTCACAGACACGCATCTAACCTGCCATTAATGAGTGTGTTTCTGGTGTTCACACAGACATACGAAGTATACCTTGTTGCACAAATCTGCACAATTTTGTGGCGGTTGAAGAAATGTCGCTTTTTGAGGTTGGACTCGAGCACAACGCTCTTTCACAACTTGACTGCTCAATCAGCACCAAGACACAGTTCCTGGAGGAATTATGCATAGGCCTCATTTCCAGCTGCTCTAATCTTTCCAAGACAAAATCCTGAATCACACGATGCCTTTCTAGAGTTGAGTTAACACACAGTATATTTCCTGACACCACCCAGTCAAAAAAAAAGAAAAAAAAAAACATTTGCATACAGTAATATTTCCATGAACACAGCTCCTATGCCTGAGGTAAAACAATTACATGTCTTCCATGTATACTCTGTAACTTGGGATGTCTCCGGGCAAACTTGTGAATGGTAAGATGATACAAACAGCAATATTCTGTCACTTTAGTAGCATGTACTGGAAATATTTCCAGGGCATACACAGCATTGGGTTCCAGAAAAGACTCCCTTCACATGTTCCTTTACAGTTCAATGGCTAATATTACAAAAAAATAAAATAAAATAAAGACTGACTAGATCGTTAACTACACTGACATTAAAAAAGACAGTTTGGGAGGCTGAAGAGCAACAATAGCCAGCCAAGAGCCCCAACTCTGTAGTGATATCGGGATCGCTATCTTGAGAAAAACAAAAGAAGGACATGACAGTGAATGAGTCTGATGCTGTCATCCAGCACTGTTTGCCCATCTGGGAACCAGCAGCTTGCTGCCTGGCCCGCAGGAAATGACCGAGTACAGATCGATTAGTCTCCAGCTGTCACATCATTTGAGGCAGCGGGCGAAGCGCAAAACGTTCGCGAGAACCCATGCGAGGACCACCCCTACCACTGCAAATATGCTTCAGTTACAACAGCAGTCGATACAAAAGTAAATTAGAAGAGGAAAACCTGTTAGCAGACATGAAAAGAAACTTTGTTTGCACCAGACCCAAAAAGGAAGAGAAAAAAAACAAAACAAAACAAAAAAAGCATCCGAGCACGTAAAACCTTAGCAACTTCACCTCCTTAAGGAAGAAAAACAAATGTCCAAACCTGGTTCCTTTTGTGACAGTGACACAGATGGCGGAAAACCGCAGAGCAAACACCTTATCCTTCCCAGCTCCGGCACCAGACCGCCTCCTGTATTCTCTACCTTATGTCCCGGATATTCGCGACTAAAAGGAAGTCTGGCTACGCAGGGCTGGTGCTGGATCCCTGGAAAAAAAGAAACCGCTTTCGGAAAAACTGTAACAACCTCCTCCAGCGCTCGAGGACAGGGTTATCTACTGCACACGCGCAGTACCCACACCCAGCAGCAGGTGTGTGCGCGCCAGCCCTAACCTTATAGAAGTTAGAATAAATGTCTACGTTTAAATTTTTCATATATGTAAGCCCCCTACATGTGTTTGTCTCACTTGTTATTAGTGACATCAAAGAAAGGTTTACATGAAAAAAAGTATACACACATTTAAATGTAACTAAACAAACAACAACTAGTAGCTGATTACCCTAACATAACAGAACGATTGGAAACAAGAAAATCTAGCATGGCTCTGTTACAAAACAGCCTTCCAGGCAGCACATTCTTACTGGCTGTCTTTCAACTGCAGCTCAGTGTCAAAATATTTCGTTTTGACTCTCCGAAAGGTATTTTCTCTGAGCCTACGGTAGCTCATCTAGCTGAATCTACCAGTGC
Source organism: Pao palembangensis (assembly GCA_015343265.1). Classification (NCBI taxonomy): domain Eukaryota; kingdom Metazoa; phylum Chordata; class Actinopteri; order Tetraodontiformes; family Tetraodontidae; genus Pao; species Pao palembangensis. The sequence goes on along the minus strand of CM027085.1, from coordinate 8,623,417 downwards.
CAGACAGCTTTCTTCTTCCAGTCATGTTGGAAATTTGGTTAACTGATGGGTTTAATTTCTTCACCAAATTTCAACTGTGTTTGTTGTCCTAATAAATGCTATAACTCCAAAGTTTATATTTAAAATTAATTTTAATGCTCACCTTGGCATAAACTATGAATATTTGTACTATTTACCATTATTTTGAATGTTATCCTTGCTAATAAAACCATTGTGATTTATAACCATCTAACTGAAATAATTAAAACTGGAAATATGTTTTAGAGGTAATAGTGCGGTTTTACTGGAGGCAGCTACTGTTAGCAATGTTAATTTCCTTGGGTTGGACAGGAATGACTGGAAAGGGAATTGGAGAAAGTCTCCCACACCTTTTCCTCTGCTTCCTCATGCTTTAGTCTGCACAGGAGACATTTTCTGTTTGTTTTATTTATTTTTTTTTTCATGCTCACAGGACAGATCCAGCCAGCGATAACACTTTCATGCTGTAATGAGTCCATTTAGCCTCTGTCCCACTATTACCAGTTCACCTAACCTGTCAAGAAGTATTACACTCAAAATCACCATAAAATGCATTAAGAAGGTTACAATTTTATTTCTTAGTTAAACATTATCATAGTGTAGGAACATCTACCTACTGTTTGTCAAATTAATAAGTGAAGTAGATTAACATGTGGAACCTCTCTCTTACTTATTAAAATACAGATTCAGCATTCAGTATTCACTCATCAATGAGAACACAGTTACTTTCAATACTTTTCGGTAAAACAACTCTTTCCTTGGAGAGCAATATCATTTAATGAAAGTGCTGGATATAATTTTAATATGATATACATTATGCTCTGATAGTAAACGCTCTAGACAATTTTTAGAATTTGGCTTATTACAAAACATCACCTCCTGCTGGCGGCACAAATAATTGCTCGCGAATGATAACTTTTATCATGTCTTTCAATAAATTGTATTCTCGACATAGATTGTCATTAGTTATTCAATCAAACGATTAAAAAAAATATATAAAGCAAAAAATAGATCTTATTTGTTTGAGACGGTGTTAAGTATATACAGTGCCTTACAAGACAAAATCGGGCTTATTGTTGTCTTAAAATTTTGTAGATTCTGTGGAACATTATTTGTAATTAAAGTCATTCATAAAAACACTTATCAGTACTGACAACTATGTAAATTCTGCACACAAAAAAATCCAAAAATCACACATTTTTTTGCCATAAAATTGAAAATGTAATGACACTAGCTGACATAATCTCTTTATCTAAATATTAGACAGATTAAGAGCTGTGTAAACCAAATTAGTTGTGGTGCACAAGAAGCCTATCAGGTTGCAAAGGCTAGATAGGCCATGGTAACGGCCAAATGAGCTCCTATACCCTCTGTACTTGGGGTCTTGCTCTCTGAGCTTCGCATAAGCTTCCCTCTGGCTGTTCCGGCCAATCTGGTTTCCCAGGCCATGACCCTTCTCTATCTCCATCTTTTGTAGCATCAGCTCAGTGACTGATGGGCCAAACCACTGGGCATTCAGACAAGCCATGATCAGGGCCACAAAGTACAGAGCCATCTGCAAGAAAATAAACATTATGGTAATAATTTACTTGCTGATAATAATTGCATTTGTAAGTAGATTAAAATATGTATCTTCGTTGCTTAACCTGCACACTTTCATGGCCATCTAGCAGCTCTCTAGGATGATACACAGCATACAAAGCCAGACTGATAACACTGCTACCCATCTGACAGTAGAAATAAACAGGAAAGAGTTTACTCTGCAGTAGGCCAAAGGTGTGTAACGTAACCTGCTGGACCAGCACGAAACCTAAAAGCACATAATCAGAGATCACAAAGCGTGATCAGGAAGGTGAGCTGAATGAGTAATGCACATCATGCAGTTGTGATTTTAGGGTTGTACCTGCGATGAAGGTAACCCAGACCTGCATTCCCCAGGAGAATGAAAGCACTAGAAGATGAAGAACTTTGGCTAAGGCTGTGGGGTCTCCTTCTGTGACCATGTTGGTGCTGTATAAAATATAAATATGACTGATTGATGCTGTTCTATATAAATAATAACAGCAAAATTAAAACCTTTTGCACCTCAGTACAATGGACAACACATTTCATGACAGACATCAACATTTAAAACTGTGAAAACATCGGTTTTTAAGATAGAAGACAGAAACATGTTTCAATATATGTTTAAGCTGTAATGGCGTTTATAGACTGTAGCGACTGATAAGAAAACTAATGGGAAAATCTATAACACGTAATATATGAGAATTAGTTTTTCTATTGATCAAAACTAAACATAAACTAAGGTCTCCTATCTGCTCACTCCCAGCAGCCCGTAAGAAATTCAGAGAGAGATAAGAGTGCTAAGGCAGCGTACATATAAAAACACGTCAGTTAATTTATGACGGCATTGTAGAGAAAAAAAAAAAAAAAAGGTGCAGCAACACTAACATGGGGTGTGTTTATCTCACTGTGTTATCTCATCCCCCAAGAGGTGGGATTCTATATATTAGCCGCCAAGCTAGTAAAGAGCTACAATGCTTTAGCATTACGTTACGCCAACTGCTACAAATTGTTCACGCAATTTGTTACCACTTTATTTACTAGGTTTACCCAAACCCACACTCACCTTTCTTTTCTTCTGTCAGTGCCACGGGGGGAAAAAATCGTGGAATATTTATGAGCAAAGTCCAACGTTCAGTCTAGCCGCTTCCGCTCTGGTCAAACGTAATCAGTAACTCCGCCCCTCGAGCGAAGACAGAAAGGACGGCATCTTTGGAAGAGCTAGTATGATAATATTCTCTATTTTTAGAGTGCTAGCTAACAGCCTTAAAGGATAAATAATAAAAATTCTCTCTTTAAAACCTCTTTTTTTAGTCGTTTAAACGGTTTCCACTTTATAAACAAAGGTGCACCTCATAGTTAATGGTTCATTCAATTAAATTGAATACTACACATTCCAACTGCCTTTCAAAGGAAAGCATGTCTTCATGCCAAATAATTGCTGTATTGCCATGCAATGTGTGCGGGGTCTGAAGAGACTGCAAAAGGGTATAAGCTTCCATGAGGAGTACACAAACTTTCTGTCTGATGTCATTAGCAATGGCTACGCCTGTACTCCGCACAGATGTTTCCGTAGACTATGCCAGCCACTTGGTTATGGCGTTCCATGTATGCTTTCCCTGCCAACATCTTACACCCTGCAGTTATGTGTTGGATTGTCTCAGGTGCCTCCTTGCACAGTCTACACCTTGGGTCTTGTCTGGTGTTGTATATCTGGGCCTCTATTGCTCCGGTGCTTAGGGCTTGCTCCTGTGCAAACAGGATGAGCGCCTCTGTGCTGTTCTGTAGGCCAGCCCTCTCTAGCCATTGGTAGGACTTCTTGAGATCAGCCACTTCAGCTATGTTCCGGTGGTACATCCCGTGTAGGGGCTTGTCCTCCCATGACAGTCCCTCCTTCAGCACCTCCTGATCTTGCCATTGTCTGAGACATTCACTGAGCACGTCATCCATCTTGTCCTTGATGTACTCATGGAGCTTGACTGTTTTGTCCTGGATAGTGGCTCTCACGCTCACTAGTCCTCGGCCTCCTTCCTTACGGCTTGTGTACAGTCTCAGGGTGCTGGATTTGGAATGGAACCTGCCATGCATGGTGAGGAGCTTTCGTGTCTTAACATCTGTGGTCTGTATCTCTTCCTTTGGCCACCTTATTATTGCTGCAGGGTATCTGATCACTGCCAGGGCGTAACTGTTTATTGCCCAGAACTTGTCTTACTTGCTGGAGGTATTTGGCTGTTGCCGCTTTCCTTGTTGCCTGTTCAAGGTTGCCATTTGCCTGTGGTATTCCAAGGTACTTGTAACTGTCCTCATTGTCTGCTATTGTTCCTTCTGGGAGCAAGACCACTTCAGTGTGGACTACCTTGCCTCTCTTTGTCACCATCCTACTACATTTCTCAAGCCCGAATGACATCCCAATGTCGTTGTTGTAGATCCTAGTAGTGTGGATCAGGGAGTCTGTGTCCCGTTCGCTCTTAGCGTACAGCTTGATGTCATCCATGTAGAGGAGGTGACTGATCGTGGCCCCATTCCTGAGGCCTTCCTTCAGGCCTATGCAGAACAGCAGTGGGGACAGAGCATCTCCTTGTTATATGCCACATTTGATGGACACTTGTGCAAGTGGCTTGCCATTGGCCTCCAGGGTGGTTTTCCACAACCTCATCGAGTTCGCAACGAACGCTCTTAGAGTCCTGTTGATGTTGTACAGCTTCAAGCATTCAGTGATCCATGTGTGGAATCGAGTCATAGGCTTTCTTGTAATCAATCCAGGCAGTGCACAAGTTGGTATTCAGGGCTTGCAGTCTTGGGCAACATATAAATATATATATATAAATATATATATATTTATGATGTAATAATATAGTTGAGTATTTTGGTAATTGGAGAAGTGATATGCAGCTAAAAAAGTTACAGTGGATGGCATGGATATTGAAAAATGTGAGGTTGGTATTTTTTGAACCCGAGGGGGCAGTGTTGCAACAATAAGGTTTTCGGCTGCCATAATAATTCCCACGAAGAAGTTCTACTTCACCGCAGTCTTATAGGTGGTTGAAAAATATCGCTATCTATAGTCAAGGTAAGAACGTTAATTACGTCTTACACTTATAACGATTTGCATCAGTGTGTCATTAAATTGCACGTCCAAGGGTAAGTAAGCTTTTGACCTTAGCGTCTTCATCATGAGCCACATAACATTGCAGTCCCCGTGCCCTTGAATACCACTTAATAGCTGTAAGCTAACCCTGTTAGCCTAGAATCAAGGAGCCTCAATTAAAACAAGTTTATGGGATTTGTTGTAGACCATACTCTCGTATAACACGGAGGTTACTACATAGACGTGGAAAAACTAGTTGAATTCATAATAGATATAGTAATACTATTTTAATGTGAAAAATCCAATAATATTCTGAGGGAACGCAAGTGATGGTAAAAGGTGTCATATTTATCAAGTAAATATTTAACACAATGCACAATTTTAAAATCAGGATTCTATCAGCATTTCAATTTGCTGGTACTTTGCTGTAGACTACGTCGGACTGAACAATAAACGTCTCAATTCTACATTCTCAAGCCTAATGTTCACTATATGATCAATTGTTTGTGCAATATTTATAGGTGCTGGCATAATTTATGCGAAAGTAACACTTGTAAACATAATTGCATTTTTTTTTAGACAGCTTATTAAAAACGCATTTAGTTATGTATCTGCAAACAATAAACCCATTTTAAATGCAGTTCTAAAACAGACGGTATGAGTTCTCTGCAGAGCAACAGAAAAATTGAAAAAAGTATTAAAGTAATAAAAAGCTGTTTTATCTGCTTTCTCACTTGCAGAGTCATGTTGCGACTGCCGCTTATAGGCCGGACCGTGGCCAGGGCATCAAAAGGCAGCTTGGCTCCCTCCACCACTGGTAATATTCATCACTTTTTAAAAATATTCTCTTCTTCATTTATAACTGTCAAATATGTAATAGAGTTACTAATGTACAGTTACTAATACAATTTTTTTTTATTTATGTCTACATCGTGCTTTTAATAACAGTTTATATAGTAGTGTTAGATTAATTTGTCATCTAATTATAGAAAATATGTTCTTTTTGTAATATTTTCTGTCTGAATAGTAGTGCGGGCTGCCAGTAACATGGTGGAAGTGTTTGTGGATGGAAAACCTGTGGAAGTGGAGCCTGGAACCACTGTGCTGCAGGTGAGAAAATGGCAAAATATTTTATCAATGTTGTGTTTCTATTTGTTAATGCTGTGAATTTGTGAAATTAAAGTTGCTAGTCAATTAGCCTTTTTCCTCAATGATTTTAATAATAAATGGCTAATGATAGATGGATCAGTGGTTGCAAATAAAACCTTTTTTATGCTTCCTGTTACCTGATGCTTGTTTAATGACTGCTCTAGGCCTGTGAAAAGGCAGGAATCCAGATCCCCAGATTCTGCTACCATGAGCGCCTGTCAGTGGCAGGAAATTGCCGTATGTGTTTGGTGGAAATTGAAAAAGCTCCCAAGGTAACAGTGAAATATTTATTTTCATATAAACCTAGACAGTGCTGTATAGCAATCCTTTGTCATGTATCATGTTACTGTGGATAGCAAATCTTACACTCAGTATGGAAATTGGAGCCAAATTGTGAAGAACTTTAACATCAAAATCAGTTGTCAGAGTCAGTTACCATTTTAAACACGTGCTGTCCAGTAGAACCGCTTTCGACCAAAGATTGTGTCATCAAAATGACTGTCATTTTGATGACACAATCTTTGTCATTGACAATGGCCCTCATTTAGCAACCGTAGGTATGGCAGAAAACTGTGCACATGGCCATTTTCACGCAAGCATCGGCATTTATCAATCTGAACGTGCGCGTACGATCCGCTCAAATCTCACGTCAGGTGTGACATCGTGTACGCAAGTTAGAGTCAATGTGGATTCGTGGTGCAGCACAGCAAAATCTTAACAAATTAAAAATAATGATTAAACAAACAAACTGGTCATTAAGCACAGACAACCACATATTCCGTACAGATTAAAAAGCCAACAAATATCGCTGAATAAAATAAATAAATCTGTTTTTTCAGAAGTGTTTTGATTCACCTGATAAAAACATAACAAAACAGTTTTTCCTGAGAAATTATTTTTCGGACTTAATTCCTTTCTTTTTGTTGTTTTTTTGTGTAATCTTGTCGGAGTTACTGTTTTCTGTTTTTTCGTGGTCATTGTCACAAGATCTAATAACTGGTGAATCTGCCACAGAGCAGCAGCGTCATTTCAACTGTGCGCACACATGCGTGACTGTGGAGCGCTGCGTCAGGGCAGCAACACGTTTGCTTGTCCACGGCGGTGCCCACTGTTCTCCAGACAGCGTTTTTCTGGGCTCCTTTAACACCAGTTTTCATGCTTCCAAACGCACGTCCTTCTTTAACCTCCACCCCAGACTCGAGGGGAACAACTTCCAGCTCGGAAATGTTTCGTTTCTTTCTCAGGTTTCTCTTCTTAATTTTTGACTTCAGCCTCTGAAACATAAATATTTAAGGGCGTAATATGTTAATGATGATCGTTTTCAGCCGGCACATTTATCAGGTCCCGGTCATTCGTACGCTGGGATTGGCCATATACGAAATTTTCATGAATCACACTTAGGTTTTTTCGTACCATGACTTCTGCACTCAGATCTGCGCATGTTTCTACGCAAGATTGATACATGAGGGTCAATATCGCTAAATTGTTATACCAAATAGAAGACACATAGGAGCATATTCTTTGTCTGTTTTTTTGCGCACATGTGGACAGAAAATCAATCAGGTAGTTCATGCATTGGTCAGCTTAATAAAAATTAAATGGCAATGATGTTGCAGAAACTAATCTTTACCAGTCTGAGTAAATGTATACTATACGTAGCAAGTATTTTTGACTAAGTTGTAGGTATACAAAGCATTAAGTAAGTGGAAAACAGAAAGCATAACACAATTCGAAAGACATTGATGTAATTGCTTACAGTATTATTGTTTGATGGTTGTTGATGGTTGTTGTGTCATGTTCCTAAGCCCGTGGCAGCCTGTGCAATGCCCGTCATGAAGGGGTGGAACATTCTCACCAACTCCGAAAAGACACGTAAAGCCAGGTAAAAATAAATAAAACAACACTATCAAATATGAGTTGAAAATTATTTATAGTATTGCTTAGAATGATGTTCGAATTGCCTGTGTTTATATTGAAGAGAGGGAGTGATGGAGTTCCTGTTGGCCAATCACCCACTGGATTGCCCCATTTGTGATCAGGGAGGCGAATGTGATCTTCAGGTAGATGTGCAAAGCTATACCAGCTCCATAATCATGTTCCTCCATACCAGTGCCCCAGGCATCCCGCTCAGTTCCTTGCAGAGGTTGGAGTTCTTCACGTGTCCGCCCCCCTCCCAAGTCTTTTTTTTGAGATTTTTTTTAACGATGATTACATGCATATTCATGAGAATTTTGCACAATTTGATCAGTTTATAGGCAAAGATGCTTCCATTCCTAATAGCTATTGGTTTTCAGGATCAATCCATGCAGTTTGGGTCTGACCGCAGCCGTTTGTCAGAGGGAAAAAGAGCAGTGGAGGACAAAAATATTGGGCCACTCATCAAAACCATTATGACACGTTGCATCCAGTGTACGCGCTGTGTTCGGTGAGAATATAACAAACATTCATACCTTTCAGCAATAGTGCTAGGACTAAATATCATATCAATGACCTGCACTCACTCCAAGTACTTTTTCAGTTGTTATAGCATCTCATTGATAATATGCTATTCATTACTATAAATAAATGGTATATTGTCCACTTAGTTATCAAGATAAAAAGGTATTGTTTGTGTGTTAAAAAATGTTATGTCACAGTTTAAACTGTACAAATATTAGTATTAGACACATACAGTAGTGAAGATGGTCATCAGGTCATGACTGACGAATGAGTCACATGAAAAGATGGTCTGCTGACGCAACATAATGTACTGCCCGTTTAATGGAATTATGACAAAAGTGCATATCTGATTTGTACTCGACAGTGCTAAAATTACTTTGTCTTCTCCCACTTTAGCTTATTTAATGTAAATGTAACAAAAAATATCAGTAAAGACTTGGAAATAACAAAGAAATAATTAATTACAAACATAAGTTACTGTTTATGAAAATTCAATGAATGCTGTCCTCCAAGACATCAGGAGTAAAGGCACTTTAGGACCAAGACCATGATAATTGTAAAAACAGATGGCGTTTTCCCACATCTGAAAAGTGCATCAAAAGAAAAAACAAATCAAAATTTCTAGGTACTGGCTCTATAATATGCGTGAGGTTTCAATTGTGTTGATTGCACTCAAGTTAATTCAATAAAAAAAAAAAAAAAAATTATCCGTTACTGTTCTTGGCATCTGTTACACTCGCCCATTACCCTAAGTGAAGTGGCCATTTTGCTGAATTAGTTCCATTATGGTTTGTGTCTGTGAAGGTTTGCTAGTGAGATAGCCGGTGTTGAAGACTTGGGAACAACAGGAAGAGGAAACAACTTGCAGATTGGCACATATGTAGAGAAGATGTTCATGTCGGAGCTCTCGGGAAACGTCATTGATGTCTGTCCTGTGGGAGCACTGACCTCTAAACCTTATGCTTTCACTGCAAGACCATGGGAGACCAGGTGGACATTATTTTACTTTGTCTATACTGTTATCTCACTGAAACAGTTGCGTTAGTCATTAGATTAATTTATAACCTTATTTTTAGTTTGGTCTCCTTGTGATGTGATTATCTCAATTTTCTGCTGTTATTGCAGGAAAACTTCGTCAATTGACGTGTTGGATGCCGTGGGCAGTAATATTGTGGTGAGCACAAGAGGTGGTGAGGTGATGAGGGTGTTGCCCAGGCTGAATGAAGACGTTAATGAAGAATGGATTTCTGACAAGACCAGGTAAATCCAATGGCGCAACACAAGTGGATATGGATTATTTTATTAACTTTGTAGGTGTGCGCAATAGTGAGCTACAACAGCACTTTATAGGCCACGTTTTAGGGGAACGAGATAGTGAGTTGTACAGTAAGAGCCACTATCCTAGTACCACGTCGAGGAAAACCATGTTTGACCTTTGCTTACACAAGATCTTCCATCAATTCAATTTTCAATTCAATTTTATTTATATAGCACCTTTTACAATAAAATTGTCTCTAGGTGCTTTACAGAGGTAGAAGCCCAGAGCCTGAACCCCGAGGTAAGCACAGTGGCAAGGAACAACTCCCTTTTAACAGGAAGAAACCTTGAGCAGGACCAGGCTTACAAGGAGGAACCATCCTGCTGAAAGTCGGCTGGGTAAAGGAGGAGAAGAAGAGGGAGACAGGACAGAGAGAATAAAGAGAGAGAGAGAGGGAGAATAGATACAATCATAAGAACAGGTACAATCATAGAACCATAGAAATACAAATAAAATACAATCATAGAAATACAAACAATTCAGACATAATATATATAATACATAATACCGCATTAGCATGTTGTTCTAAAATGAGGAACGGTGTAGGCAGGTTGTAAATGGAATAGCATAGGCAGGTGCTGACAGTGGACCCTGAGTTTGTCAGAGGCCGAGGTCCGTGCAGCACGAAGGCCTGAAGATGGAAGACCTGGAGGGAGGGAGGGAGGGAGAGAAGACTGGACCCAGATAATCCCGGTGAAGAGGAGAGGAGGCGAGGGAGTGGTTGGTGTTGAGGAAGTGGGGAACTGCTTAGTGGATCATGTTTGTGTCCCCAGCAGCGTAGCCTATAGCAGCATAGCTGTGCTAAAAATTGAAGAATAAGAGTTTGATGGCCCTATTCTACCTGTAACTGTGAGAACTGACTGTAACTAGATCTATCAATCCTACACACTTTTTGAGGCTAACTGTACGCTTTACTGAACAGCAAGGTTTTAAGTTTGATCTTAAAGGCAGACGTGGTGTCTGCCTCTCGGACCCAGGTTGGTAACTGGTTCCACAGTAAAGCTGCCCGATAGCTGAAAGCTCGTCCTCCCAATCTATTTTGATGAATTCTAGGAACTGTAAACCTGCATTCTGTGATCTGAGTGTTCTTTTAGGAATATACGGAACTATGAGATCCTGAAAGTATGATGGAGATAGTCCATTGAGAGCTTTATATGTTAGGAGAATCTTAAAATCTATTCTAGATTTCACCGGAAGCCAGTGAAGAGAAGCTAAAACTGGAGAGATATGCTCCCTGGTGCTGATTCCTGTCAGAACTCTGGCTGCAGTGTTCTGGATCAGCTGCAGATTATTAATGGAATAATTTGGACATCCTGACAGTAATGAGTTGCAGTAGTCCAGTCTAGAGGTAACAAAAGCATGGACGAGTTTTTCAGCATCACTCTGTGACAGGATGCTCCTGATCTTGGCAATATTATGGAGGTGAAAGAAGGCGGTCCTAGAAACCTGTATAATATGAGGGAGAAATGACATGTCCTGGTCCAAGATAACTCCCAGGTTCCTTGCAGCCGTACTGGAGGACAAAGTAGTGCCATCCAAAGAGAGAATGCTATCTGGTAATCTAGTCCTCAGATGTTTAGCTCCAAGAACAATGACTTCAGTTTTGTCTGAGTTTAAAAGTAGGAAATTGGAGGTCATCCAGTCTTTCATGTCTTTGAGACATGCCTGGAGTTTGGCTAACGGCTCTGTTTCATCAGGTTTCATGGATAAATACAGCTGCGTATCGTCAGCATAGCAATGAAAATTTATGCCGTGTCCCTGAATAATATTTCCTAGAGGGAGCATGTAAAGAGTGAACAGGATTGGCCCAAGCACTGAACCCTGTGGAACACCATGATGAACCTTTGTGCACTCAGAGGAAGCATCATTAACATGAACAAAATGAAATCGATCTGATAAATAAGATTTAAACCAGTCTAGAGCTGTCCCTGTGATCCTAATCTCATGCTGTAGTCTTTGTAATAAAATGCTGTGATTTACAGTATCAAAGGCAGCACCGAGGTACAGTAAAACCAGTAAAACCTCGGCTGCGAAACCGATCCAGCAAGAGTTGGAGGTCACAGACCGATAAAGCCAACAGGACCACGTCATCTGCAAAGAACAGAGACTTGATCCTGAGGTCACCAAACCGGACCCCTTCAACACCATGGCTGCGCCTAGAAATTCTGCCTATAAAGGTTATGAACAGAATCGGTCATGGGGTCTGGCCGGTCACAGCCCAAAGAGGCAACGTAGAACCCCCTCCCGTGGGCTCACCACCTGCAGGAGGGGCCAAAGGAGTCGGGTGCAGTGTGTGTGGCAGCCGAAGGCAGGGACTTTGGCGGTTTGATCACCGGCTGCAGAAGCCAGCTCTTTGTACAACATTTTGACTATATTCTTAATACTGACAACTACATGGGAACTTGCTGGTTTTCAACTGAAATATGTCCTGATTTAATTAGTTTAAAAAAAAAAAAAAAAAAAAAAAAAAAGGTTTGTCTTCTCAGGTTTGCATATGACGGTCTGAAGAGACAGAGACTGACTCAACCATTGGTCAAAGATGCTTCAGGTCAGCTGACACCTGCAACCTGGGAGGACGCACTCATCCGGTTCGCTGGAGCAGTAAGTTATGTTAACAGTTCAAACTGTTCGTTATTTGTCTTTGTTGCAAATGTGATGATTATTTTTTTGGTTTAATGAGAACTATCACATTCAAGGGTGTCGTCCTCTGTTCATTGTATAGCTGCAGGGCGTGCAGGGCAATGAAGTAGCAGCCATTGCAGGAGGCATGGTGGATGCTGAATCTCTGGTCTGCCTCAAAGATCTCCTCAACAGACTTGACTCGGAAAACCTCTGCACTGAGGAACTCTTCCCAATGGCAGGTGCAGGGTAAGATTATAATGTGTGGGATGATGTCACAATGTTGTTTAGAGAGAGAGACACGCACCATCACTAGAACATTTATAAAAATGGCTCATAAAACACTACAGACCACGTGAGCTATGATTTTAAGAAGCCTTCATAGGTAACGTTTGTCACACCTGAGCTCAGGGATTATCAGCAATAGCAAAATCATCAGCAATACTACAAATACAGGACAAATGATGCACACAGTTATTTCTTATTATTAGAAAAAAAATTGTAAGTATCGCCTTTAAAACTCTCCAGTTAAAAGCCTGTGTGATCTCTCTGCAGCTCCGACCTGCGGTCCAACTACCTGCTGAACTCGCGTATTGCCGGCATTGAGGACTGTGACCTACTGTTGCTCATAGGAACCAACCCACGTTATGAAGCTCCACTCTTCAATGCCCGAATCCGCAAGAGGTAATATTTGTTCACCCCTGCACACTAGCACACATTAGTCTTTTTAGTATTAACAGCCATTTACAGATGGCTGGCTACAGAGTCATTAGACCCATCACCATATATATAGAATTTTTTAATCTGGTCCTCGGTTGATATTTTTGATTCCATTGAATATTGATTTTTTTTTTTTTTCATTTAACTGAAAGAAACTGCATTAACCCACATTGAACAATACAACTCCGTACATTCTTCAGACGCAGCTGCAGAAACAAATAAGAGGGGGGGGTATTGGATTTTTTTCAGGGGGCACACTTTTTTTAAACTGCATTTATCTGCCTCAGGCTGAACAGCGGCTCTGTGGCCAGTCCTTGAGTATTGTAATATTTTCTCTCACTAACGTGGCAGTCTTTCCTTTAACATATATATTAAAGAAAAACAAAATACAGTAGTGCAGTGCTGTGTTTATTTATTAAACTCACACCTCATTCAAGGGGGCTGAGGTGTTCAGAGAGCATCTCCACTTCTATTAGAAACATAAGCTGATGTCAAATGAACACTGGAGTTACCATCCATGCTAGGGCCCAACATGGATGTTAACTCCAGTGTTACTATTTGCCTTCGGTCCTGTCCTTTCCTGTCCTGTCCTGTCCTGTCCTGTCCTGTCCTGTCCTTTCCTTTCCTGTCCTTTCCTTTCCTTTCCTTTCCTGTCCTTTCTTTTTTTTTGTCGAAAATAAAATTGCTGAGTATTGATCTGGTAAGCGGCATGCCCCCCTCTACTTGTAAACACCTTGCCTTTGTTCGGTTGACTTGATAGTTTAGGTGGGATTAATAGAAGATGGATACTCTGACAGAAAAAATAAAACCCAAATAAAATTAACAGAGAACTTTGCTTTTAGTCCAGTCCCATGGCGCCTGTTCTGTAGCTTGCTAGAGTTTAGCAGAAGTTGGCGTGGTTAAAGATCAGACGACAGATTGGCTGTCCTGTATGTCAATCGAAAGACAAACGTCATAGTGCAGATGGATGTCATGCGATCTACCTGCACTCCCTTTGTGATCGACCAGTCGATTGCGATCAACGTATTGGGCACCCCTGGTCTGTAGGATGTAACAGTAGTACATCTGGAAAACACAATATTTATTAGTTTGTATCCATGTAACTTTTCTGTGTTTTTCAATGCTGATTACATATTTTGGTCCATAGCAGTTTACAGTAGAAGTAAAGTGTGTAGGATTACATTATATATTTAATGTGAATCATGTGTAAATTGTCATTAGAGGGGTAATAAAATTTTGATAAACTAAAGATGAAATGCAACACAGGAAAACATAGCAGAATCTTACAGCTGTCTAAATAGTAATGCAAGATTAAAGCGAAAAGAATGTAAAATTAAGTTGAATGGTCTTTCTGTTTTTTCTGTCAGCTGGCTCCACAATGAACTAAACGTAGCTGTGGTTGGTCATAAGGTCGATCTGAGCTACTCTTATCACCACCTCGGCGAGGATGTGTCAGTATTGAAGGAGTTGGCGAATGGCACACACCCTTTCTGTCAGGTAAATATATTCTGTATGTTACAGAGAGGATTGAGAAGGAATTTTGCCACACTTTGGTTGTACTTGAATGCATCTTTTTTTTCCTGTCTTCAGGCTCTTTTAGCTGCGAAACGTCCAGTTGTGGTTGTCGGCAGTAGCTGTCTTCAGAGAGAAGATGGAGCTGCCATTTTAAATGTCGTTTCCACTATTGCTCAGAATACCAGAAGCAGTGGTAATGTGGAACAGGGGTGGAAAGTTCTTAACATCTTACAAAGGTATGACCTGATCGAATTTGATATTTTGCTAAAATTTGAACTGTTATTATTTTTTCCTCTCTTTTGCCACATGTGTACAGTATATGTTTAAAATGTAATATAAGGCACCCTATTTGTTTTTTTTTTTCCACTCATATTTTATGTGAATAGAGTAGCCAGCCAGGTGGCAGCATTGGACCTGGGCTACAAGGCTGGCGTTGACGCTATAAGGAAAAATCCCCCCAAAATCCTCTTTCTGCTAGGAGCCGATGTGGGTTGCATTACCAGAGCTGACCTGCCTAAAAACAGCCTCATCGTCTACCAAGGTACACTACACATACAAAAACACAACTCATACATGCATACAATGTATGTGTGTATTAATGCTATAAACCAGTATCAGCAGTGACTTGTGGTGAGTTTCGTGGCTGGTGAGGCACTGATGTCATCACAATCACATTTCCAAACATATCAACCCTACAGACTATCTTATCCAATATTTGATTGGCAGCAGTTAACAGGTTATGTTTAAAGTCTCATATCAGCATTCTTTACACATACAAAGTGTAGCACAAAAAAACAGACTTAATTGTGTTTTATTTAATTGTGTGCCTCACTTCAGGTCTTGCTGGAGTAGTTGAACAGTAAATGTGAAAAATCTGCGATTTTAACAAATTATCTAAAACTGGTGAAGATAAGTGGTAAATAGGTACAAATCACTATATAAAGACAACCATTTTTTTATTTTTTCATTTTACATTTTTTTCCCTTTCATGATGACATGTGAGGCCATGCCTCACCTGCCTCCCCTGACATCATGTCACTGATTATCAGTGTAACTTTACCCACCTGTTCCACCCCAGGTCACCACGGAGATGTCGGTGCTCCAATGGCTGACATAATCTTACCTGGTGCTGCATACACTGAAAAGTGCGGCACATATGTCAACACTGAGGGCAGGAGTCAACATACCCGGGTTGCCGTTACACCCCCTGGAATGGCCAGAGATGACTGGAAGATCATTAGAGCCATCTCTGAGGCAAGCATTGTCAACAGGACCTGCCACCATCATACTGGTTGTTCATTTTTAATAACACTGTTTGCTCATTTGCAGCTGGCTGGTGTGACGCTGCCGTACGACTCTCTGGAAGAGGTCCGAACCAGATTATCTGAAGTTTCCCCTAATCTGGTCCGGTATGATGATGTAGAAGAGGCAAATTACTTCAAACAAGCAAATGAACTTGCCAAGGTACATTCTAATTTGACCACATTTAATTTGCTGTAAAATGCAGTTCTGTCAATAATATTATAACAGATTTTAGAAACAAGAACACATCTTTCAGACAAAATATACTGAGAATAAGTTGATTGTCCTAAAAAATCCATCAGGAAATATTAAATATGCCTAATATTCTCTTTACCTACAAACTCATTGTTTTAACGCAACAGTTCTAGTTTAAAATGTATAGTAATAAATATATGGTTCATATTTGTGTTACAGGCGGTGAATCAGGACCTGTTGGCAACTCCCCTGGTACCACCTCAACTCACAATAAAAGATTTCTACATGACAGGTGGGTTAATTATCATTTTGATGGAATATAAAACAAATGATACCAATATCAACGATAATATTCGAAGTCTTCTCTCTATATACAGATTCTATCAGCAGAGCATCCCAGACAATGGCCAAATGCGTCAAAGCTGCATCAGAAGAAAAATTTGTTGATGAGCTTTCGATTTGCTAGAAGAAAAAGGAAAAAAATACCCCAAAACATTTGGTAGAAAAACTTCTTCTGAAAGCCATTAATTTAAAGTTGTTCTTGATGGTTGTTATATCGTCTTTATCTAATAAAGCTGAGAAACATAAACTTTTGAATAAAATCCTAAAAGATTTTTTTCTCTGCGTGATTGTGATTTCCAAAATATAAACAAGTCCTTACTCATGTTATCTACTTTTCCTCACTTAATGTATTGGTATCAAAATAGCTTTTGAATGTATAAATGTAAAAAAAAAAAAGCAAATATTTAAAATAGCAGACTAAGATTATTTTAGTCTGTTTTTTTTAAACTAATATGCCCTATATTTTAATAGTATAGATGAAAGGGCCAAAGGGTTTCAAACTTTTTTTTTAGAGGGATTTAGAGGAGGTTGTTTGTATTAAAAACATTTTCAGTATCTAACTTCTGACTTCTACGTTTGGTAAAAATAAGTGTGCACATTTGAAAAGATGCACAGTAGAAGCCAATGCAATATTTAGTTATAAAATGTATAAATAAATGCTTAAATCATTGATAGAATGGAAATACTGATACAAAACATGATAGAATTCCTCCACTGCTAAAATATGAATGGCTATCAGTAAGTTATTCTGATGCATCAAGTTGCCGGTTTCTTTAGTCATAAAAGTATTTATTGATTAAAAAAGAACGACAAAAGTTTAATTTTAGCGCAGTCATGCCAAAATAAAGTGAAGATAACATTGCTCGTACTAAAGCCAACGCTCATAGGCATTGTTTCTATTTTTGTAAAGCATACGTAAATTCCCGCGCGTTAGCAATTTACCATTGGATAATACAGCTGGACGGACCAATGACGTAGGTTTTCCACAGTGTCCGGTCCAATCAGCGGCCGGATGAGTTGGTAAACCAAACCAATGGGATATGAGAAATAGTGTGTGACCGAGTCACGGTCTACCGGGCTCAACTCGCGGCTCGTTGCTTTGGTTGGTCTTTTTGGATCTCACTGCAATGGCGGAACAGCAGCAGTTCTACATTTTGCTGGGTAACCTGATGAGCCCTGACAACAATGTCAGGAAACATTCAGAGGTGAGAGAAGATAATATAGCTGTTTATTAAGGTGGCAACCTGGGTGGGTGTTGGGACGATAATGAAAAAGCTAACAGCCTTGCTACTCAATCTTGTAGCGCGCGCACTATGCATTCGCATCAAGCCCACGTGCATTGTGAAGCCAATGACGAGCTGTAACCGGCTAATGCTAACTGTCTCCTCCATGTTGCATTGATATTACGTTTCACTCTATTTCTTATGATTCCCAACGCAGTTGTGACACAGTGTGTTTATACGTGTGTGGTATTGTCTTTGCCACATACAGTCGTTGTAATATAAAATCAAATATCACAGTTGATTCTTAATGCTAAAATAATACTCATCAGATATGTAGTTGGTTCGCTTAGTTACCAGGAAGTAGCACGAAGCTAAATAGATGCTACACTCTTGCTCATTTCATTATCTAGCAACATTTTGCGAAAACTGTCAAACGAGGTTCAGTCATTTGTTATCAGTCATAATATTGTCGATGCAAACCAAATGTGGCGTAATGCTGCCGTTTAAAGTGATCCATAAGTTCATTCAGCAGGCGTAACGTTAGCAGTGCTGTCTGATGGCCTTTAGTTTTCTCATCGTTTTTGCATAGCTGTTAATCCCCTTTTATTTGTGCATAAAAGGGAAAGTTTCTCAATTTCAGCCACTTCTCACAGGGATTCGTATCGGGCCATACCCTCTAGCCGGATCAGCTGTTCTTGGAGATAATTGTGTAGTGCTCAGTCAGACTTGCCTATTCACTTTACCCACCATATTTTGTCGCGGCTAACTATTGTTGTTTAGGCCAACTTATTAGGCATCCGACTTTTGGATAAGGCGTTTCCTATCAGTCTCCTCGCTGGTAAGTCAGCGCTTTTCTTTACAAAGAGACTGCCCTCTTTATGAGAGACTGGTTATTGGGACTAATTCTTTACAGCCGGAATTCCTGACTTGCACAGAATAGGAACTGGTCTATTGTCATTATCAGGGAGAAATTTAAAACTATTTTGTGTTCTACAGCTACAAAAGATGACTACTTAATTCATGTGTTTTGAAACGATTAATGAAAGCAACTGTGTTCATAAAGAGACCCCTTCTGCCTTTGCTGTATTTGGGGTCATAAAGTCTCAGATGTGGATAAATGTACATGACCGTGGTTTTGATTTAAAGGAAGAATACATTTCAGTTTTTTTTTTTGTTTTTTTTTGTTTTTTTTTTGTTTTGCTGCAAGTACATTGAGCCTGAACCATTTTTTTCTCTGGTTTGTCATTGTTCTTTTTAAAATTATCTTTAAGTTTTCAGTGTCTTAACCTTTTTGCCGTCCATTATGTTTACAGGAGACCTATGACAGTATACCGGGTCAGAACAAGATTACATTCTTGCTGCAGGCCATCAGAGATGTGTCGGCTGCAGAGGAGGTGTGTTCATTGGCATTTGTGGAAAAGCATACATAGCTCCTTCAGAAGACGCCAGAACTTCATTATATTTTTTCCCAGTGTTGCCTAAAGGAATCTTTAAAAAGGTTCCACTTTGATGGCATTTCATGCTGTTGATGATGCACTCAAATCATCAGATGTGTATAATCTCTAACCTGATATGTTAAACAATGTCTTTGAAGATTGCTTATCAAACTTGATATTTTGTTGTACACGTCACAGTTCTGAAGTTGGGCAGTACTGTTAAATTACCAAACACGATCTCTTTGGCATCTCTTCTTTTTCTGTTCCTCAAGGCTGATATTTTTAGTGCTGTTATTTTTAGATGTGGGGGTTATTCAAAGGTGCCTTTATAATATATTGACTAGTTTTGTCATTAGTTATAGTTGGTTTCACTGTTTTAAAAATTTATGGTCATTTTTTACCAAACTGTTGAAGTAATAGAGTAAATAACTTTCACGGCGATTGAAGACAAGTGGTTTGACTGTTAGGATGGCGCATGTTTTAACCGGTGCTTTTGTGCAACCAGGTCAGACAAATGGCAGCGGTGCTCCTGCGACGACTGTTGTCATCATCCTTTGAGGAAATCTACCCCGGCCTGACGGTGTCATTGCAGGCAGCCATAAAGACAGAGCTGGTGACCATCATCCAGACGGAAAACACACCAAACATTCGCAAGAAAGTTTGTGATGTTGCTGCTGAGCTTTCCCGCAACCTTGTTGGTATGACCAGAAATGGCTAGACAAAAGATAATTGCTTAACAGTTCATTGAAAATTATTTTGTAATGTTCTTTTTTTTAACTTGATAAGATGATGATGGGAATAACCAGTGGCCAGAGCTGCTTAAATTTCTCTTTGAGTCGGTGAACTCTCCCAATGTTGGCCTGCGTGAAGCTGCTCTGCATATATTCTGGTGAGCCCCTGACCACCAGCATAACATTCTGAAAGAATCATGTTTTTCCTGTTTTTTGTGCATGGCTTGGAGGATTGGGTGTATTAAGACAGCAGGCGGCTAACCCTTGTTGGCCTTTTTTTAGGAACTTCCCAGGCATCTTTGGCAACCAGCAGCAGCACTATATGGAAGTCATCAAACGTATGCTTGTTCAGTGCATGCAGGACCAGGCCAACCCACAGGTAAGTTTGGATTTTGTTTTTTTTTTTTTGTTGAAGCGGGACAGATCTTATGCATTGCTTTAATATTTGATTTTCTTGACCTGTCAGATACGTACCCTGGCCGCTCGGGCAGCAGCGTCCTTTGTTCTTACAAATGAAAGAAACACAACCCTGTTGAAGCAATTCTCTGACCTGCTTCCTGGCATCCTGCAGGTACACAAGGGACCTTTCTTGTGTACATAAATGTTTACTTCAAATCTGAAGATGAGTGCATAGTTAGACATTGGGTTATTTGAACACAATGACCTGTCAGTGCACGCCAGCAGTAAATTATTTCAAAGTCTCCACTTTACTCATGCATGTGGTGCTGCGACATTTATACCTGCAAGTAATGTGAAGATGACTTTACACAGGCAGTGAATGAGTCATGCTATCAGGGAGATGACTCTGTGCTCAAGTCGTTAGTGGAAATAGCAGACACGGCACCCAAATACCTCAGGCCCAACCTGGAGGCGACGCTGCAGCTCTGTTTGAAGGTGAGTCAGACTTCTGAATAGGTATATAGTTGCAACCAATTGTTTGATTACAAATTTGAATCCCGAGGTTCTAAGGTTAGCAGTACTTGGACTGACATTTGGTTAACTGTGAATTGCGTGTGACAAATTGACCAACGCTTTACCTGTCTCTCTAGCTTTGTGCTGACACCAACCTCGCGAACATGCAGAGACAGTTGGCTCTTGAGGTTATCATCACCCTGTCGGAGACTGCAGCAGCCATGCTGAGGAAGCACACAGCCATTGTGGCTCAGTGTGGTGAGAATTCAGTTCACCGTTTATTTCTCTGCGACTTTTCCCACAACAATTTAGGGAGCCGCAGAACATGGGTAGAGTGTGTTTCTCATTTCCAGTGCCCCAGATGCTGGCCATGATGGTGGACCTTGAAGATGATGATGAGTGGGCCATGGCTGACGAGCTAGAGGACGATGATTTTGACAGGTACAGCCCTCCATGACCATCACCAAGAATTGACTCTTTGGCTCTGTGCACATTTATTTATTTATTTATTTATTGGCTA
The DNA here is from genome assembly GCA_015343265.1 of Pao palembangensis. Taxonomy (NCBI): domain Eukaryota; kingdom Metazoa; phylum Chordata; class Actinopteri; order Tetraodontiformes; family Tetraodontidae; genus Pao; species Pao palembangensis. The sequence goes on along the minus strand of CM027085.1, from coordinate 8,602,327 downwards.
GTAATGCGGTTGCCGGGGAGAGTGCACTGGACAGAATTGCCTGTGGTCTGGGAGGAAAAATCATTTTACCCATGATCAAGCAGCACATCATGCAGATGCTGCACAACCGTGAGTCAAGAAGCTGCTTTTTAAAATGCGTAGCGGTGTCGTCATTTAACGAATCCTGTGTTTGTTGCCAGCCGACTGGAAGTACCGCCATGCTGGGCTGATGGCGCTGTCTGCCATTGGTGAAGGCTGCCATCAACAGATGGAGGCCATCCTCCAGGAGATTGTCAACTTTGTCCTCCTGTTCTGCGCTGATACCGTAAGTCTTAACTAACACAATATGCACGTTGTACTCTCATTAAGTGTCCTCTAACACTGGATACTGTGTAGTCATCTGTCTCTAGTGCCATTAGAGGACATTTTGAAATTAAACCTGTTTATTTCATTTGTTACTAAAGGCTACATGTGAGATTCTAACAAAGTCTGCTTAGTTTTGATCGGAAAGTACATTTTATGAAAAATGTTTGTCCTGTTCAGCACCCAAGGGTCCGTTATGCCGCCTGCAACGCTATTGGACAAATGGCCACGGACTTTGCCCCAACTTTCCAGAAAAAATTCCATGATAAGGTCAGCCACTTGTAGAAACACTTGTCAGAACATTTTTTTTGAGGGGGGGCAGCAACTCATGGATCAAGATGAATCATTCAATAAAACTTGCAAAAATGTATCCCCCACCCCCCAGGTGATTTCCACTCTGCTTAAAACGATGAAGGACCAGAGCAACCCTCGAGTGCAGGCGCATGCAGCTGCTGCTCTCATCAACTTCACAGAGGACTGTCCCAAATCTCTGCTGGTCCCATATTTGGATAGCTTGGTAGAGCATCTTCACATCATAATGGAAGCCAAGCTGCAAGAGGTACGTTGTATTTGATTGCACTGGATGGTTTTCTACAGCACCCTTCTTCATTTCAGGCATCCTCTTTCCCTGATAGTTGATCCAGAAGGGCACCAAGCTTGTCCTGGAGCAGGTTGTGACATCTATCGCCTCAGTGGCTGACACGGCGGAGGAGAAGTTTGTGCCGTACTATGACTTGTTCATGCCGTCACTGAAGCACATCGTGGAGAACGCCGTGCAGAAGGAGCTCCGGCTGCTGCGCGGCAAGACCATAGAGTGCATCAGTCTGATTGGCCTGGCCGTAGGAAAGGACAAGGTATCACCGGCCTGTCAGTTGCATGTTCAATTGCAATGGCTGTCAAACTGCATATTTTAATGGAATATGCATCTTTGTCTAGTTCATGCCCGACGCCTCTGCAGTTATGCAGCTCCTTCTGAAAACCCAGACCGACTTCAACGACCTGGAAGATGACGATCCTCAAGTAGGAAGACCCGACTGTGGCTTTAAGCCGCTTGCGTAAATGTATCATTTCTCTAGCGGCGTTCCTTTTTTTTTTTTTGTCGTTTTAGATTTCGTACATGATCTCAGCCTGGGCCAGGATGTGCAAGATCTTGGGGAAGGAGTTCCAGCAATACCTGCCTGTGGTGATGGGCCCGCTGATGAAGACGGCCTCCATTAAGCCAGAGGTGGCCCTTCTGGACAGTGAGTGACTGAGAGGATGCGGCTCCTCATAGGTTCTATTTCCCTGTGCCATGTTTCATGGATCTGCTTGGGTCTCATATATTCGCGTTTGTTCTTTTTCAGCCCAAGACATGGAGAACATGTCAGAGGAAGATGGCTGGGAGTTTGTCAACCTGGGAGACCAACAGAGTTTTGGCATCAAGACAGCTGGGCTGGAGGAGAAGGCCACCGCCTGTCAGATGCTAGTGAGTGGTCCGAGTACAATAAACGGAGGCTTTACATAAATATGCCTGTGTAGAAGTTGTGCAGCAGTGTGTTTCTGTGGTATTCCAGGTGTGTTATGCCAAAGAGCTGAAGGAGGGTTTTGTGGAGTATACAGAACAGGTGGTGAAGCTGATGGTCCCTCTTCTCAAGTTTTACTTCCACGATGATATCCTTTATTATGCCGGACATTGTATCACAAAATATTACACCCAATGATGCGTAAAATAAGAATCTTTCACAGCGGTGTGTGTTTTCCTGAACCGCTCTACGGGTGCGCGTCGCCGCAGCCGAGTCTATGCCCCTGCTGCTGGAGTGCGCGCAGGTCCGAGGCCCAGAGTACCTCACCCAGATGTGGCACTTCATGTGCGATGCACTCATAAAGTCCATCGGAACGGAGCCCGACTCGGACGTCCTGTCGGAAATCATGCACTCCTTCGCTAAGGTGAGCCTGGCGTTAATCAGGAGGAGGAGGAGGAGAAGGTGCTCCTTTGCCACTTTACTGATGTCATGATGTTGTGTTAAAGTGCATAGAGTTGATGGGGGACGGCTGCTTGAACAATGAACACTTTGAGGAACTGGGCGGAATTTTAAAAGGGAAACTGGAAGAGCATTTTAAGAACCAGCAGCTCAGACAGGGTGAGTTTTTGATGTGATTTACTTTTTTTTTTTTTTTTTTTTTTTTAATATAAGGAATTGAACATGTTGCTGATTATGTATGAAGCCCCCAGGCCAGGTTCTGTTCCATTTTACTTATTTTGTGCAAATACAGTCCCAAATTTTTTCACAAGCTGGATTTGAGCGTTCATTTAGTCAGTCAACTTTATTGTCAGATATGATGTACATACAGCATAAGTGAAATTTCAGTCCTCTCAGACCCACAGTGCCGAAAAATAATAAAACTACTATAACTAAACCACTCTAACTAAACTAAATAAAAAAACTACTTTAAAAACTACAATTAACAATAATTTACATTTCCTTCCAGTGCTGCTATCTTTGTAAAACAACTTGTCTTTGTCTTTTGTAGCCAAGAGAGAGGATGAAGACTATGATGAGCAGGTCGAAGAAGTCCTACAAGATGAGGTAAAAATGATCTAGAATGCAAAAATGGAGGGTAAAATGTGAGCGAATTCATTTTTTTTTTTTTTCCATCTTTCCCCTCCTCCCCCCAGGATGAAAATGACGTGTACATTCTCACCAAGGTGTCAGACGTTCTCCACTCAGTGTTCAGCAGCTACAAAGAGAAGGTGCTGCCTTGGTTTGAGCACCTGTTGCCACTAATCGTCCAGCTGATAGTAAGCATTACCTGTTTCTCTTAGCTGTATTGGCTGCTCCCCTATTCCCAGCCTCTCCCCGTCACTAATTGAACTTGGATTTAGTGTCCCAACAGGCCATGGGCTGACAGACAGTGGGGTCTGTGCATTTTCGACGACATAGTAGAGCACTGCAGCCCTTCCTCATTCAAGTACGCCGAGTATTTTGTCCAGCGGATGTTGCAGTCCCTGGGTGATCCAAGTCCCGAGGTTCGGCAGGCGGCCGCCTACGGCGTCGGCGTCATGGCTCAGTATGGAGGAGAGAACTACCGCTCATCCTGCACAGGTACGAACCGGCCGATGCACTTCATGACTTGTTGATTTTGTTGGTTAAACTGACGATGTCCCGTCCACCAGATGCTATCCCTTTGCTTGTCGGAGTCATCCACGCGGCTGACGCACATTCCAAGGAGAACGTCAACGCTACGGAGAACTGCATTTCTGCCGTCGGAAAGGTCATGAGGTTCCAACCGGAATGCGTGAACCTAAACCTAGTCCTTCCCCACTGGCTCAGCTGGTTGCCCCTCAATGAGGACAAAGAAGAAGCTGTCCACACATTTGATTTTCTGTGCGATCTAATCGAAAGGTAGTTTTCTTTCAGTAACTATGTTGTGCCATTTCACGTCTTTTGACAAACTCTACCCCAGCAGTGTTGGAGTGGTTTGAAAGCTTATGGTTTGTCTTCTTCACAGCAACAATCCCATTGTCCTCGGACCAGACAACTCCAATCTGCCTAAAATCTTCCTCATCATCGCGGATGGAGTGGCCAACGAATCGATTAAAAGCGAAGATGCGTGCAGCAAACGGCTGGCCAACGTCATTCGTCAAGTGCAGGTCAGTTGTTAGTGCCGACGACTGGATTTCCAGGAAACACCTACTGCTGGGAGTAATTAATTTGTTTTATTGTGATGCCTGAATATCGGTGACCAAAGCACTTTTAAAGAAGCACATTTGACAGAGAATACTCGGTGAACTGTACAGTTTAGTGTTTTTCCAGTTGTCTCCCCAGCTGAACGTTAAAATCACAGCAGGGAGGGAAAAGTATTTTGTTTGAACAGGATGTTGAATTATTAAAACGCACTTTGTTTTAAGGCAGCTGCTCAGTTGCATAGCCAAAGCGCAATAGTTCTGTGAAAGATGGAATTGTAGTCACAAGCCGTACCGTAATTTCTGGACTGTAAGCTGCTACTCTTCTCACACACTTTGGACCCTGCGGCTTAAACAACCGCTAATTAATAGATTTGCCGCTAATTAATAGATTTTTACAGGCTAACGAGATTCATGCCCTGGACACGGACTTTTTGAGCCGCTCCCCTCGGGCAGAAGGTTACGGTCCATTCGGACCAGAACCTCACGCCATAAGAAAAGTTTCTTTCCATCTGCCGTTGGAATTCTGAACACATGACCACCACTGTTCCAATTTGTGTGTATATTTTGAGAGAATATATTTTTTTAGAGTCTATTCTGTGTTTTATGTTGCACCTTGCACCCAAGCAAGTTCCTAGTTGGTGAATTCTGTTCACTGACAATGGCAGTAAACCCTTTCTGATTCTGATGCAGCTGAACCAATGAAACTTTGAATTACATCAAACAGCTCTGTATCTCCACTACAAGGAAAAAGTTACAACTTTCCGCAGATTCACTCAAAGTTTCGAGACGCATGACGAAGTGAGGCTGTTCAATTCCGACACTGAAGAAGACAACTTCAGCGGTTTTAGTGCGCAGGAGTTGGAGGAAGATGGCGATCAATTACTTTACTGTTAGGCTACTGTATTGTTTTTTTTTAATCGGTCGTTTTCTTGCTGTGTTACTGCTGCGTTGAAGGCATTGTCTGGGGGAAAAAAAGGGTTTATTACATAAAAATTAAATTAATAGAAATATCTCCTATTACAATGTAGAAACCTGTGACTTATATACAGGTCCGGCCTATATATTTTCGTTTTAATTTTAATGGATGTGGCTTATATTCAGGTTTGCTCAATAGTCTGGAAATTACGGTAGTTGGATTTGATATTTCACATTTGATATACTGTATGTGAAAAATTAGAACCTGCCACTACTGACAATGGGGAAAACTCTTGTTATTCATTTGATGCATGTTTTTTTTTTTTCTCTTCCCACCTTACTCTTTGCAGATGTCGGCAGGTTTGTGGACGCAGTGCGTGACAACCCTCAATGAGACCCAGCAGAAAGCTATACAGGACCTCCTCAACACTGCCTGAGCCCGAAGCCCAGTTGTATCCCCACTCTTTAGAAACACCCCCATAAAGACAAGTTGAACTTTTGGATCTCTTCCATCCTCCTCTGGGCATTGGGCCCCCACCCTACTGTCAAACTCCATCTATATTCAACCAGAGCAGAGGAGCAGGTTGCTCACTTCTGATGGGAGGACATCGACAACACCCACTACAAACTATTTTTTTTCACCCTGTATCCATGGAAGTGGGATGAAATCGTTGATCTCTCCACCCTGGCTGGCTGAAGAACGTGTTTTCAAACTAGATGTTAACCATTATTTGTGTGTCTAAAACTTACTCAACACACTCATTGGACTGGTGGTGTTCGGAGGGATCACAGCAAGGGGTTGGGGACTAGACATTCTAGTGAACTGAGCAATTGAAGGAACGCTAGATGACTATTGGCTGTCTCTTGTGGGTTTCTTTTTTTTTTTTTTTCCTTTCTCGGTGTTCCCTGGGGCAGGGGTGGGAGGACACAACAGAAAGGAAAAGGTCCTGTGCCACAAGCTCAGAGGGTATGTTTCCAAAGTAATGGCATGTTGAGTGGCTATCTTTAGAAATTATAAATTGTTGGGACATTTTCTATAGTCTGGTAGAGGGACTGATCAAAGCTGCTTTCCAGACTCAATGTTGACAGTATCAGACATGTCCATTAGTTTTTCAGCCCTAAAGGTAGCGAACAAAAGGAGCAATAACCTGTAGGTGTGACACTGAAGGAACATTACCTGATAAATTGTAGAGTGTCTGTAAAATGTGTGCTACCACGCTCTTAACTTTATGATTTTGACCCTTTGCAGTCCTGCGGGTATATCCGGAAACAACAATAAAATTCCATTTGAGAATTAATAGAGTTTTCTCTTAATTGGCAAATGGCGATGGCTGCTTTTTAACATTGGGCATGCAAAGATATTTTTGTTAAATCAAAAATTCAAATTCAAGAGATCAGTCATGCTTTATTAGGACATCTACATAAGCAGCAGCAAAACATTTAAATTAAAGCCAACCCAAGTAAACGGTGATTACAACTCCTGGGACTTTCGATAGACTGTAGCTTTACAAATTTACTAAAATATACATAAACGTATGCAAATCACAAGTTTATGATAAGCACGTAGTGTAATGCTTTCAAGGATAATATTTTACCATCAAAATAGTAAAATGTGCATTTAGGCTTAAATGTATCCTTCAGTTTGTCAAAATCTTTTTGCGTTGGACCATTGGCCTACATTAAAGTTTAAATCCTGACCAGCTCTAGCTAATCAAAGGTTAAAGCACTCATCTTTGTTTAGGGTTTTGAGTCAAAGCCGTGATGTACAGAGAGCATGAAGAGAAAAAAAAAAACACATCTGCATGACTAAAATGACAAAGTTGCAGTTGTGACTAAACACCGATGGGAGCCACAAGAGTTTACATCAACACTGTCACATTTGGCTTACAAAGTATTTACAGCAGACATGCGTGAGACGTGTGAGAAAGTAGGGATCTTGACAACAGTGTCCAGTCTCCATGTCTTTTCAAAGTGTTCCTCAAACTTCGCTTCTTTATCTACTGGAGTGTGTCCACAAAGGCGTCAAACTCATCGATGTTTTTCTCATAAACCGCCAGTTTCTCCGGAAGTGAGTCCTGCAGATGCAAAGAAACAAAGTCCAAAAATGGCAATGTTTCTTTTATTGGTCATTTTAAAAAGGTAAAGTGTGTTACCAGGTCATCGGCCATTGATTGGGAACTGATGTCCAGTGTGAGGCTGGCTAGCTGCGGGGGATTCTGGAACTCTCTGTAGAAAGTGCCGAGATCCATTGGCAACAAGTCATCCTTCGAAAAAGCTGGTCGCTGTGGAGACAAAAATGCTATTTTTGGGTTTTATTACTTTTGGGGTACACAACCCAGAAACTAAAATACAACTACAGTATGAAGCAGTTTCCAAAATCACCTACTCACTATTTTGAAAGTTGGGTTGAGTGCATTACTAATTGTCCATTTTCGACAGACTTATTGTTCATGTATTCTGGACAATCAATCATGGATTCATTCATTTCCAGATATGTTGTAACATTTTGTTTTTATTTGATAGCAGATTTTTTTGGGGCAAAATGTGGTGTAAAAACATTACATAAAAAAATTACACCAATAAAAAGGATATACAAAGCATTAGTTTTGATTATCTTAGAATGTAAGAAAATTAAGAATAATTCAAAAGTAATGATTATTTGTACTTATACGTATGAGACAGAGAACACTTACAAAGTCCACCATGACAAAGTCGTCATGTGGTCCAGAGCCCTCTGAGCCCTGAGAGTGTAGGCTGGTCTGAAGGGGTGATGTGCAAGGGGGAGAGTTTGGAGGCTGCACCTGCACACAGAAAGTCCAAATTGATCTCCAGAGTAATTATGTTATCGTTGATTAATAACAAAAAGGTGACATTTTCAAACGTATACAACCAAATAGTATTTAAGGACGATGGTATTAAAAGCCAAAAAAAAAACAAACATATCATGGCTGCAATAAAACTTTAGTTACCATAGGATCGTTATCCTCGGAGTCCAGGCCTCGAGAAGCAAATGCAGAGAAGGGCAGGTCCAGGTTGGCTGTGGTTGTCTAGACACAGAGTATAGCAAGCATGTAGCAGAAATCACACCGCATCTTAAAGCAGTAGTTTGTAGACATTGTAGCTGTTATGGAGTAAAGAATCAGTGAATGACGTACTTGTGTGGTGGGTTTATTTACAAAAGCCCCCGTCTTTCTCGTGAATGCGCTGAGAGAATGGACGGGATCCGTGGGAGAAGCGCTGCGCCTCCCATCTTCCCTCTTGCCTTCGCCACTTTGCGAGAGGCCATCATCCTCGCCACTGAGAGCAGAGAACAACCTTTCCATACACGCCTCACTGGTTCTGCTGTTACGTACAACGGGAATTACGAGCTACCAACCTGCTGCCAGGCGTGTTGGGTACGTTCTCAAAATGTGCATCGGCTCCGTGAGAAGGCTGAGCGGGAATCAGCACCACCCCACCCTCCTTCCCAGCATACAACATCTGAGGAAGCACAACAATGCCACATTTGAAATGTTAAATATGGAAAATCACCATCTAAGGTTTTCCTACTCTCAATTAAGCAGTAGGATCCATTTCAGGATGAAAAGTCCATCTTGTCTTATGTTAGCTCCTCAATGTAAGAACTTCCTTTTTCATCGCTCCTCTGACAATGACCTGAATATCTTTGGGTGAAGACATTGGGATGTCATTGCTGACACATTTTAGATTTGAAATTCATGATGGACTGTGATGTAAAGTCACCTGGTTTGGATTAGCAGCAGGTTGACAGAGTTCAGAGGTTCCTGGCGCACCTGGAGGCTGGTATAACAATCTGGACGAGTAAAGCTGGACAGAAACGAAACCATGGAGGTGTTTACATTTCAGTAGAGTCTTCACGCAATCGCTGCTGATCACTACTTTGATGGAGGTGACAAAAACGGGGGTCTGCTGCTTTAAATGGGGGGTCTAGACTGAGCCATAATCTCATCTAAGCAAATATGGAATTGCAGCAAAAGGCCAGTGATCCTGTTCCAACAGCCATAGAAATCCTGCTGATTTGGTGAGGATCATCTGCCTTCAGGTCTATTGAGAAGCACATGTGGTTGTCCTTTAGGAAATAAACCTTTCGAACATGATCAGTTGCAGCATTTGTGGCAGTCAGTGAAAGACATCCATAAAGCCTGTTTTCATTGTTATATACTTTTGTTATACATTGTTATATTTTTGAAAATGTCTTTCAGGTTCTCCAAAATAGATCTCTCTGTGTCAACTGGACTGAAAGGTTTCCTTGAAAACGTTTCGCCCTCTCTCCAGAGAGCTTCTTCAGTTCTAAGTTTGCTGGGGCAGAGCTTGAAAATATAGCCCTGTGGACCATTGGCATGTTAATGGCCCGGATGGTCACCTGGGAGTCCTTGGCAGGGTGGTTGGCAGGGTTATTCACCTAGTTTTGGTTGGGGTGCTTCCCCTTTGTCTGTTGGCTCACATGTTAATGAGTCACCAGGTCTGGTCAAACGGCGTGAATGTTTGGAATGCTGAAGCAGCATTCCTGGTGACTCATTAACACGTGACCCAACAGACAAAGGGGAAGCATCCCAACCGAAACTAGATGAACGATCCTGCCAACCACCCTGCCAAGGACTCTCAGGTGACCACCCGGGCCATTAACATGCCGATGTTCCACAGGGCTATATTTTCAAGCTCTGCCCCAGCAAACTTAGAACTGAAGAAGCTCTCTGGAGAGAGGGTGACACGTTTTCAAAGAAACCTTTCAGTCCAGTTGACACAGAGAGATCTATTTTGGATAACTATGACCTGGATGAGTGAGAATCTACACAGACATCTTTCAGGTTCTGTATTATTACTTTCACGTTTACAGAGCAGCAGGATAACTTCACATCAGTATGATGACATTTCCTTGACAGTTCAAGAAGTGTTAAATCAGCAGCTGAGGTGCCCCCGTGCCCTCCAGAATAAATGAAAACCCCTGGTGATGAATGTTGGTTTCGGCTGTCAAAGGCCGGCAGAGACTCACAGTGTGAGTGACAAATCCAGGAGCCAATGGAAGCTGAAGACTATCCAAGGGGGTGGGCTTAGACTGTTTTGAGGGTGATGGGCTCAGTGTACACACACACTGAGGTAGCAGAGATAAAGACAATAAAAAAAAAAAAACAGGTAAAGTGAGAGAAAAGGTGAAAGAGGTCTGAAATTGAGTAGAAGTTCAATAACATGCAGAGATGCTTTGAAGAGTATGGCAGTGTATTCAACCTGAGAAGGAGGTGAGGTGGAGAAAGAGGTGGTGCAGACCTCCTGTGAATCCTGAACCCCTGCAAACGTTCCTCTGTCCTCCTCCTCTGGAGCTCTGGACACACAAATCACACTAATTTCCTCCAGTTCCTACATGACAGCGTATTTAGATCTGAGTGGAGCTCTGAGCTAGCTTATTATCAAAGAAATGAGCGTTTCCATAGCTACTTGTAGTTGCAGGGCTGCCCAAAGTTTACTGGACGCTGGCTGCTACAGGGGGGGTCCACAAAGTGATCCACAATAATCCCCATGATGGGAGCTGAACGCTCAAATTGTCTGCGTGAGTCAAGAAGACAGACACTGAGTAGTGAGGCACATGAAACCATGTTTCGTTTTTTTCATAAAAAGAATCTGGACCATCTTCGATACCTGTTGGACATGAACGCCAGGTTGGTGCGATAAGCACATGACAGCGTGACCGTGCCCACTGGGGTACCGACGACACCAACACGTACCGTCTGAAACCCTTAAAGCAAACATCGTGCACAGCATAGAAATTTAACAAAAAAAAAAAAAACTATTGACTCTCACACTGTTCGCCTCACCTAGACAGTTCCATTTTAAACTTGAACAAATAAACAGACAACTATGAATGTTGAATCAATATAGGCAAATGCATTTTTTTGTTACCTTCGCCTAATCCACTGAGCTGCACTTCCCCAAAGTAAATCCTAAAGAGGAGAGAGCCAACCGAGTAAAATTGGTATAAGGGTAATAGGAGGTACGAGAACATTTTCCTAGCCTGTGCGATGTGCAATTAAACACACAAAATATTCCAGCTGTTTAACAGAAAGAGATAATGTCAACTCACCTGTAGAGTATGACGTAGTCATGTCCCTGCTTTCTGGACAGTTTGTAGGCAGGGGTAACTCGAGTGATGGCCAGCAGAGATTTCAGAAGGACAGACAGACGATTGTAGACTGTATACGACACTTTAATGTCTTTATCACACCTACGGCGAAGAGCAGAGCATAGCAACTTGTTACAAATCAGTAGTTTGTGTGTGTTTCAACTAGCACCCAGCACACATCAGTACAACATGCCGTCATTGCATTAATAGTTATTATTCATCTTTTCATTTAATGACCCTTTAAAACTCAAGACAATCCTGTGTGCAGCAAATAAAAATTCTAAGTTTTTTTTTTAATCCTTTAGGATTTTGCAACAACTGGTAGAAATTCTGAATCTATGACCTCCTATGTTTGTTCAGTAATGGAATTAACAGACAGTACAATACAATACAGTGAAGACAGTAAACAACCTAATATAGTCCAACACAAGTAAAAAAGAAAAAGAAAAAAAAAAAAAAATAAAATCAAATGTACCCACTTTTCATTCATTTCCAGGCACCATGTCTCTAAATCCATGGAGTCTCCCTGATGGAAAGGGAGTGAGAGTGTTCACAGCAATAAAAGAGTTATAAGAATTATTATTTTAAGCAATAAATACCCTGAGTATAAAACATTACATACTGGACTGGGTAAGCCACAGTCAACAGTGAGCACATACATGTTGTTTATAAATTTGACGTTATAAGTGTTTTTTTTTTTTTTTTTATAAAATAGTTGAATTAATTTCTGGAGTGAAGGTTTACCTCTGATGTTTTCAAGGAGATCTCCACACACATGGAGCGACCTATGCCTGGAAGTTGCCCGGCTAGTGCCTTTTTAGCTTCATGAGTGACCTCTGGAATGTCTTTAATGGCTAGATTAAACTAGAAAACCAAAACACAACACTGTAACCAGTTAAAAACTGTATACTGTAATTCCTCAAATGAACTAAAAAAACAAAAAACAATTCATGGAAAAGATACTTTACCCAATCAGACCCGGTAGGTGATGAGGAGGAGCAAGTGCAGATCTTCTCTCCAAGACGAGCTTGTACAATCACCTGGAAGGTCTACAAATCAGACAGAAGAGACTGACAACACTGATAAAAGCTTTTACAAACCTCTTCACTCACTGGGAACAAAAACAACCTTACCTTCAAGGCAAAGAACTTAATGAACTTGTCCAAATCTTTTTTATCTTGAGGACTCAAGCCACTCTCCATGTTGTTATGACCTTTCAGTCAGACAAAACAACACACTTATTGTTGTCATATGCTATTTTCTTTGTGTAGAATATGTTCAGTGATGTGAATTGTTAGTGGCCATTTATCTAGCGTTTGCTTCATAATCAACTTTCGACGCAGTAGCTCACAGTATTAAATCCAAATATCAAATGTAAATAACTCCTGAAAATAAAATAAACGTGACGTTTCTCGTGTCATGGGGGGAAAAAAATTCCCTGTACCTTTTACTGATCACGATTCAGGTGAAAAATACTGTTTGTCCCATTGCTACATGGGTTAATAAATATGAAGTCCTCCAAACATGGACTGTCATTTAGATTGGCCAGTGAGGCCTCGGTGCTGGCATAATTACCAGGAGGATACAACTAACCAGCAGTTACCATTTACCAAAAGACAGAGTGCAGGGTATACAATGTTACCAGAAACCGTAACCTTTCTGTTTTAGTAAAGAAAAAAAAAAAAAAAAAAAAAAAAAACACTAAAATTGACATATTAGCGAACACGCATTAGCCAGTGGCTATCTACTGCCTAGCCACTTAAAACGCACTTTCACTTTATAACAGAATAGCAAAGCTTACAATCGCGTGCTCCTTAACGATATAGCTTCTACGAAGTACTCTTGCATTTAAAAAGATCAAGATGAAGCGCAGAATTTCAAAACACGTATAATCTGTGGATAAAAAAATCTACACGGAACTACTTTGCATTTATCTCCTCCATGTTTACATGTTTGGATAACTGCAATTTTAAAAAGACATTTTCGTCACTTTTTTAAGTCTAGAAAATTAACAATTTAAATCAAGAAAGAAATCGGACACATTACGTCAGATAACGAAGCTGCAGTTTTATTCTATGTTAATCTCATTTTAAAAAGACTGAAATTAATAACACGTTTTCTACATCGAATCGGCAGGTGCGCGTGGTTAGTTGCATGTTCCTAGAGCTTTGTTGACAAAATGTTACCGTAAAGGTGCGCTCTCTTTCCTTAATATTGCAAAGAAAAATTAATCCATACATCGATTGATTTTAATTTACTTTAATTTACAGGACAGATTGGCGTACCTTTGCAGGCACATAGGCGCATTTTGAAAGGTTTAAATGGTGTAAGTAGTGGTGTAGTAAGCTAGTTGTAGGCTGAACGACATTGTATCGTTTATATTGGGGGAATAATTATAGAAACGTTTATAGAATATAGAAGATTCATACTTATAACATATTTTACAGAGTTATATTAGAGGGAATTCTAGCTATTCTATTTTGATTTAATGTCTTCACATACTTTTCTGAGTGAGTGATCTGAGGTGAGCTACTGTAAACTTTAACTGAGCGATCTATAATTAGATAATCGTAATACATCCATTTTTATAAATATCTGTTACAGTATAAATATCATAAAAATGTCAAATAATTGTATGCTTAGCCACACAATGGCAATCCCAATAGCTATCTTGGACTGTGATTTGCTTCTCCATGGACGTGGTCACAAGACCTTGGACCGCTTCGACTTAGAGGCTGTCTCAGACAGTTTCCTGCATTCACAATTTGGCTTCCCCAGAGAGTTTATCCTGTATCTGATAGAGCTGCTCCGAGAGGTGAGGTTAAACTTAATTAAGCCTTTTTTCCCAGCTTGAGCAAATACATCAATGTATGATGACTTTCTGTATTTCAGGCTCTCTGTAGACGCACGCAGCGATCTAGAGCCATCAGCCCAGAGGTGCAGGTGCTGGCTGCTTTGGGATTCTACACATCAGGATCTTTTCAGACATCTATGGGTACTACTATAGGCATAAGTCAAGCATCCATGTCAAGATGTGTGTCCGATGTGACCAGAGCCCTGGTGGAGAAAGCTCCGCAGTTTATCACATTTAACCTGTAAGTTGCAAGGCTCCTTTGCTAGTTCTTCTCCACTCTCAAGTGGAGAAGATGGCCTACTCAGTTTGAGGCCTGATGCTTTTGTCTCTTAAAAACATATATCTAAAAATAGGGTTAGGGTTAATAAAAAATATAGCGCTTATTATATTTTTGAATTTTTTTCCCAGTTTTTGTGGTGGTGTGTAAAGAGACAAAATATCAATATAATATATAAATACAGAATGTCAGTGTCAGTTGTCGTTAATGTTAGAGCTGGATGACAAAATACATTTTATATTCATTTGTCATACCTCCTGGTTCCCAAATAGAGATCCTTTGAGCAGAGAGCAGTCCTTTCAGGAGTTTCAGAGGGTGGCAGGATTTCCAGGAGTGGTGGGGGTGTTGGACTGTGTTCAGGTACATTTTAAAAAATGTGTTGAAAATTACACAAATATCATAAGACAGAGCCAAATTGCTCTTCTGCTTCTCTTTTTATGTTTTCAGGTGACTATCAAGGCTCCAACCACTGAAGACTTGTCATATGTGAACAAGAAGGGATTTCACTCTGTGAGCTGTCAATTGGTGTGTAATGCCCAAGGGCTGCTGCTCAGCGCAGAGACAAATTGGCCAGGCAGTCTAAAGGCCACGGATATTCTGGAGAGATCCTCCCTTAACAAACAAATGCAACATGCTGTGGAAGGATGGCTGCTGGGTGAGACATAGCTTTCACATTTTTCAAAAAGGAGCAGGGCTAAAACTGAAATTTTACCTCCTGCCTCCTAGGTGATCACCGGTACCCTCTGAGGAAGTGGATGATGACTCCGGTTGACAGCCCAGAGTCTTCGGCAGAGCTTCAGTATAATGTCGCCCATGCTGCTACCCACGAGATTGTAGACAGAACCTTCAGAGCCATTCAGAGCAGATTTAAATGCTTGGACGGCACCAAGGGATATCTCCAGGTATTCTGTTTATCTTAGATTTAAAAGAAATATCTTATTACATTACAAGATTAAATGTATCAACAGCTGTAGCAGTTACTTTTTTCAACCAATTGGAACTTGTATTATTTGACCAATTTTTTTATCTTCAAAATCACAAAAAATTAACTCATATCAGCCCATGTTTGGAGGAAGCCATGCAGAGGACATCCCCATTAAAATTAATTGCATATAGGATATATGCACTGAAATAAGCTTTTAACTTGTGTAGAATTTAAAGCAGCGATGGTCATCAGCAGTTAAGGTCAGGGTCAAATTATCCGAGAGCTGAAATCTCCTGGGGTTCACATTTTTTTTTTTTTGCAGGATGCTGCTTTCTCCGCTTTCCACTCCAAAGTTATGAAAAAAAAACAAAAAACAAATTAATAGGCTGATTCTGCCTGTAATATTGAAAGCAGTTTGTCAAACTAATATTCAGCTCAGTTTGGAGTTGCGACAGGTTTTCAGATGCATTTTAAGGGCATCATTTTGTTTATTACTGTTGATATAGTGATTTTTGTGACTGCAAACAGTGCGCTGTCATCCGCTTCTCTGCAGTATTCTCCAGAGAGGAGTTCAGCCATCCTGTTGGCCTGCTGCGTTCTCCACAATGCCTTTCTGCAGTCAGGATTTGATGCCTGGGCAACAGAGTCGGTGGCGCCTGTCGAGCAGCCGGATAGTGCGGAACAGAGGACTGAGGCGAATGACTGCCGCGCCGAAGAAATCCGGAGAAATCTCATACTCAAACACTTTGGCTGAGGATGGACTCGGTTATGGAAGCAGAACTGTCACATCAAAAACAAGCCTGAGGACAAAGATTTGCTGATGCAGTTTTTTAATATTTTGCTGGTTTCTACTCTACTGACTACACTAGGATAACATAGTTAGATAATAGAGGAACATGCAAGACACTATACAACAAGAAAATATGATGCAAAAAAAAAACAATGGAATGTGCTTCATTATTCACGAAGAAGAGTGAATCATCACCCCATTGTATTTCATTCAAATTCAAGCATTTTTTTTTTAAATCTTCCCCACAAAGCTCACTGGAATTGTCCTGTATTGTTTTTTTTTCCTTTTTGATTGTGCATTTTTAATCTTAAAATAAATGTCCACAATAAAAAAAAACAAAACAAAAAACAAGGCCCTTATTTACAGCAACTGCACATCAGGGTGTCATTTCTGTACAGTGAGACATTATTGGCTATTGATTGTGAGTGACAGGGTAAATGTTTTTAAGTGATGCAGGGTTTTTTTGGGTCATAGATGGAAAATACAAATAGTAAGAGGTGTATCTGTGACAAGGTTGGTTTCATCTCTGAAAAATCAAGCTTTTTTCATGAAGCTAGTCACGTTTGTATTATTCCCCTGATTTCATCAATATATACACACTTTCTACAAACAGGAATAAATACAAAATCCACACTGCTGTCACACAAGAAAATTTCATATTTATGAGAGACTGGTGAAGATTATGGGGACCACAAGTTTCCTGAAATATTTCTTTTTTTAATGTTTAACACACCTTGTGAAAAGGGTACCAGGAGGACATTGAGAGGTTTTCATGTGACAGCAGTGAGATG
Source organism: Pao palembangensis (assembly GCA_015343265.1). Lineage (NCBI taxonomy): Eukaryota > Metazoa > Chordata > Actinopteri > Tetraodontiformes > Tetraodontidae > Pao > Pao palembangensis. Next base: position 8,585,633 of record CM027085.1, on the reverse strand, counting down.
AAAAGGAAAAAAAAAGATTTTTAGACACCAACATAATGAAAAATACATAAATCACCTTAAACTTCACATCTTTTTCAAAGCCAAAACACATTGTTAATAGGATCTCTTCAATACTGATTGTTTTAGTGTACTTGAATGTTTTAAAGGATTTTTAAGAAAATCGGAAACTAATCTGGAAAACAAGTTCTATTTTTCTTTGCTTAAAATAAATATGCTCATTATCATGTTTTAAATATATTACTAATTTCAGTTTCATAAAAAAAAACCTTTTGGTTATATATACCTAACTTCAATAGGGCCTCTTTGACATTCGCTAGGTGTGAATATGTGGTATCTCCTGAACACGATGCAGAATCTAGACCTGAAAATGTTTCCGATCCATTCACTATTAACCTTTGAATAAATCGCAAGCATTTTTCAAAACTAAAACAGTTTGAAGCAAGTTATTCAGCAAATTCCCCGACTTTCATGCCCCTATCCATTTAAACATAGTGTATTATATATCTGTAAGGCGTAAAGGCCAAGGCACCTCTAAGTTGAGAATGTAGATGGTAAACATAAAAAAAACACTGATGAAATGTGTTTCAGCTACACTACTGTGCCGGCCTGTGAAACTGCTGAGTCTGTTGTGCATTTTCTGTATGTAAATGATAGACTAAAGGTGCATTTTTCTTAAAAAAAAAAAAATACTACTACTAATAATAATGGTCCAGTGTGTATTTTGTGGCATGTAGTGGTGAGTATGGACCACAAATCTCTATAAAGTTTTTGTCTTATCACTTCACTTTTAGCTCTACACGCATGACTGACAGAAAACTGAGGCGGTCGAAAGCAGCTCAAGTTGACGATGGCAGCCTCTCCACTTTCTCCCTAGTTTGAATGGTTCAAATTCTTCCCAAATTACTTTGCATGACCATTTTTTGCGATTCCTGTTTTTCAAAAATCATATCCACCAAACTAACATCGATCCAAATTGATGAAAAAGCCAGGCATCCCCCCGGCAGCGCTGTTGCAGGAGAGAAGTGAAGTAGCAGCAGCACGATGAGGCAGGTCAGGACGAGTGCACGGACTGGAGTTCACCAAAAACAGATGAGGGTTGAGTGCTTTAAGGCCCAGAGACACCAAGGCATCAGAAAAACTCTGACGCTACATCTGCTGTTGTTTCTCTGTGAACGGCAGTAGTACTCAGGTCAGGCTGTATGGGCTTTACCTTTGAGTTATTGTATTATATCTACCTGCGGTTTGATTTGGGTGTAGTCGTCAGGTTGCTGCTGGTATCTGCTGCGTATCGCCTCGTCTGGATGCGAGTGTGGCTGTCTGTCGCCGGACTCTCTCCTTCGCCCTCGGATGTCAGTAAGCTCTGGTCCAGTGGGGCGCCTTCGCTGAAGAAGAGCAGGCTGCGGGAACGGACTGTAACACAATGAAGCGCGCAGAGATCGACTCAAAACAAGCCATTTCACTTGTCGTGCGGTCTTTTAATAATTCGGTTTCACTCTCTAACGGGACCTGAAGCCGCCATATTTTTCCTCTCCTTCGATCAAATGTGTAATTTTATTCCAGGACCATTAATACAGCAAAACTATTTGTGAATGTGTGAGACAATCTGCATAAGCACACAGGAAAAAGAAAATGTACTGACTGAAAATATGTAAAACAATCCATGAATGCTTATTATGATCTGAAAGCATAGCGATGTTGATTCATAAATGTGAAAGTGCACAATTTTGTGTATACATACTGCTGAGTGTGCACATTTGCAGATGTTACTATATTTGCACATTTCCAACTGGGCCCACACTTGTGTCACACTTTAAGAAATAATATGATAATAGCAGTAACAAAGGGTTCCATCTTGTCAGCTAACTGTAGTCCTAACAGCTGTACATGGGCGGCACTGGGGAAGAGCTAGGGGGCGCTATAGCATCTCCCAAGAAGTCTATAGCAAATCCCTAGCACCCCCAATGTTTAACCAATTTTTTTTTTTTTTGCCTGTCAGCAAATAAACTATTTGTTGTTAAAAATCTTCTTTTCCTTTCGGCTTTTCCCTTCAGGGGTCGCCACAGCGAATCAGTTGCCTCCATTTAAACCTGTCTTCTGCATCCTCGTCTCTCACACCAACTACCTTCATGTCCTCTTTCACTACATCCATAAACCTCCTCTTTGGTCTTCTTCTAGGCCTCCTGCCTGGCAGTTCAAAACTCAGCATCCTTCTACCAATATATTCACTGTCTCTCCTCTGGACGAACCATCTCAGTCTGGCTTCTCTGACTTTATCTCCAAAACCTCTAACATGTGCTGTCCCTCTGATGTCCTCATTCCTGATCCTGTCCATCCTGGTCACTCCCAAAGAGAACCTCAGCATCTTCATCTCTGCTACCACCAGCTCTGCCTCCTGTCTTTTCCTCAGTGGTTTCTCACCAGTTTTGTACATCTTTCCTTTCATTTTAGCTGAAACTCTTCTATTACACAACACACCTGACACTTTTCTCCACCCTAGTTCCAGCCTGCCTGCACACGCTTCTTCACTTCTTTTCCACACCGTCCATTACTCTGGACTGTTGACCCTAAGTACTTAAAATCCTCTACCTTCTTTATCTCTTCTCCCTGTAACCTCACTCTTCCACTTGGGTCCCTCTCATTTACACACATGTACTCCATCTTGCTGCGGCTAACCTTCATTCCTCTCCTTTCCAGGGCAAACCTCCACCCCTCAAGCTTTTCCTTCACCTCTCACTATATATCACAATGTCATCTGCAAACATCATAGTCCATGGAAGTTCCTGTCTAACCTCGTCTGTCAGCCTGTCCATCACCATAGCGAACAAGAAGGGGCTCAGAGCTGATCCCTGATGCAGTCCCACTTCCACTCGGAACTCCTCTGTCACGCCTACAGCACATCTCACCACTGTCTTACAGTCCTCGTACATGTCCTGCACCGCTCTAACATACTTCTCTACCACTCCAGACTTCCTATGACAATACCACAGTTCCTCTCTGGACACCCTGTCATAAGCTTTCTCCAGATCTACAAAGACACAATGCAGCTACCTCTGACCTTCCCTGTACTTCTCTATCGACATCCTCAAAGCCAATACTGCATCTGTAGTACTCTTTTTTATCATGAAACCATACTGCTGCTCACAAATGCTCACGTGTGCCCTTAGTCTAGCTTCGACTACTCTTTCCCATAACTTCATTGTATGGCTCATCAGCTTTATTCCTCTGTAGTTGCCACAACTCTGCACATCTCCCTTGTTCTTTAAAATGGGCACCAGCACACTTCTCCTCTATTCCTCAGGCATCTTCTCACTATCTAAGATCCTGTTAAACAACCCAGTCAGAAACTCTACTGCCACCTCTCCTAGACACTTCCATACCTCCACAGGTATATCATCAGGACTGAGTGCCTTTCCACTCTTCATCCTCTTCAATGCTCTCCTCACTTCTTCCTTACTAATCTTTGCTACTTCCTGGTCCACAACAGTCGCCTATTCTACTTTTCGTTCTCTCTCATTTTCCTCATTCATCAACTCTTCAAAGTACTCTTTCCATCTTCCCATCACACTACTGGCACCTGTCAATACACTTCCATCCCTATCCTTAATCACCCTAACCTGCTGCACGTCCTTTCCATCTCTGTCTCTCTGCCTTGCCAACCTGTATAGATCAGTCTGTCCCTCCTTGCTGTCCAACCTAGCATACAAGTTATCGTAAGCCCCTTTGGCCTTTGCCACCTCTACTTTCACCTTACGCTGCATCCCCCTGTACTCCTGTCTACTCTCTTCAGTCCTCTCAGTGTCCCAGAGTAAGCTAACCTCTTACTCTGTATACACTCCTGCACCGTCTCATTCCACCACCAAGTCTCCATATCTACTTTCTTTCCAGATGACACACCAAGTACTCTCCTACCTGTCTTCCTGATCACATTAGCTGTAGTTTTCCTGTCATCTGGAAGCACCTCCTGACCACCCAGAGCCTGTCTCAACTCCTTCCTAAAAGTCATGCAACACTCTTCCTTTTTCAGCTTCCACCATTTCGTCCTCTGCTCTGCCTTTGCCCTCTTCCTCACCACCAGTCATCCACACATCCTACCACCATCCTATGCTGTCTGGCTACACTCTCACCTACCACTACTTCATTCACTGATCTCCTTCAGATTACACCGTCTACACAAGATGTAGTCTACCTGTGTGCTCCTACCTCCACTCTTATAGGTCACCCTATGTTCCTGCCTTTTCTGGAAGAAAGTATTCACTACAGCCATTTCCATCCTTTTTGCAAAGTCAACCACCATCTGTCCTTGCGTTCCTCTCCTGGATACCAAATCTGCCTATCACCTCCTCATCATCTCTGTTTCCTGCCATTGAAGTCTGCACCAATGACAACTCTCTCACTTCTAGGGATGCTCTGCATCACTTCAAGGTCAGACCAGAATTTCTCCTTCTCCTCCAGCTCACATCCTACCTGTGGAGCATACCCACTAACAACATTGAGCATCACACCTTCGATTTCCAGCTTCAGACTCATCACTCTATCTGACACTCTTTTTACCTCCAGGACATTCCAAGCAAACTCCTCCTTAAAAATAACTCCTACTCCATTTCTCTTCCTATCTAGACCATGATAGAACAGCTTGAACCCTGCTCCTAAACTTCTAGCCTTACTACCTTTCCACCTGGCCTCCTGAGCACACAATATGTCTCTGCATCATGTCAACTAACTCTCTACCTTTTCCTGTCATAGTTCCAACAGTCAAAGTCCCTACTCTCAGTCCTAGACTCTTGGCGTTCCTCTTCTCTCTCTTCCTACGGACACACCTTCCTCCTCTCCTTCTTCGACCAACAGTAGATCAATTTCCACCGGCACCCTGTAGGTGAACAGCACCGATGGCGGTCGTTATTAACCCGGGCCTTGACCGATCCGGTATGGAAGTCATAGATTCGATTCGCATGTTTGATTTGGCAAAAGTTTTACATCGAATGCCCTTCCTGACACAACCCTCTGTATTTATCTGGGCTTGGGACCGGCACAATAAGACACTGGCTTGTGCCCCCTTGTGGCTACATTTATTCTTTGTTAAAAATATGTGACATTATTTGGTCGTCACTGGCCATGTTAGTTATGGACTATATATCTAAAGGCAAATACAGCGATTAACAAACACACAGTAAATTATGTATTTTCAAGTCTCCTACTGTGGATTACATTAAATACGGCACCTGGACGCATCACCTGACATGCTGAACTCTGAGAACCCCCCCTGTCCCGCAATTGTCTTAGCACCTCCATCAATTCTTAAGCTCCGTCCAGCACCTCAACCAAAAATAGTCTTGAGCCGCCACTGCAGCCATATTTTCTCCAGCAGCCCTTTGTGGACCATGGCTTTCGCTGTAAGATGCAACTGAGAACGTTTAACTAAATATGAGAAAAACTAAACTTTCTTTGAGAGTAATTACTTCTGAAAATCAGCCAGATTCGTTTCAGAGGTCCGCACTTGTACAGTATACATACAACATTATAGGTCCTGTTATAGGTCATGTTATAGGTGGAAAAAAAGGTGAGCAGACATGACATGCATGCGTATTTAAAATACTATAGTCATTGTACAGTCTAGGGTAGTGTCACAGCAATTACACACTTTTTTGTCAAAGAACCTCCTACAATCCAAAATACACAAAGCATTTTTTTTCATAAACAAATCAATAATTCATATAAAAAGTAACTCTTTTTATATTATATTATACAATCTTTGTGCAGAATCCTGTATCCATAACATAAAACAAATATTAGTATTAGCAATAAATGAATAGTTATTGACCTACCTTGAGTGGTGTAGAGGTCTGCCGATGGAAGATGTTTAGGGGAGGAGGGATGGGAGGACATTGACAAAGGAGAGGTCTCGGTGAGGGGGGACAGGGGCGAAATGCAGGAAGAGAAGGAGCCCAGTACCAGGATGAAACACAAAGCCATCATCTGCAAAAACCAGACATTAGTCAGCGTAGAGGCGGGGGTTTCCTTTCACCAATGTGCATCAGGAGCGGCTCCACCAAGTAGGAAAAACTCACCATCAGGCAAGTCCCCGTTTGGGTTGAGGCCATTTTACACGAGTGGGGAATGATTTTCCCTGAAATCAAGGACTGCAACTTCTGGAGCTGTTGCAGAAGAGATCTAAATGGAGAAAAATGCGTGCAGGACAAACATGCAGAGTGACAAAAAAAAAGGATCAATGACTCAATGGCATCTCAAACATGTCAAATACCCCTGTGTATGTTTAAAAAGAATTGTAAAAGAGGAAGACTATCTTGATTTTCAATAAAAAATGATCATCTTCCCTTCCTGCAGAGATGGACATGCCCCACATAGCATTTTCTAAAACCTTTCCAACACGAAATGAAAATCTACACTTTGCTTGCACGTTTACCGTTTCCTTTTTAGATCTGCTGCGGTGAGCCTCTGCGGGCAAAACGTGAACAGTGGGTATTATCTGGAGAACAGGGCTCTGATGGTATGAGCCACCACGAGCTGTGACAGCACAGTCTGGCCACTCAGTGGAGACAGAGAGCTGCTTCCAGCCAGTACGCCGCCTTGCTTGCGAGCTCCAAACTGAGCAGGAGCAGGACAGACACGGCTCAAAGCAAAAGCAGCGTGAACCAGTGTGTTGGAACATCCAAGAGTTCTCACTTTCACGTCGCTGTCTATCATACTGCATACAGGACCGCAGCGTTAAATGTTAGTGCTAGTGGTGCTAGTAGTTTTATCACTAGTGTCTCCCCCCTCCCCACTTGCTTTGTGCTTTACCTCTGATTTCACTATAGTTGTTCAACCACATTTAATTTTTCTTTTCACCTAATTCTGGTTACAACCCCCCCGCAACACACACACACACACACACACACACACATTTCTTCTGGTACATTGTTTTGGTACAAGTTGCTCAGTTACCTGTGGGGATAACTGGTGAGTGCAAACCACGATGTTCCACTCATTTTTTATAAAAAAAAAAAAAAAAAAAAAAAAAACAACAACAAACAAAAACAAACAAAAACAAAACAAACTGTAACATATCACCATGACGACAGACACGTTCATCCACACACCAAGACAATATTTGATGTTAGATAATCTCGCTCTGCAGTATTGGCTCACACGGCTTTTCGGGGAGGAAATATTTCTAAGCAAAAGTGGACATACAATGCAACGAAAACCTGAAAATGAAGTACAGGGGGTGAGGGGTTAAATGTGGTTGACTTATTAAAAAAAAAAAAAAAGGATTGAGACTTGTGTGAATGCTGACTCATGTCTGCCAGTCGGTGCTCCTTCATTGTTCCTGCTTGTGGTGGTGTAACATACTTGTGTTTGTGTGTGTGTGTGTGTATGGGTGGTAACAGAAGAGGTTGCTTTCCTAAATGAAAGCTGCTGTTAAGCTGCAGCTTTAATAAAAGACTGAGGCTGCCACAGACAGACAGACAGTCAGACAGACAGACAGCTTCTCGCCCCTCGTGCACCACATGCTACCACACCTACCCACTCATGCACCCCTGCAGGATAATATCACATTGGTTATTGTAATAACTGGGTGAGCTTTGAGACTCTGCGTTTTGCTTATGGAGTAGATTTCTGTAATTCTGTCATTGTAACAGACACAAACATTTATACGTCCACACCCGGTGATGGAATGTATGTATATTTAAATAGTTGACAGTGAGTAGTCGTTTGAGGGACACGTAGCTCTTGGCTGAGTGTTTCCAGTTTCTTTTACATTTTTTTAATCAAACTTTCCTTTTAAACTACTTTTAACTGTGCGACATCGATTTACTAAATTAATAGTAAATGCTACTTTTGCTAATATTTTGTCAGGAACCAGCTCCACCGGCTGTTTTTGCCTGGCACAGGCCTTTTAGTTTCCCACTAGGTGGCACAAGTGATCATGAGATGCAGCTGGATTCCTCACAGCTGTCACCCATCGCCAATCAACACCCTATTTAGGGACGCTGTCTGTCAGCGACTGGCTGTCAGGTCGTTGTCTTCTTGTAACTCCTTGGTTTGACGTGCGATTGAGCTTTCCTGCATTCGCCGAGTGGTAGATGCTCTGTTTGTGGACTATTCTTACCTTTGAACTGATTTTTATTTGCTTCGTTGACTAATCTCTCATGTCTCTCCTCCTGAGGTTTTCCCCTTCCGTTGAGCGTGGACTCGTGTTTTGTTCGCCAGCCAGCTGTGGAAAGTTTCGGCATCCATCCTGCCTTAGCCGAGTCTTCCTTCGTACTTCCGTTGGAGCGCCTTGTGTTAATTACAATTATTTGGTGATCCTCTAAGTGAGCATTTTTGGTTTGTAACTTTTGTTCCGGTATTAAAAGAGACTGATTGTTCACTCTCAGCTGTGGTTTGCATTTGGGTCCAAAACAAAAGAACAACCTGACCATCATGGACCCAGCAGATGCACAGCAAGCTTTGACCAATCAGGGTAGTTTGCTCGGGCAGCACGAACAGGTGATTCAGATCGTGCTGCATAATGTGGCAGTGTTATCTCAATCCATGAATGCCCTCATGCGACACATAATGCGTCTCGTCAACCCTCCTGTCTCCACAGAGAGTTCTACGCTTGCGATCCTGAACCTTTTGACGGGGTTTCATATTACAGTGCAGGTCTGGTATTCTCCCAGCGCCCGTGTCTGTTCACTTCTGACAAAGCTAAAATCAATTATGTTATTGGTCTGCTGCGGGGAAGGCACTAGTCTGGGCACAAGCACCCAACACAAATGATGGTCTCAGTGCGTTGCGCTTCAAAGAATTTGTTAAATACTTTGAGCGAATATTTGATCGACCCAATCATGCGGGGTGTGCCTCTGACAGATTATTCTCCATCCGTCAGGGGACCCGATCTGTTGCCGAATACGTTGTCGAATTCAGCACACCCGAATCTGGGTGGAAAGAACCCGCCCTCCAGAGCGCCTTCTGTCGCGGCCTGAACGATACAGTGTGCGATGCGCTTGTCTCAGGGGCTAGGCCAGGTAACCTGCACGAGCTGGTGGACCGCGCTATCGAGATCGATAATTACCAGCGGGAAGAACGTCGGGAGCGATCTTCACATCTGACTGCCAGCACTCCTGCTTATGCTGGCGGACGCAGTCTCCTCCTGACGCTTCTGTGGGCTCAGAACTCACTTCCCTTATCCCTCCTGGTTGATTTGGGCACAGATGATTCGTTGTCGCTAGCGAAGCAGGCGGGTCTCCCTCTCATTGAGCTCGTGGAGCCCAAGGTGGACTTAGACGGTTGTCTGCTTGCGAAAGCCACGCATTGAACCTAACCGATAACTCTCCTTGTCTCGGGAAATCACCGCGAGCGAATCCAGCTTTATCTGATATCGTCTATGTCTCCCGCGATTCTCGGATCTCCCTGGCTGGCGACACACAACCCTCAGATCGATTGGGTGTCTGGGACTGTAACTTCTTGGAGTGTTGCGTGCCACTCACGCTGGTTGCATTCTGCCTTTCCGCCCTTGCTGCTAGCCTACGCTTCCTCTTCCCCTGCAGCGGATATCTCGGCTGTTCTGGAGGAGATTACTATTAGAAACAAGTATCCTCTACCACTTTTAAACGCCGCTCTAGCACACCCGCCTCTTCACCAAGCTGGACCTCCGGAACGCGTATCATCTCGTTCGCAACTGTAAAGGGGATGAATGGAAAACTGCTTTCAAGACCCAACTCGGCTATTTCGAGTACCGAGTGATGCCGTTCGGGCTTACCAACGCTCCTGCTGTGTTCCAAGCTCTCGTCAATGATGTGCTCAGGGACATGCTGAATAAGATTCTCTATGTCTATGTTGATGATATTCTCATTTTTTCAGAGACGGAGGAAAAACATGCGCAGCATGTTCGAGATGTCTGTCATGGTTCTGAGATGTCTGCTTGAAAACAGCCTTTTTGTCAAAGCTGAAAAGTGTGAGTTTCACGGTCCGACCGTGTCATTTCTGGGTTTTATCGTTCAGCAGGGTCAGCTGTCCCCCGACCTGGTTAAAGTGCAGGCAGTGGCCGAGTGGATCACCCCGACCATCCGAAGAAAGCTCCAGCAGTTCTTAGGTTTTACGAATTTTTATCGCTGATTCATCCGGGACTTTGACCAAGCTCACCTCAACCCTCCACTCCTTCATCTGGACTGAGGAGGCTGAGCCCACCTTCTCACGCCTCAAAGTACCCTTCATGGCCACTCAGGGCTACCAGCCACCTCTCTTTGACTACCAGGAGAAGGAGGTGGTGGTTCCTTCTGTCCAGGCAAACCTCTGTCGCTGCAGGACGATCTGGTGACAGGTACATGCCACTTGTCTCCGCTCCTCCCTCCAGTTGCAGCGTTGGGCGAACCGCCGCAGGGTTGCGTCCTACCGCCCGGGACAGAGGGTCTGGATAGCATCGAGAGATCTCCCACTTCAGGTGGACGCGAGGAAGCTGGCTCCACGGTTCATGGGCCGTTCGAGGTGGAGCGGAAGATCAACCCGGCCACCATCCGCCTTAAACCCCCGGCGTCAATGAGAGTCCATCCAACGTTTCACGTCTTGCGGGTCAAGCCGGTGACTGAGTCAGACCTGTCTCCGCCTACCGATGACCACCCCCCCGGGGTGAATCATCGATGGCGCACCGGCCTACAAGGTCCAAAAGATCATGGACATCCGTCTGGGTGGGGTACGGCCCGGAGGAGCGGTCATGGATCGCCCACCACCATATCCTCGACCACGATCTGCTCCGAGTCTTCTACCGGGACTTCCCAGACAAGCCGGATAGAGCGCCAGGAGGCGCTCATTAAGGGGAGGGTAATGTCACGAACCGGCTCAACCGGCTCTGTTTTCGCCTGGCGCAGGCCTTTTGGTTTCCCACTAGGTGGCACAAGTGACCATGAGATGCAGCCGGATTCCTCGCAGCTGTCACCCATCGCCAATCAACACCCTATTTAGGGACACTGTCTGTCAGCGACTGTCTGTCAGGTTGTTGTCTTCTTGTGACTCCCTGCTTCGAAATGAGATTGAGCTTTCCTGCATTTGCCGAGTGTATAGATTCTGTTTGTCGACTATTCTTACCTTTGAACTGATTTTTATTTGCTTCGTTGACTAATCTATCATGTCTCTTTTTCTCAGGTTTTCCTGTCCCATTGAGCGTGGACTCATGTTTTGTTTGCCAGCCAGCCGTGGAGTGGTTATCCTGCCTTAGCCAAGTCTTCCTTCATTCTCGTCATTCCTGTGTTGGAGTGCCTTGTGTTAATTATTATTTGGTGATCCTCTAAGTGAGCGTTTTCTGTTTGTAACTTTCGTTCCACTGTTTTGGGTCCAAAACAGCCGTTTCCTATCACATTTTAGGAATAAGCTTCATGTTTGCCAAAAATCAGGGAAGTAAAGTCCGGCACAAATTCCACATTTAACTTGAGGAAGCCGATTGAGGAAGGAGTTATTTTAATGACTAATTTAAAACTATCTTCATATCAAAATTGAGAGCAGTTTAGATGACGTGTAGATTTTAGGCAGATTTTAACTGCTAAGAGAATTCCATCCAAATATTAGAACTTCAGAACATTTGGAACTTTGTGCAGACACTTGGAAATTAAGGAAAAACAATAAAGCCATTGACTTTTAACTCAATATAATATCAGTGTGTGTGTGCATGTTCCTTTACATGCTACATAGGACTGGAAAATGAGTTTAACTAGCAGAGCGTGGACATTTTTAAGGAAATGAGGACAATTTTCTGTGTGTGTGTGTACTTGAATTTGCTACATAATGAGTGCCAAAATACTCATTCTCCTAGCAAAGTGAGGGCATTTTTTGTAATTGAGGACATCACAACTACAAAGGACTGTTTTAGGTTAACACCTAAGGTTGCGGTTAGTTAGGATGGTTAGGGTAAGGGTTAGGAGGTTAGTTAAGAGGATTAGGGTAAGGGGCTGGGTTAAACATTATGAAAGGGGGCTGGGTTAAACATCTATGAAAGCCCTCACAAAGAAAGAAAAAGATGGGTGTGTGTGTGTGTATGTGTGAGTCTACATGCTTGTGTGTGCGTGCCTCACCTGTTCGCAGTCTCTAGATTTTCTACTTTTCTCCACAGGTCACTGTTTTCTGACGTGTAACTCTCCACCCTCAAACACAGAAAAAAACATAACTGAGCATTCGGTGAAGGATTCATAATCTAAGAAACAGATGCTTTTATCAGGACTGGTCGATTTAGCTGGTTTAGCCGTCAGTTGAATTACGGTGGGAGAGCTCAGGTCTTTGTGTACAATCTCAAGTAGATATATAATATAGATTCTTTGGCAAAACTCTTGCATTTTCTCGACATTGTGGCGATCACAAAAAAAAATCACATTATTTTTATACAGATATGTTCAGCTGTACTTACGCTACCTAGAGCAATACTGCTAATATAAAAACCCTAATAGTATTTATGCTAAGAACTCAGGAATGATTTAGATACTGGAGACATTAAAGCTAAAAGTAAGTATAATTTGTTATAATTTAGCAACCCTGTTTTCTGCCCCTCTTGTTTATTGCACTGTGTTTCAAGTCAAGTCAAATCAACTTTATTGTCATTGTGTTATTGTTTTAATCTAAAAGCAGAACTGTTGGATGTGTCTTAAATCAATGTAATACTTCCTGTTTTTCAGAAAACAGATTTTTGAACTGTAAACTCTTCTACCTCTGTTTTTTCTTCTACTAATCCCATTGACTCGCGTCACAACCAATCATAGCATGACTCCAGTGCTGCTGCTGTTGTTAAGAGTATAGCACATTCATATGCAGCCCTACTGGGCCGCCTTCCTGCTGCTAGATCCTCCATTAAATCTGTCCTTGTGCCCCAAAAGAGAAGAAAGCTTTGCCCTTTTTAACAGAACTCATCTTCCCTCCACTACTGATAAGGGATTGATGAAAACAAGAGAAGCAGCAATAAGAAAAAAAAAACAGACTTAAAAGGAAGGAATGTTTTGTCCCCCTTTAACTGTGAAATACCGTATATTCAGTAGGTCTGGGTCTTCTATGGCTGTAACTGGACTTACAAGGGGGAGATTTAGCTATTTTTTTTTAAACCCTTTAAATATAAAAGCAAATGAAACAGCGATAAAGTATCTTTTACTATTTTTAACTGGACACTGAAACTCCAGCTATTCTTTCTGAAAAAGGCCTAAAGCACATTGGCAGTTTGGCTTTTGTTAGACATTTTTCACCTGCTTATCCATCTTTCATGCATTTATAAAGAAGAGCAGCACAAATTTGCGGGTTGAGTATCACAGCCAGCGAGATGCGGCACACGCTTCCTTAAGTTTGTTAAAATGGTTTGGAAATATGAACAGATAAGACTAAACAAAACAAGTGGAAACGGTCTGTGAAAAAAAGGGGTATCATTTACTTGAAGTCTTACTTTTTCTCCAGACATTCCACGTACTCTTTCTTTTTCCTCCGACTTTCCTGAGCTGAGATCTGACAACACATCAGGCAAACGAGTTACGATCATCATTGTTAATTACTTTATTATTTATTTTTATTATTTATTTCTAAAAATGCTTACCTTGTTTTTGATCTTCCGCCGGACTCTCTTCAGTGCCTTCTCTTCACTTTTTGTTAGGGGAAGTTTATTTGGAACCGGATAACCCTCAGCAACCAGGGTCCTCTTCTCTTCCTCCGTGAGCATGAGGGGTCCCGAACCCTGCAGCTTCTGTACAACCAAACAATGATTATGCTGCATTTTTTTAATGTTTTGATATTTTAAGTCACTCTTATCATTACAGTCACACTCACAAGTTGAAAAAATGGGTGTGATTACAAGGTAGTCTTTATTTATAACAGTACACACAAGAAGTTCTATCTTTCCCCTTAAATATGTTGCTTTTTATTTTTTTATGCGCTCTGAACACTAAACTCAGACTGTTCCTGTTTGAGTATAACAAGCCTGCGCTTGCTTCTTTCCTTGGATTTTTGGTGCCACAATGCTATAAATATTTACCGACTGATAAAATTCCAGGTATGGTTTTGGCTGGCGGATCTGATCTTGGAACGAATGAAACCATTTGGTTGCATGCTGGCTCTTACAGTGTGCGGAATGCAACAATCTTTCTGGCAAAGCTAAGAAAGAAGAGCACAATTATGCTGTGCAGACATATGCGGGAGTTATAACTATCTTTTTTTTTTTTTTTTTTTTTTTTTTTTTGCCCAACATTGTAAATAAAGCAGTGCGGCACTATTGGATGGTAAATTCTGGCTGTGTTCAAACAAACATTGACGCAACAAAATCAAATAAAATGAAGCAAAAGGTCCAGGAGTGACCAGGAGCATCCAAAATTTGAAAGTAAGAATAAAATCTATGCAAACAGTGATATATTTAGGCACAAGTGATCAAAAATAATCCTGACTGCAAGGCATTTTCTCAGCGGAAAACGTTAGGCTGATCCAGATTTGGTGAGCGCAACTTTGTCACTCATTTGTTGGGGTGTAGGCTGTTTTACACGTGTGATCCACACGCTCCATCGTTACCAGACGTATAAAGGAAACACTACCGTCAGAAACATCTCATGCCAACTAAAGTTAATCCTAAACCTTTGGAAGGGAACCTGAATAAATGTTGAATATTAAATGTTCTTACCCGCACTAATAACGTTAATGTGGACAAATGAGCACCTGCAACTTACTGTAATATAGTTCTTAAATGTAAAGTACATTTTATATGTATTTTTTGTTTCTCTTTTTATTGAAAATAGTTTGCAATAATATTTTTTCATAACTTGTCAGCTGTGCTATATTCATCTAACTGAAGCCATTTTGTTTCTTCAGTCTGACGCTGTGACCAGGTAAGGTTAACGGGAGGGAGGTGTTCCACTCACATGAGGAGCAGTGAGGAGCGGCGAAGAAGAGATGGCCGAGGAGACGGAGGATGATGCCCGACCTCCTGGCCTGTGCTGTGGCTGAGGAGAAGACTGTGGCAGGGGGAGATGAGGAGAGGAGGGAGGGAGGGAACCGTCGCTGTCGCCGTGGTTACTGGTGGGCGGGGTCGGCGGGAGCTGGAGAGCGTCATCTAAAGAGGAGGCCGCTGTTGAGCGAGTGGGTCGCCTTTTGCTTTGATAAAAGCGCGAGAAATGCAGATATGATTGGTGTTCGTGCGTGAATGGTCGGTATTTACCACCGGGCAGGTTAAGGTACTGGCCCATCTCTCTGGGTTCATCTTTTATTGACACTGTCTTGACATCCTCCTGCAGAAACACAAGCAACAGTCAGGCGGAGGCAAAGATCACAGATAATCACAATGTTCAGTCGTGCATGCTGACCGTGCGTCTCCATGGTGAGGCTTTCCGCGGGGGGGCGGGACTTAACACGAGAGATGGGTCTTTGAGAGACTGAGGGTCTAACTTGAGACCCCCGTCGGGTTCCTCTTGTTTTACCAAAATGGCCGACAGGTCCTGGTGGAAGTTCCATTCAAATTCTGAGGGCAAACAAAACAATAAATTGTGAATTCAATTTTACAGAAATGACAGTAGCGACTGTGGAAAAAAAAAAAAGCTTCAGTGCACTTCAGTTGGTAACAACATGTTACTGCTCAGAAATAAATGATGGACTGAACCCACCACTTGTCATCCTCTATGGAAATAAATTTCTCCTTGTATTAAACAGGCATGAGTGAATGTGCAGTAATAAGGATGGAAGGAGTTCAACAAACAGCTTGAATTGTTATTTCTCATTGTTTAGTCTACTGCATCATTAAGAATCTTTAGGAACAGAAATGTCAGGCTTGGTCATAAGAACGCTTGGTTACAGTGTTTAGTGTCTAACTGGGTAGGAAAGAGGAAACGTTCCAGTTCTGTAGACTGGCGCGATCCATCATCTCAGGAAATCTGAGGGAAACGCGGTTGTTCGCCCCCCTATTTAACCCTGCCTTCTTTGAAAATGATTTAATCCCTGAAAAAAATGAAAGAATATTGAAAAAAAATATCCACAAACAACCCTAAGATAGAAAGCGAGAGAAGATGGATGGATGGATGGATGGATTGATGGAAACCTTTGCAGGTTTGACATCTTTCACAAGTCAAAAACACGCATTTGAATCAAAAGGCTTTTAATCAGGCATAGCCAGAATACCTGCACAATTTGCCTTTGCTAACTTTACTTTTACTACATTTGGGTGTCACATCAAAACTTTTCTACTGTATCTAAGTGGATGTGTCACAGTGGGACACATTTTCATTCACATATGGGTGTGGGAATTCCCATATTCTAATATAAGCTGAAATAAAACATACAGCGTAACAGTGAGAGCAGCCACCTACATGAAGCAGAAAAATATAATTTTAATATTTTGTGTTACTTGAACTATAAAAACACTCGGAGAGCACAGACCTCTGCCATTCTCTGCTAAAGAATCTTTCAACAATTCCTGGATTCAGATACTCTAAATTGTATATATAGCCATGAGTAATATGAGGTTATTCGGTTCAGTTTCATTTTATTTATTTGTATAGCGCTTTTTACAATACAGTTGTCTCTAGGTGCTTTACAGAGGCAGAAACCCAGAACCTGAACCCCCTGGTAAGCACAGTGGCAAGGAAAAACTCCCTTTTAACAGGAAAAAAAACTTTGAGCAGGACCAGAAGAAGAGGGGGACAGGACAGAGAAAATTAAAGAGAGAGAGAGAAACAAATATGCAGACATAGCAAACATAATACAGCATAGGCAGGTTGTTATAAAAAAGGGAACAGCATAGGCAGGTGATGACAGTGGACAGTGGGTTTGTCAGAGGCTGGGATCCGTGCAGCATGAAGGTCTGGAGACGGGAGACCTGCAGAAAGATACAGAGAGGAAGAAGAGGGGAAGAAGCACACAAAATAGCGAAGTAGACTGGACACACAGTGATAATTCCGATGAGAAGAAAAGGAGGAGGAGAAGAGGTGAGGGAATAGAGATAGTGGTCATGTTTGTGTCCCCAGCAGCGTAGGCCTATAGTTTGATGACTCTATTCTACCTGTAGCTGTGAGAACTGACTGTAACTAGATCTATCAACCATACACACTTTTTTAAGGCTAACTGTACGCTTTACTGAACAGAAAGGTTTTAAGTTTGATCCTAAAGGCAGACGTGGTGTCTGCCTCTCGGACCCAGGTTGGTAACTGGTTAAACAGTAAAGCTGCCTGATAGCTAAAGGCTCGTTGTCCCATTCTACTTTTATGAATTCTAGGAACTACAAGTAAACTGCACTCTGTGATCTGAGCGTTCTTTTAGGAATATACGGAACTACGTGATCCAGCAGGTATGATTGAGATAGTCCATTGAGAGCTTTAAATCGGTAGTAGGTAGTAGCAGGTTGCATTACATAGTAGGTTGCTTTCTGATCAAAGCCCCTTGGCTTTGATCTTGGCCTATGATCTTTGGACAATCAAAGATCAAAATCCCTCTGGAATCCTGAACATCACAAAAATTTGAATCATTAATTTCCTGACCCATTATCAACATTTCCTGAAAATTTCCTTAAAATCTAACTTTTTGAGTTCTTTTGTTCACAATTAACCAACACATAAATGTCACCTAATGTCCTTGGCAGAGGTAATAATGTCGCTGAAAAGGGCAAAATGTGAAAGCGAAATGTGATCAGAGATCATCCTCATCTTGCTACATCTGCCATTGTAGTCCCGTTATCAATAAACGACACTGAGACAAACAAGCCAGTTGTAAACCTTCAATATTGTACATTCACTACAACTATTGATTAAGAACCTTTTGTAGGTTTTCTGCCTTGATGTGTGATTCCATGACTGTTTGCTGCTTTCTATCTTGGCCAGGTCTTCTTTGAAAAAGAGGATTTCAACCCCAAAGGCATTGATGTGGTTAAAAAAAAGGTTAAATTATGATTATATACTAGTTAATGAGTAATTGTAATAATATATCCTATGCATTCTACACAGCTACTGCTGCAATCTTATGACTCAAACATGCAAAAAAAAAAACACAACACATATACACACACACCTACACACACTCACATGAACTTACATATACACTTCTATAAATCTGTATCTATAATGTTAAAAAGGTAAAATATATCAATTCAAATGAGGCAACGCACATTTTTTTTTTTTTACTTCAGCTTTTTTTTTTTCATTTGTGTCACTGAGACAACCTAAAAAGATCCCGAGATCAGTATGCTATGTTTTGATAGTTTCCAATGTCCCGTTGATAGCTGACCGCCTGAAACTCACTAAGCTTCCCATCTTTATTACAGCAAATTTCGAAGGGAAGCCAGGGAACACCAGACTCTGCTGGCTGAGATTACTCTTCTCAAGGGACGTTAGTACCACTGTGCAGGCGAAGGAGAAACCAACAATGACAGTCAAGGCAGTCTGTACCACTCTGCAGGTGAGGTAGAAACAAGCAACAATGATCCACAACAGGGACCAGCTAGCAGCCTCCCTATATCAGCCGCTGATGAGCTGATCAGCGACAGGGGTGCAGTCACTGCTGGATCCTGGGAACCCGCGCCCTCTGCAGGGAGGACAAGCCGGACCCTAACAAAGGCAGCAGTAAAGTAGCATCAGTTTTAACCAGAAGAGCTCTTCTGTAATCCACATGCTCACTGGTCGGATGTGCACTGCATTCCACATATAGGATATAAATGAAATTCTGTAACAAGAACTTTCCCCATTTCAGGCAGTAATGTAATGGTTTAAGTGTTAATGAGTAAAGTCTTATTTCTGAGCAAAATTATCTCTTTCATCGAACAGAGTGCAAACAAAGAAAAGACACAGTGACCTTGGCTCTCTCCCAGGGGCTATAAAGCAAAACTAGGTGCCAACTGTTTGATCTCTGTGGGACCACTGGAATATTAAAATAATGGAGCAGCACAGTAGGAACAGCAGTTAAAAAAAAAAAAAAAAAAGCAAAGAGAACTAAGACCAAAGCTAAGAGTGGAACAGGAAAGTTAAAAACTTGCTGCTGACTACAACAAGAAAATGAGTGCTAAGCTAAATTATCTGCTACTGCTGGCCAATTCTACTTGCTTTTGTTTGTGTTTTTACATTTCATAGTCCTTCCAGTATCCTGTTTTCTGACATGGATGGAGAAGAATTACGTTTTTTGTTGAATTCAGTCCAAACGATGATTACTTTGGTGAATTAAATCAGAATTCAATGCATTTCCAGTGTATTTGCATTCAAAGCTAGCTCGCTCACAGCTAGCTCATTTGGTTATTTCTGTTTTCTGTATTTTATGTATTTTCTTGCAGATGAATTTATTAATCATGAATGGTGGGCATTGTAAAAAAAGTTAAACTCATCACTGCTTCATATAACAACTTACTTAAAGACAAGAAACCACAAAACAAAACAAGAAATTAACGTATTTGCTTGTATTTGTCCACATGATCGTCATAGTCAAATCACAGCAAAACTTGGCAACCAAAACAGTTTTATGATATTGCACTGTACTGAACAGTGACAGAGGCGCGGCCTCACCTGTCATCGTGAAAAGAAAAAATGTAAAATGAAAAAATAAATGTTGCATTTATAGAGTGATTTTTACCATTAAGTTATTTTCAATTTAACTTCACCAGTTTTAGATTATTTGTTATTAAAATCGCAGAGTTTTCACATTTACCGGCGTTCAACTACTCCGGCGAGACCTGAAGTGAGACACCAGCCGGCTGTGCCTCACCCCTGTTCCCACCGGATGCGGTGCATCTCTGTCCGTCCATCCGTCGTGATTAGATTCCATTCCGTCAATGCGTCAGTTTCCACTGGCTGCGGCTCAGTCCGCGGCAGGGCTGGGGGCCTCCGTCGCCCTCCGGAAAAATACGCATCGCTTCTATTTTGTACGGACGGACGTAGCACGCTGCAACAATGTAGCACAAGTAAGTAAATCTAGCACAGGACGTTGGGTGCGAAGAAAAAAAATAAAACATCCGGGGATTTGTCAAAATAAAAGGTCTCGTATTTAGAACGATCTTTTTTTTTGTTATTACATGTATCTTTTTCTTGTGCCGTTTTATCTGTTGTTTGTGGGTGTTAACTTATTGTTTGCAGCATATCTTTGAATATATTAAATAAATAATGTAAATAACCAGAATTTACAAGAAATAATCGATCTATTACACATTTTAGGAAAAATTCATAGAATTACCCATGGTAGAGTCACCAAAATCCAAAGAAAATGGAAATTTTACTCCTCTAGGAACAAAGAACGTCTTCTTCTTTGGCTTGTTTCAAAAACTACAAAGTGGTCGCGGTCGTACGTGATTTCGTTTTCAGCGCCCGGTTGAAAAAGATCGCTCTAAATACGGGACCTTTTATTTTGACAATTTCCCGGATGTTTTATTGTCTCTTCGCACCCGTCTTCCTGTCCGGCACGCGGTGGATTGTGCTAGATTGTTGCGGCGTTCTCCGTCCGTCCAGACGCATCCAGTAGAAATGGCCGGACGGCAGAAATCTGGACGGACGGGGACGCACCGCATCCAGTGGAAACTTGGGGTGCCGCACCGTGGATTGCGCAATGCTGTAGTGAGCAAGCAATCGCTGTCTCTCACAGTTGTATTTCTTTAACTTCATTTGAAAAGGTAAACGTAATTGACATTATCAAGTAAAAAGTATTCAATTCATTAATTACTTGTTAAAAGCAAGTAACTTTTACTCAGCAAATCTGGCAGCCTCATTCAAACCTGGCGACTGACGTCACGCAAAAGCGCGCAACGGAAGGAAACAAGAAGTCTGGATGTGAACCCAGAGAGCTGCGGCAGTGAGAAGCAGTCGGCTAATTCTGGAGACGAATTTCTATATCCACGCTTTTGTAAGTATGTGATTGGGTGACTTTTACAACTGAGCACAACTTAATTCAGACCGAATTTATTATAAATGGTGGACAAACGTACAGTAGTTCTGTGATCTGTCGGTTTATTTCCTCGCAAGTTAACATGTAATGTGCAAGTGCAGATACACTTAGATATTTGAAGCCCAATTTAAACTGTGATGTACTCAACAATTTAGCAGCATGGCTAAACTACTTGGTGTTTAATGCACACACCATTTGTGTCGCGGAGCTTCTTGTTCTTTCCATTGCATGTTATCGGTCCTCCAGCCCCTCGGCTATCGCCTGGGCAGCAGTCGGTTTGCTTAAGGCTTTTTTCCCCCCTCAGCGCCGCGTGTGTCTATGGAAGTCGTGCATTGACTGACAGGTGACCGCGAGCGAAAAGCGGATATTTGGCGACTGTGGTATTTAAAAAAAAAAATAAATAAATTGTGTAAGACACAGGTAGATATCAGAGAGATCAGATTAACAGCATTTCAACAAAAAGAATTGATTTGACATCGGTAAAGTTGATATGGTTTCATGATTGTACAGTTTCCATGTGTGGAAACAGAGCAGAACTGAAGAAGCTCTCTGGAGAGAGGGCGAAACGTTTTCAAGGAAACCTTTCAGTCCAGTTGACACAGAGAGATCTAACTTTGGATTTCCATGTGTGATTTTTATTTTCTACTTTGATTTGTGCATCAGCTGTAGGCAGCAAGTCAGTTTGTTGAAACAGTGCCCTCTCAAGCAACAGCTCTACTTGAAGCAAAACATTTTGCTATACAGGTAAGAAAGCAAAATATCTTTTGCATTTTGTATTACATTGCTTGTTGAAAATGTAATGTATGCAACAAAAACAAAACAAAAAAAACCCCCTGATGTTTATTTACTCATGATATATGAATATAGCCCCATTGTTGCTGCTGTCCCATTATTTCTGGTATTACATTGATGTGCTGTAATTTGTCATTTTAATTTCTGTGCATTTCACAGCCTACACCAGTGAGGTTTAATTCATTTGTTTTTTCCAGATCCAAAAAGATGAGATGGTTGTGAAAAACAAGTCGATTCAAAGCTGAATTGTTGAAAAACTACAGACTAAGACATGGAGTGGTTAGTCGTGGCCAGACAGTCCCTTGCCTCTATACGAATTTCCCATGTTCATTTAAGACCTTCAATGCCCTTCAGGCCCATTTATCCAGGCAGCACCCAGAGAAACTGACCTCAATAGAGGTTCTGTCTTTTGAATGTGTCCT
Source organism: Pao palembangensis (assembly GCA_015343265.1). NCBI lineage: Eukaryota > Metazoa > Chordata > Actinopteri > Tetraodontiformes > Tetraodontidae > Pao > Pao palembangensis. The sequence goes on along the minus strand of CM027085.1, from coordinate 8,563,590 downwards.
GTGCAGATCTAGTTGTTTTGATTCAGAGAGACCATATTTTGAACATCTTGGAAGCCATTTGGGGAGATTTGAAGTTGTTGCATAAGTATTCAAAAACTGCAGTTTTAGTACAAACATATATTCAACGTTTGCTACTCATAGACACAGGAAACTCAGTCGACATGGCCTTGAAGACTTTAAAACTGAAGTCTTGAAAAAAATACCCGGATTCAGCTGTTGCTCAGCATGAGCCTTTGTTTGTCACTGATGGAGAGGATCCTGAGCCAACTGTCAAGTGTTGCGGAGGCCTGCCTTTGGCTCATGGGCATTATCTACGGAGTGAACTTGATTTACCCACCAAAGATGAAGTACACATTTGAAGTGTTCCAAAAGCTCTTTCTTGAGCTTGATGTTCTCAAACTATCACCCAAAGTTCAGTCACTGCGAAACAAACTTGTGTAAATGCAGATGTTTGACACTATTTTAAAAGAAGTTGTTCATGCATTTGGTCACTAGATGGCCAAAGCTACTCCTAGGTGTAGTGTCTTCCTAAGAGCGCAAAGCTTGTCTATTTTCTTTATTTTTCTTCTTTGTTGGGGTGGGGTTCAAGTTGGGGTGGGTCCAGCCCCACCCCAACTTCCGTGAAAACTACATTTGGATGCTGTATTAAGCATTTGTATTGAGATACTGAGCCAAGTCATGTAAATGTTTAATGGTTTCTTTATAGACTTCATGAATAAAAGGATCAAGTATAGGCAAGAATATCTTGTGCACAAACAATTCTTGATCATGTTTGTTAAAAACTACAATAAAGGTGGTGTTGTTTAAACAGAGCTGCTTCCGTTTTTTTGTAAAGCTACATTGTTCCAATAAACAAAGAACCAATATAGGGAATTAAATATTCCATAGGACTTTAGTATTAAAAATATATTTTTTGGAAATGTTACTTCAATATAGCCTGTAAATAAAAGTTGGAAAAACAAATTAAAAATACCCTGAAGAGCAATTTGTTATATGGTGAGATTTTCCGCAATCTGAGTCAAAGTAGAATTTACCAAAAATAAGTAAAATTCAATGACAATATTTATAATCACCAATAAAAGTTCCTTGACTTATTATTGTAGAAGTAACTCATATTTGCAAGTGAGGTTTACTTGACTATCACCCTTGTAGAATTTACTCAGAATTTCTGTGTGGAAAAAACTTATCTAGGATTTTCTGAGTAAATAGCACTCCCTTTTTTTCAGAGTGAGGCACGCAGTGCTCGTGCCTCGTACTAGGGGGCGCTCGTGATCCCAAAGATTCTTGTTATGATTCAGCGGCTGCAGAATGACAGGACACTGCAGTCAATTAAGACAGCAAGAAGTGCAGTAATTTATTTTTTCTATTTGCCTGGCCTTACTTTCAAAATGGAAGATTACATATCTAAAAACTTTTAAAACTAAAAAAAGACAATAAACAATTCTACAAACAAGTTATCAATGCTTGGATGGACTTTATTTATAAGTGAATGTAAGAACACTAACTTTTTTTATTTCAATTAAATGTGCTTTTTTTGTGCTAGAGTTTGTATGTGTAAAGAATGCTAGTATGAGACTTTAAACATAACCCGTTAACTGCTGCCAGTCAAATACTGGATAAGATAGTCTGTAGGGTTATATGTTTGTAAATCTGATTGTGATGACGTCAGTGCCTCACCAGCCACGAACCTCACCGCCCGTCACTGGTACTGAGTATTAAAACTATGCAAAATTGTTTTATTTTAATGATATATTAAATTGATGCTTGGTACTTTTTTTTATATCTTTTACTATTATTAACTTACATAACCCTCATTTGAATTTGGTTGTTTGCAGAGCAATGGGAGTGATGTGATTTTCTTTTCTCAAAGTAGCAGCATACTCGTGAATATTCTAGATCTCTGCACAAAACTGATAACTTTGTGTGTCCTGACTTTTTTTTTTTTTTTTTTTTTTTTTTGCAATAAAGGTTACCTGATATTCAAACGAAAGGGGATTAAACCGAATTAAACTGGAAAGAAAAGACAACAAAGATAGAAAACAGAGACATGAACCCACTGAGAGAAAGGGAGGTTTTGCAGGGTTTGGCTAAAGTTACTGACTCAAAACCATATGCTTGTCATGCTCTCGCTCTCAGTGTGTGTGTGTGTGTGTGTATGAGTTAGGGTGTCAGGGCTTAGCTGGAGGAACAACTACTCAGTCTGGAATCCTGCTGGGATCCCCAGGTCAAATGGTGAAGAGACAGACAGGTACTGGCAGAAGAAGATAGATGGAGGCTGACAGGGAGGAATATAGTATCTCACATTGCAGCCGATGCTTTTCTCTAGCTGAGCAGCGAAGTTCAGTCCAATATCTTATCAACACATTGCAGAGTGTGGCTGATTGTAAATGATGAAGATTATTGGTCTGCTTGATTAACAGTGACATGGGCCGGTTTGGATTTGTTTGCTAGCGTTACTCAGACTGGGGTGGAAGGCTGCCATTCCAGTGGGACTGAGTCTTCAGTCTAGGGGTTGAAGCAGGTTAAAACATGCACATAAAGTACTTGGAATGGTACGATCAGGAACTTGTCCATTTACACTTCCTTACTATATCGACCTGCAGGTTCATACCTTGATATCCAAAGTTAGCTCTGTGTGCTACTGGACTGTAAGGTTTCCTTGAAGACGTTTCACCCTCTCTCCAGAAGGCTTCTTCCGTTCTAAACTTGCTGGGGGTTCTGTTTGAACACCACCTACTTTCAATACAGAGAGGGCTTTTACAGGCACGAAACATGGTTGTGCCATGATTTCACCAGTGTCTTCCATAGTTGCCAATCTCTACATGGAGGAGGTTGAAAACAGAGCCCTGTCATCTTTCACAGGACCCGTCCCAAGCCACTGGTTCAGATATGTTGACGACACCTGGGTCAAGATCCAAACAATAGAATTGGAAGCGTTCTCAACCCACCTCAACAATACAGATGATTACGTTAAATTCACCAGAGAGGACATAAAAGAGAACAGTCTGGCCTTCTTGGACTGTGCAGTCAAGATTGAGGAGGACAGAAACCTTAGCAATGAAGTCTACAGAAAACCTACCCACACAGATCAGTACCTCCTTTTTGTCTCAACCACCTACTGGAACACAAGCTGGGTGTTATCAAAACCCTACAACATAGAGCCAAAGAAGTACCCACCATAACCCAAAGGAAGAAGAAAGAACAGGAACAGCACTCAAAACGTGTGGTTACCCAAACTGGGCCTTCACAAAGTCCTCCAAAAAACAAGACCCCAGCAAAGAAGAGGAGAGAAATTAACGTCACAGCATTTCTATCCCCTACCTGTCTGGAGTTTCAGAAAAATTCAGGAGAATTGTTAGGGTCCGACTTGCTGGCCCTTTATTGTGTGTGTGGGTTGTTCCGTGTTTTCCCTGCAGAGGGCATGGGTTCCTGGGATCCAGCAGAGACTGCACACCTGACCAGCGGCTGATATAGGGAGGCTGCCAGCTGGTCCCCGTTGCTGGATCATTGATTGTCATTGTCGTTTGAGCACGCTTCACCAGCACTGTGAGTTGCCACATTTCTTGAGAAAAGCCTGAGTCCTGGTCATTCGGACACCCCGCAGTGAGCCTTCCCGTAAAGATTTGGATTTTGAGTTTTCATTATCACCCTTTTCCCTCCAGTCGGAGCGCTTTCAGTTGTGTCATCTCTGTTCACCCAATAAAGGGTATTTTGTTCTTCGAGAGCCTGCCTCGTGCCTGTGTTTGGGTCCTCAACACACCCCGTAAACATAACAAGAATACTCCAAAAACATAACAATCCAGTACAGTTCAAACCCCACAACATACTCAGACAGAAACTGGTAAACATCTTCAAGGAAACCCTACAGTCTAGTTGCACACAGAGAGATCTAACTTTGGATAACTATAACCTGGATGAGTGAGACTGCACAGTGCAACAGGAGTCACCTGAAGCTCAACGTTAGCAAGACCAAAAAAACCTGCACAGCATTATGGGATGAATGCCTTTTTCGATCCAGGAAGGACTCATGGACCCCCTTTACACCTCTCTAAGCTGCTTAAATTCCACACTTTAGGCATCCTTTAATTTAGTTTCAGGTCTTTTAAGGGCACCATGGCGGTACTAAACACCATACTAGCTGCCAACTGGTGGTGCTGGCCTTTCCCACCTGTACCCATTCACCAAACAGTAGAAGTCACCCGCATTAAAGTGCTTTTATGTGTATATTTTACAGATCATACATGTGCTTCCCTAGTGAAAACATGTCTAGTTTAGGGTTATTTGTTTAGGTGCAAGTCCACTAGTTTTAAAAATACTATTATTTTCGCCACCAAAATGATCATAACCATACAAGCATAAACGCTTGTATGGCTGACCTTCAAAATAAAACACCCGGTAATAGTGAGCCAGTTGTTAAAATATGCTATTTTTTACTTTTGGAAACTAAAGGGTTTTTTTTTTACAGGTGGGTCTTACTTGAGCATATGTATCTGCATGAAAGGATCGTTACACGGCTTTTCCCGAGACATGCTGCAGAATACTGATGACACGGCAGAATGCCAAGTCAGTTTACCAAGTCTGAAACAGCTTTTTTCAACACTTTAACACCCCCCCACCCCTCCAAAAAAAACTACAAATTAAACGTTTTAATAAAATAACTACGGTATATCTGCCTTTCTGTTATCTATCATTTTACAACGGATGCTCTGGGAGTTATTCCTTTGAGTAAGTTTTGGTTTTGAATGCCCTTTTACACGTAACATCTACAGTCACATGCATGGGTGAGAGACTTCCTGTCTCTCCCAGGCATAGCCAGTCTCTTTATAAATGCTGTATTTTGCCAGATTGCATATCAAGAAACATATCAGATGGCTTTCTCTAGTTTATTGTAGATCTATTATGTATTATAACCATACCATCTGCTGTCTGGACCATTTAACTTTTTGGAAATTTTCCTCCACCAAAGTTATGTGACAGCCGGCATTTGTTTATCTGCCTGTTAGCAAAATAACTATATAAATATTGATAAAGGGCCTGAGGAATAGATGATAAAAGTTTGGCAATGTTCCAGATTTAGAGGGACTTTTCCACAGATCAAAGTTAGTGGCTTTGATCATAAAGCAGAGTAACCTGATATTACTGCTGCCTATATCCTGTCCTGGGCGGAGGTTTGCACTCTCCAAGTGCTTTGCTTATTTATGCTTGCTTGTTTATATTTGCTTTGGTGTTTGTAAAACCTGCAGGCAAATGTCTCTGTAAAGGTTTTTTTTTTTCTTGTTAATGTTTAAGCTTGTGATAAAAGATGGTTGATGTTGATACTAATCATGCCAAGAACTGATATTTTATCACAGGAAGGTTTTATGAGGTTGAGCTGTCCCTTTTGCAACAAACCCATACGGATCTCTTCTCATCTGGACTTCTATACCATTGACCATCAACCACTGTATCATGATACAGTCGACCCAAACACACAGCCAAAGGAGAGCTACCGACCTATTTTCTATTTTTTCCTGAAAGCACAAACTTAAAAAAAAAAGAAAAAAGGACATCTCGAATTGAGCGATTCCCTTTAAGAACAGGAAGACCTACCAGACTCTTGGTCCATTTTGATTGAGAGGGCTGGGCTCTGGGGGGCCGAGTCTTCGCTCAAAGAGTAGCTGTGTTCTGCTTGAATATCTGTAGGATTCAAAATCCATTATAGAAAATATGGCCGCATAATCTGTACCAGGCATTAGAGCTGAACGCAAATAGATTTTTTTTTTTTTTTTTTTTCCTTTTAAGCATTATAAAGTAATTATTTTTATGAACACATCACCTGATTTAATGTTGTTTTTTTAAATACCTAAAATATAATTCTAAAAAAAATGATTTTTTTGGAATTTTACAGACCATAACTGCTGTGATTGCCAAAGGAGTCGTCTTTTTTGTTGGGATGTATTTTTCCAGTAACTTTTGGGCCAGTTTGATTAAAAAAAAAAAAAAAAAAAAAAGACATCAGGCTGCAAATGCAAACATATATCTGAGTTTCTGCTCCAACTGGAAGAAACTACGAACATCTACGCATCTCTCATTATGGCCGAGACCAAGGTATAGGGGATTCAAGAGTGGGGGTTCACCTGTTTCCATTTTATTACATCATTCAACGTGCGTCACACTTTCCTTGTGTTGCCACATTTGTTTTGCCATTGGACTGAACTGAATCACGTAAAATGCGACAAATATCAGAAATATGTTTTTAAAAAATGAAATTGTAAAGCATTTTATCGGCTGAAATTCTCCAAAGGACAGATGGTCACACTCTATTATCCATCAGTACACTTTATAAATGTGCTGTTGACATCTTTACTGGCTCTGTGAATTTATCTCTCCAAAACGGGACAAAAACGTCACATAAATGAGGTAAACTTTTAGAATATTATCCAAAATGGATTGAAACAGTTGCATATAACTGCTGCTAATAGATGCAGTTTTTTCTTTTATTTACCCACTTTGAACAAGGGCAGCTCTGATCAATCTGTTACTGACCAAAGTAAGTTGGGTTACGACAAATTAACCCGGTTCTGATTTCATCCCGACCTTTTCACCCTCAGGTCCCAGCTGCATCTCATCTTGGATTAAGATAGTACCAAAGCTTTGCTATTTCAGTGTGAGGTTTTCCTTCAGCTTACATGCAGGCACACCAAGCACACGTTTGAACTAGTTTCCCGATGCGGACACTGCCTGATTCTGAGCTCCCTGCCTTTGTCTCTGCTGCAGTAAATGCTTCAGCATTCTGACCTAACCACAAGTTCTGCCACTGCGCTCACTGTTTTTTTTCCCCACCCGGTCTCAGTTGCTGCCTCATGTCTGACTGCGCTGTATTGTGAGAGAGTCAGAGGTTCCCCTCGCTGTTGCTCTAACTGGTCATCAGCAAGAGCCTGGTCCTGCTCAAGATATCTGCCTGTTACAAGAGAGTTTGTCCTTGCAAATGTTACTTGTTGGGGGTCAAATCCAACTTGTGACCTCCTACTCAAACTGTCACCTAAGGTTCCATATTTTAAGGGTAAAGCTGGTCCGAGATCAGAAATGAATGACTGCTGCTGCTCTTTCCTTCAGTGAGTCACGGTCCAAAAAAGTTGTCACATCCTGTACAGTCGCCTCGTCGTCAGTAGCCAACTGACCAGCTGAGCAGGACCTCGGCAGGTTTCACAAATCACCACTGATAAGAGTGTATACAAAACACACCAGAAGACTTCTCGCATGTCTCAGACGGCTCTGGCTCCTCTGAGGAGGACTTTCCATGGCTGATAGCGCCGGCTGGAATGTTTGAAACCACATACAGTTGGTCGTTGGATCATGCCAAAGATCAGATTTACTATGTTGCAAGGAGATATTAGCTGAGAAGGAGGATCAGCTGGCTACTTCGACTCAATTACCTCTTCTAAGTGTTGCTTAACTGATATGCTATTCAAAGGCAGGGCAGCTGTTATTAATACCAGTAATAACAGTTTTATTAGAACCATGTTTCTCCATGTGCGACAGTAAGGCTGTGCGCGACTGCTGCTAAGCATTTGACATTCTCTCCCTGCAGAAAATGGGCATCATTCCCACTGGTCTCTATGGGCAAACACAGCATTTGCTTTTCTTTCTTTCAAGCTGAGAAGCAAAGCAGGAGTCCCAGTAACTGATAAAATTCTGGCTGATGATGATATTCTATAAAAAGCACATGCTTCAGAGGGCATTGTTTATACTTTATATTGGCACGTTTACCACAACCACTTCAATCTTAACCCAAAGAAAACAACAGGTTTACTTTCAGAAAGCTGACAGGTGCTCTGACATAAGGACTTAAAGGAGCTACAGCGCTCTTGCCAAAATATGAACATTAGGCATATAAAGGCGACAAGGAATACAACTGGGTCTTGACATGAGGACCATGAAATCCATCCATCCATCCATCCATCCATCCATCCATCCAAGAGACGGAAATATCGAGGTTCTCCCCAAGAGGAACAAGGATGGACAGGATCAGGATTGAATATGTCGTGAGATGGTGTGGACCAAAAGCCAGAAGCCAGACTGAGATGATTCAAACATGTATAAGGAGGCTGAGGTCGGAAATGCCAGTATGGACATATGGATGTATATAGAGAGGACACAAAGTTAGCCTGTGTGAAGGAAGAGGATGCAATGCTCTTCCCCAATGATGCAATGCTGCTGTTACCAGAGGACAACTAGTTACATTTTTCTTTTTTTTTTTTTTTAAAGAAACTTTTAACTGGGCATTGATGCCAGCTAGCAATTGTATTGAAAAGAGTGATCCTGCTCTGTGTTTTTTTTTCCTACTTTTATGCAGTTATGAGTGAATCCTACAGCGTTGCGTGCCGAGCCGCTGCTGGGGTCATGAGTGTTCACATTATTCCGCACCAGTAAATGTGCCACAGAAATATAGCCGTGCATCGCGTAATCTGTTAAATGACAAACTCACAGCGCTGAGAACTTCAACGTCCTTGATAGAGGGAGGATAAAAGAGGAGCTTACCTGGGCTGCCCTCTATATCCATGTGTAAAAAAGAGGTTCTCTCCCCGAGCTGGGGCCGCTCGGCTAGATGGTCGTCAAAAAAACTGCTGAATAACTCACTGCTGAAGTCCTCCATCTGGTCACCTGAGAAAGGCTGGAAGGGATGAACAGTGATTATTATAAAACTCTAGCACCGCGGCTACAATAGTTTATCCAATATCATTTCGAGACAAATGTTAAGCGACAAAAGTAAGGTTTATCGTTTTTGGGAGATAAATCATGTCTTTGTGAAAGGATCTTTTTTTGTGTGTTGTTTTAAATGTGCTCATTTGAAACATCCCACCTGCTTTTGCCATGCTGAATTTGTCACTGAAGTGCACCTCTTGCTAAATAGCCTGCTTTGACTGGAACCAATGTAAAGCTGTTAGCTGTAAGATATACAATATGCAAAAGCTGCTGCAAGACAGATGACTGTTTACACCGAGGCCGTTCTTCAGCCCTGGAAGGCACTCAACCATGATTATCTAAAGCCTTTCTTAACCAAACAACATGCTGTTTATCCAAAAAATATTAGACAATGACATAAATGCAGTTTTCAGTACCAAAATCTTGTTTCGGGAGACTGGAAAGAAAAAAAAAAAAAATTTTATTTCTCTGTTTTTCAGTATTAGACAATTGTCTTGTTTCAGATGATTTTAAAAAAGGAACAAAGACCAGATGAAGGAGGTTGAGCTGATGAACAAAAGATTCACGAACAGAAATAACTGGATTTGCCTGGATGAATGAGTCACCGCGCAGAAAGATGATGTTCTGGAAGCCTGGGACAGCACGGTGCTCTGATTTCACAGCTTCATACACACACATGCGCAACATGAGTCACCCTGCTCTTGAGCAATCATGCACACATTACTACAAAACTGTGAGCGCAAACACACACACACATGCACACACACGGGGGTGGGGGGGCTGGTTTCTTGGAACCAATCAACCGCAGACACTGACAGAAATAACTTCATTAAATTAACAACAAACACGACAATCATTTTAAGTTTTTTTGTTAATATTAGCTTAAGTTTTTAAAAACAAAAACTGCCACCAGTCCATTTTATTTCGAAATCACAGACATAGTTCTGACTGTTTTGTGTTAATTAAAAAAAAAGGAAAACTCGAAATTTCAATTCCATCATGTCTTTTTCGTGGTATTCATGTTTTAGGGGTACCAAACAATAACAAACACTGTCCAAGCGTTTGCTAACAATAATCTTAAAATAAAAGAAATTATTAAGGAAATGGTCAATTAATAAAGTGCAAAGAGGCACATGAGCATGAAAAATGCTGGCGCAGTGACAACTTTTGTTAATTTTCCACAATATTTCACATGGTAAAAAAATAGCTTTAGAAAATAGCTTTTTCGCCATTGCGGAAAAGTTGCAGGATCTGGGCGGAATTGCACGGAGGGCCTGATGACTATACAATTCTCCAAACAGTCGCTGAACACCATTCCCTTTTTTTCTGAGCCACAGATTTTTCCAGCATCAAGACCTAATTGCTTGATTGCTTTTATGCTTTAACTTTTTAATAAGGGTCTTTTTTTCTTCTTCTTCTTCTCTCAATTTGACACGTCCACCAGTGCTGGGAATCTCTCCTTTTGCACTAAACCCAGGAATCGCATTCCTTTAAATAACCCTGGCACCAGACACGGAGGAATATGTGTCACATTTAAACTGGGCTACTTAAAATAAATAGTGAATGAAATTTCACATGTGCACTAATGTGGGTTAAACTGCGTTGGAAGCGGCACAGGGAATTTTAAATTGTTTTCAAGTCTTCCGCAGGTCTTGGTTATTGTCCTGGATTTAGCTTGCTTGGTTATGCCACAGCGCTGGCCTGTTTTTTTCACAGTATTATTACAGATAGTCATCTCTGATGCCTATAAGAGCTCCCACCACCTGTCAGCAGAGGATGGTAGTTGCTATTTTGCTCTACATGACACCTTTTATAACTTGGAGTTTGCTTTATCAAAGCATGTGTAAAATATCACATTATATTATAAAATGACATTTTCTTTTGATTTTGGAAGTCATTTCAAATGGATGGGCGAGATAAAATCTTTATTCAGACCATCTCTCATCTTTCATTGTGAATGCACATTTGTGTTTATCTATTATTGCAAAAGAGCCTCTTCGGTGTTTCCAGATACGATATAATTTTTAAAATCCCAAAGAAGCTTAAAATAAAATAAAACAGCACTTGTTTTTCCCTCTTGTCTGTTTCTTTTTCTCTTAAATTAGTTGTGCAAGATAAATGCTAATTTAAAACAGCAAACGTCAACAGTGGGTGTTTTACCTGGCTGAATTAGTGTCTGTTAAAGCTTCTTAGTTTTCAAAGAGGGTTGGAAAATAAAAAGTGTATGATATCTATCAAAAAAGAAGGATAGGAAGTGAAAGGAGGCCACAGTGGCTCAGTGTTTGCTACAGTCTTCCCCATCCCTTTGCTCTCCACATTCACCCTGCAGCTAAACGCACGTCATCAGCTGCAGTACAGCCATTGTTTTTTTTTTTTTTTTTTTTTTTTTTTTTCCCGTCACCTATCCTGTCACTTCAAATCGGCTGTTGACAACAAAGGCAAAATGGCAAACAGAGCATTGCTGCTGACGTTGGCGAGTCACAGAGGACACAATGTAATGTGTCACCTGATTAGAAGGATCAGTTAATATTTCAGTTATCTCTCTTGCTGTCTGAAAGGTTGCTGAAGTGACCTATTTTGTTTCTGGGCCATGATATTTGCAATTTTCAAGATACGGCTGTTTTTTCCAACTTTTGAAACCGTTACCACCTGACCTGCTTCTACTGCTGTCTTGGTTTCCTTGTTATATTCCTTTAGCAGGACATTGATCGGGGGCTGTGCTTCCATAAAGCGCGGCACCTTTTAGGCTGCAGTGATCATGATGGAAGTGTTTTTGGAGGAAAAAGGTAACTTGTTCTGACAGACTCTGAACGCATCATGTCATTATGTTACAATCCCGTCTGAGCCTGTTAAGAAAATTACAATGAACGGGATTTGGCTTCATGATCATGTGGCTACAGAGGTTTGGCACGGTTAAGTTTCACATGAAAAACCTTTGTGTGTCTGCCCGTCTGCCAGTTTTCTACATTTACTAGTTATCAAAAGCAATATTTCTCAGGAAAACCAGGAAAAAGCCTTTTTTCTTATCATACAATCTCTCTCTTCTCCCTAACACAAAGACACTCACACACACGCCCACACAAACGCACACTTTTTCTTTATTCCTCTTCTTTACTCCTTATTCCTGCTCGCATTCCAGTTCGACAGCCCAGCAGCCAATCAGCAACGGTCATGCAAATGAGGTGGGTGTTCCCTTTTAAAACTGGAGTACAGGGTATAAATGGAGAGTAGAACGGAATAAAATAGAACTACAGGAACAGACTATAAAAGAACAGCATATGAAAATGTAGTCACAGGATAAAGGGAGGAGAACAAAGAAAAGGGGGCTGTCAATGTAAAGCTGGAGATGTGCAGTGAATATCTATCTATCTATCTACACACCTGTCCATTTTAAGGTGTCACAGCTGAAAATGCATAGGGCCACAAGGTCAAAAGAACTGTCTCTGGAGCTGTCCCAGCCATTTTCAGCAGCTGGGACAGGCCCAAGTACAGTCGGACACACCAGCAACAACGCGACCGAATCGAACCATCTCGAGTTGCACAATATCCCTGAATCTGGCCTTAACGCAAAGAAGACTGGAGACTGTAATACCTCTCAATATCAAGGAATTCAACAAATTATATGAAAGCAGAGACACAAAGGCTAAAATTAAATAATCATCTTACAAAAAAAAAACAATGTTTTTAATAAGTTAGGCACCTGACTTTATATTATATTATATTTGAATACAGATTATAAATGAATGCAGATAGAACAGGACCCTGAAGCGGTGGATATCATATGTAAGTGCTGCGACTCAGCAACAAACTGAAATCAGACACCTGTTGCTGGCTTTCCTTTACTTCCACAACCCATTCTGGTGGCTTGGCTGCCTTCTTCAGCAAAAGGGACACGGGGCCGAGCTGACTCACTGCCAAGAATAAAGATCTGCCTTAAAACCTGGTCACTACGTAAAAGACCAGATGAGAAATATTTGGGAGGTCTGAAAACAAAAGAGGTTAAGCTTAAATCTTTGCTGTGTTTGCGTTTCCATAGTAATATATAAGGAAAAAAACATATAGGAAAAGGTTTTGCCTCTGGCCTCTCTCACTCTTAGAAAGAGTGATAAAATTATCCTGAAACATCCTGCTTTTTTTTTTTCTTGTAAGCAGGAAATGCCCACCTGTTGAGTGGCTTGAGAAGGAAGTCGAGTTAAAATGTGAAATCTGCCCTCCTGAGAAAATGTAACTATGTTTTCATGTCGGTGACTGGTGACAACCATTACCCCAAAAAGCTGCAATCAAGGTACCTGCACTGAGAGTGTGATAGCATGGACTCGAACAAGAGAGAACAAAGAGAGCAATTTCTTGCTGTTTGGTAAAAAAAAAATGACCAGCTAAGTGGTGTAACAGGCTATCTTGTAAAAACAATGTGTTACTTGAAGTGTTGTGCCGTCATAAAACATGTCCTCAGGCAAAAGCTGCAAAACACACACAGACACACAGACCTGACACACTTGTCTACCGTGTAGGATTCATTCATTTTTTTTTCAAGTTAAATTTTTTTCAAGTAAACAATGATTGAGTACTTATCAGATGGATGACTTTATCAAAAACAACAAAGAATGTAGAAAGAGCTGACAAAGTACTGAATATTAGTGTACAATGTTTCATTTCTGCTTGAAAACTTTCACCCATTTATCCATTTCTGGTCAATTTATTTTTATTTTTAAAATGGTATGTTATTTTTCAGTTTGCGCATCATGCCATGCCCTCATTCTTAATATTAGGTAAAACACAATGTTCTGAAATATTCTTTACATAATTATACTATACATAATTATACTGTGTGCTCGTCATATAACTGAGCACTACATTCTCAATATGATCAGTGCTCAGTTTGATTCCCAGGAACATCCCTCACGAGGATCTATAGCAGCTATAATGAGCAAGGTTGCTTGTGATCACATTTTTTACCATGATGAATACGGCTCATCATAAGATTGCACCATTAGCGATCTGCACAAGAGAAGCAGATGTCTGCTGTCATTCTGCAAAAAGATAACATTAGCTGAATGAAATGGTGGTGCTACATTTTTGGATGTGCACCAAATTAATAAAATGTAGTTTTATTAAGGAGGAGCCTGCACAATACAATATTTTGTTTAATGCTGTTCATGGTTATGAGTTCATCTGTCCATCCATCCATCCAACCATGACAGTCATCATGACAGAGAATTGGTGGCTAAACTGCAGCAATGACGCGAGCACACACCACACTATCCTCCCACAGCAAACAACAAAGGTCTCCCCAACATTTGGGATTCGTCTGAGCGGTTTCGCTTCTGGTCAATGATGAGGAACAGCTCATGTAGTGATGCACACTTTAGGTGCAAAACAGATATGTCGCAACACTGAAACGGCTTCATATGGAGTTACAGTAATTATTGTGTTATTTGCTAAAGTAACTTAATTCTTAACATATTTCAAAAGGCTGTTACCTGGGTGTGACCCAAGGAACCATTAACTAAAAAGTCAATTTTCACAAGGTTTCTTTTGTGTCAATTTTAACAGTTTAAGTAAAGGTAGCACTGAATTAAGATTCCGTGACGTGAATGTTTAATTATAATAAACCTTTAATGTAACCTTTAGTGCAACACCTGCAACCCCCCCCCCCCCCCACACACACACACATTAATGACCACATGACCAACATGTTTGGTGTTAACAGTCTCAGACACTGGTTTGCACAATTTGGTGGTCAAACTGGGTGAGAGGCCCCGGATATCGCTCAGGATCTAATATTTGCACCGCCCCTCCTAAGGTCCGGCTCCTGGCGGAACAGGCTGTAAGGGTGCGTTTGATTTAAGCTATTCTCGTGGCATGCAATCGAGCTTCTTAAAAAACAAACAAACAAATCCCCAGACATGTGTGTTTAAAAACCACAGCAATGGTGACGAAAAGTCAAAGAAAGTAAGGTGACATGAACTTACCACGTTGGAAAGGAAATCTCCGTCGCTGAGTTCCTCCAGGTCCAACAGGTTGGTGCCTCCGGAAGGATAGAGTTTTTCTGATGTTAAACTGTCAAAGATAGACTCCATCATAACTGCGTGTCTGTCCCGCTGGACAGATGTTGAACAGCTGTCAGAACTGTCTTAGCCTCGGCTCATTAAAACCACGCAGTCTGCCTCTTGGAGGTATGACTGCACCTGGAGAAAAGGCGACGAACGGAGCACAGTCGTTTCAGGGAAGACAAACTTCACATGCTTCTAAGAGGCTCTCGCTGCTACTGAGAATATTGGCATCATTCTGACGCGTGCACGCTGCACTGCCTCTTTGCTCCGGAGTCCTGAATCCTGTGGACGCCGAAGATTCAGCGCAACCACGCCCCCGTGACGTCAACTAACTGACACGCCCACAACAACCCCTGCTGTCAAATTGCATCTTCGTTTGTGCTGCGGCTGAGCGTATGATTTTAACCCCTGTGGTCCCTTCACCACCTTACCATCAGGTTCCCACACATGAAAATCACTTTGAATTGCACAAATCTTAAATAATCAACTTTCAACACATTTCTTATGTCAAGACCTGCTAATTAAACAATAAGAGCTATAGAGCAATAAGGGCTTAAGAGACTGGAGGAAGATGTGTGGCACTGGAGCTTCAGTTAACCAGAAACCGATTGTTTCAAATTTTATTTTGATTCTGCAATATGATTTGATTTGATCATCTTTATTAATCCCAAGTGCAATTCTGTTCAGTAGTCAGTCAAGAACCAAACTATATGCTTTTTGGTTTGGTTTGGTTTGGTTTGGTTTTGGTCTGGCATGAAGTCACTGGTGGGGCTAGGAATATCTGCATGGCAGAGGTTTCTGATGAAAATGTCCTCTAAGGAGCATCTCAAGGAAGAAAGACAGCATTATTTCTGGCCCAACATCACCTTTTCATATTTGTTTAGTCATTTATTCAGTAGATTGAGTTGTTACAGCAAAATTCTTTGGTTTTATTTTCTATAAGTCAAAAGCAAGTGGATTTCTTTAGCATCTGTAAGAACTCTCACCTGTCAAGGCTTTTTTCTAACTGAAGAGGACTTCCACAGCATCCTTCCCTCTCACTCCGGTTGTCAGAAAATTAATATATTATTGTCGTGACGGAGTCCAATGTTCATATACGCTTTCTTCCCTGAGATAACAACACCAACACAAAAATTTTTTCAATGAAAACAACTTCTATCATAAAAAAATGAAGAAAAAAAGTTTGTATTGATTTTTAATGAACCAGAGGAGAACTGAACTACTTACACTGATTGAACTGAACGACATTAACATTGATTACAGGACATAAGGCAAACTATTCGGCAAAGACTATTTATTCAGTGCTCTTTTTTCTGCAGGTTTCAAATAAAATATATAAAAAAGACCATGTTGAGTGCTAATCCAGCAAGCAATACACTATTATTATTATTATTATTATAAAAATCGAAATAATACAAGTTTTGACTCTTTGAACATTAAAAATGATTGTTTTTATTTCTGATGGTTGTTTTAATGTGTAACAACACTGCCATCTACTGAGAAAACGGGCATTCTTAAGGAAAATGTCACGTGATATATTTAATTAATCTTTACTCTTGTCATTGTGAGTTTTCCTGTGGAAGAAAACTAAATATAGCAAAACAAATTTAAAACAAAAAAGACCCTGATCATGTATTATTATTATTATTATTATTATTATTATTATTATTATTATTATTATATTCCAGCATAGTGGTAAAGCTAGGGAGATTATGCCCGTGTTTGTGGTTGTCCCCATCACCTGTGTTTTTCGTGGTAAAAAGTCAATACATTTAAATATATAGCAATATCATATACATTTCCAAAACAAATATATTCTTCATACTAAAACCTCACCACATGAACAAAGAACTAAATTTAACGTGTCAGAGTTTTTAATTTTATTCAGTTATTTCACCATAGTCTATATATATATATATATATATATATATATATATATATATATATATATATATATATATATATATATAACTTATGATGACCATTTAAAGCTGAATGCATTATACAAAATATGAATTTGCCAATCTGTTTTGATGTCACTGAGACTCATATTGATGATGAAACAGCCAGTAGCCACGGTAACCATCGCATCTTTATTCTTCACCACTGCATGGTCTTAGACCGTGTTAGCTTCCGGGTGAGCGCGTGACGAACAGTCAGCATGTAGGAGCGACGGTCCGGCAGAGGACGCTGTTGATCCAAGACCAGCCTGTCAGACACGAGGAATAACACGGATCTATATGATGCACTGTGCTGTCATGTGGGAATGATTAAATAAAAGGCTAGCACATATGGAATTAAGTCTTTAAAATTTACTTACATAAGCACAGCTATAGCTTAAGCATTTTAGGTTATCATAAATGTGTATTAGAGTTGTGCACAATATGCACAAAATATGTATAAAATATACAACACGATGTAAATATTTTGCAGACAAGAAGCTGAGGTCGTGCAGATACAAACCTAATGAGCTGAAACACAACTGCTTCCACAGCCAAAGCAGCTTCCGCTACTGACAGCTCCTTAAAACTGCACCTACACACACACACACACACACACACACACACACACACACACACACAGATGAACCACTTTTGTCATGTAATTTAAATCAGAGCATTTCCAAAGTTGAATGTGTGATGCTAAATGCTTTTGATTTTATCACAAATTACATGGAGTTGCATTGTTCTGCAGCTGTAATACTGTTATCTGACACTGGTGATTGATGCATACACAGGAGTCTCGATAAATGAGCCTATATACTGGGAGGAGTGCTTTGCTGCATCATGCAACTCGCTGGGTTTGGAAAGAAGGACTGCAATTGAATTGGATTTTGTGGCAGTAAAATGTTGAGTGACTGGTCTACCGGTATTTTAAGTCAGTAGGGACTGAATTGGGTTCCCCTCAAGCCCATAATACAATTCAGTATTCTAAAAAAAGATGTAATGACAGGCACTCGTGCACCTCAAAAACCCAAACAGCCTGTGCAGTTCTCTCTGTTCTTTCATTTACTCTGACACACTCAAATGCTTCTTTCACTTTTGTTGCACAGGATTGGCAACTATTCATAGCAGCGTTTTGTTTTAGTGCTGGAACGCTATAACTATAAATAATAAAAAAAAGAATAAGTACAGTGCTTAGCTCTGTTTTGGATCAGTTAGCAAGACCTCAAAAAGTAGCAGTAGTGAAACTGTTTGTATTGACAGGAAAAAAAACTAAATCAAAAAGTTTATTTTTTACAGTGTAACTATGCAGCGCACGCACACACACACACACACACACACACACACACACACACACACACACACATACCTTAAGTCCTGGGCCAGTCTCAGTCCTTCCTCTGTTGTCACCTCCCTGCCAATTTCCATGTCCACCTTATTGGCAACCAGCACTGTAGGAACAACTGAAACACACCAAATAGTGTGTAGAATTTATAAACACACACACTACATGTATGCAGTTAAATTTCTTTAGAAAGTAGCCTCTATAAGACCTGCTTTTCAGTGATCTCTAACAGGCGACTCATACTGTAGTGGTACAAGACAGAAGGCTTTTGGATATTATTGTCTTACCTAGACTTTTTTTGGTTTGGTCAATGAGCCTCTTGAGTGCAGGGATCTCTTGAAAACTGATTCTCTGTGTGATAGAGTACAGGAGAAGGAAACCATCTGCCCAGAGGATTGATGACTCCAGTGAAGCCACAGAATTTTCCTGGAGATAACAATCATGGCTTATAATTTAGGAAATGAAATCATAATTAATGTATTTTTTTTTAAATCAATACACATAATAGCACTTTAGATGTTTTTTTGTCAATTAACACTTTTAATTTTGTATAAAATTGTGAAATCTCAAAAAACCCCACTGAAATTTAATGTGTGGGCAGGCCTGTGCTTGCAGGGTATAGTGATGCGTCTAGTGCAGCATGCTAGAGAGGCGTTGCATGTAGGGATGCATGTGACCCCCCTCTCTTAGTTCCTGCCACTGGCCGACCCAGTCTGGGTAAAGGAAGCCAAGTGCGAAAGACTTCCGAGGTCAGTACATAGCCTCTCCATCGCCAAGACTTCTGCAGTGCCTCCTCATGACCGTACATGGTAACTGGGTACCGCGAGGTCCCAACCACACTGTAGGAGATCTCGGAGCAGCAGTGGGCCCCAGAGGCAAGGCGCGCAAGCCCACCAATGTGTGAACATGCCCTGGTGCCTGCCAACCACTGTCTCAGCTATGGGCAAATAGCATGAGCAGATGGGGCCCATATCTTCAGATGGCATTCCATCTAGGAGAAGGACACTCTGAACTATAAACAGAACTGTGAGGAGTTGCACCCCACAGTCCTTAATCAGCATAGTAAAGCCAGCCCTGGAGAACAAAGTCATCCCCAATCTTATATTTCCAGCAGCGGGCGTCCACAGGAACATCGGAGCGGACGGTGGTGTTGGTCCTCCTTCTGGAGGACACCATGACGAAAGGACCTCAAACTCACGAGGGAGAGTGAAAGTGACAAGATGCAAGTTCATCTCTGCATCAGACGAAACGAGGCCCAGGCCGCAACAGGCGGCGTAGGGTTAATGCTGGGTTTTTGGACACGTAAGGCTCGCCATTGGGTTTACCACCACACTGACAGGATCCTGATTGCAGAGTTCTCGGGCAACCCAGTAACAACAATCATAGTCTTGTACTCACCCACCAATGTGGCACCATCTGAGGAGGAGGAGAAGTTCTTTGAGGACCTTGTAACAGTGGTCCGAGACGTCCCAGTGCACAGCTTTCTGGCAGTCCTTGGGGACTTCAATGCAAGGCTTGGATCAGAGGATGTACCCTTCCCCTACCATGACTCTACCAACCGCAATGGCTTCTACCTCACCTCAGGTTCTCCAAACTAAGTCTCAAGATCCGGCATGACTGGAAAGTATTCTCTAACAACCATGGCCTTCAAACCAGGTATACAGAGGAGGTCCAGATGGCATACTCCCCAAGGTCCTGAAGAACTGTGATCAGCTGCCTGACATGTGGTCTCTCTCGAATATCATCCCAGTGCCCAAGGCTGGAGACCTCTCAAAGCCAGACAACTACTGGGGCAGTAGCCTGACATGTATCACCGCAAAAGTGATACTAAACAGGATACGGCAAGCCATCAACCCTCACCTGAGGGAGAACCAGAATGGCTTTCGAGACGGGAGAACTACCACAGCCCTGTTCTAGAACATACAGTTCTATGCTTTATTGACTTCAAAAAGGCATTTGACTCAATCCACAGAGGCATGATGATGAAGATCCTAAAGGCGTATGATATTCCTCCCAACCTGCTCCGAGCAAAAGAGACCATGTATGCAGGAACAAGGGCCAAAGTGGTGACCCCGGATGGCAACAGTGAGGAGTTTGACATCCTGGCTGGGGTAATGCAATGGGATACACTAGCTCTCTTCCTCTTCATCATAGTCCTGGATTATGCGCTCAGGAAGGCAATCAGTGGGTGAGAGCAGGATCTTGGCTTCACCCTAACACCAAGAAAGTCGAGATGACACCCCGCAATAGTCCTCACAGACCTTGACTATGCGGATGACATCTGCCTGTTCTCCGACAACGTGGAACAAGCCCAAGAACTACTGAACAGAGTAAAGCTAGAGTGCGCCAGGGTTGGCCTCAGGCTAAATACCAAGAAAACTAAGGTATATCAACCGCTGACAACAACAGTAGCTGAAAGACGTCGAGGACTTCAAGTACCTTGGCTCATTGGTCAACTCAACTGAGCAAGATCTAAAAGTGAGGAAGGCACTTGCATGGGGGACCCTGAATGGCATGACCAGTGTATGGAACACCAACTTCCCCAGCCAAATTAAACTTAGCTTCTTCTACGCAACAGCAGAGTCTGTTCTCCTCTGTGGCAGTGAATGCTGGACCCTGAAGCCAACCCTACAGACATCTCTAGATGGGTGCTACACCAGGATGTTGCAGGCAGTGCTTAACATCAGCAAGAGAACAAATGTAAACAACAGGATCCTGTATGAGGAAATACCAAGGGTGAGGGAGAAGATCGCTGTAAGGAGAGACTAGCAGGATACTGCCAAAGGCATTGAGAGCTGCCAGCCAGCAAATTGGTGCTGTTGGAACCGACACATGGGCATCAGTCATGAGGACGTCCCCCACTATCATACGTGGACATACTCAAGAAGGATGCAGGAGCTGGCCATATATATGGAGAATCAGGATGACTGGAAGCAACGATGGAGGACTCGTCTGAGGATGATCTAATGATCAAATTAAAATAACTGAAAGATGCTAATTGTGGGTTAGCTTCAGCACCTGGTAGGGCAGTGGTAGGCAACTATCACCCACCACCAATAATTCCCTTTTCCCTCCAGATGACAGTGATAGAAACCTGAAAAAAAAAATTAATTAGGTTAATCAGGTCCCAGTGTTCAGATGTGTCAATAGTCTTACATCTCAGAAAGATGTATACAGTGAGTATTAGCCATGGTGAAACAGCGTATAGGTCATGCATTGTGCGCTGGCACAGAACAACACAACTTAAGGGCTAGGAAACCACTCTAATGTCAAACAAACAAAAGCTACCAGTCAAATATACCTTATGCACTATATCCAAAATCTCCACTTCCACAGCTTCCTGGTCCACCACCCGACTGCATCTGTAGGTCACCTCTGTATTTACACACAGTTATTAAGAATGCAAGGATGAAGAGGATAATTAAAATTCTCTTTTTTAAAGAACATTCACTGTCTCACCCTTTTTATTGTCATATTCACCAATGAAGCGCTTGGTCATAAAACGCACACACAGTGCTGGAGACACAGAAGAGCAGCATTAAAACAAATGTAAAAAAAAAAAGTTCCACTAAGTGGGACAGTTTACTGCAGCTCGATGTGGAACCATCTGGAAAGATAAACTGTGATCATGCCGGCATTTCCTACTCAGGATGTGAAAGCTCAACAGATTATTACTTTATATGTGTATTTGTGTATATTACCATAGTATAGCCCCACAAAAGAAAAACAAAACCAAGAATTTACGTGTTAGACATAAAACAACAATGATTTGATGTAAGAGAGGTGTGTAGAAAAGTGAAAAGCAGTGAAACTGTGGCGCTTTAGGCTTTTATCCAGTAAGCATTAGCTTGATGATTGTTTGTCTGCTAATCAGGTGACTGTATCACTGTGTCACCTGCTTCACCGTTTATGTGCAATTCCAAAAAGTGGCACCAAAAATTTAAATAGTAAAGTCTAGTGCTATCGGGTTTTATTCTCTATTTTGGGTGAAATAGAGGGAAAGAAATACAAATAAATGCCAAGTAAAACAAACTCTAATGTGCCATGGCTAGCAGCAACATAATTGAATGATATAATCACACACACACACACACACACACACACACACACACACACACACACATGCCTAGAGTTTAACACCTGTTTTTCCAGTCTTCTGACTTCCCAGAATGAGGATTTTAACTGGTACCATATTCTCCTCTTGGGTTTGATCCTATATTTCCTCTTTATATCTGCTTTTAAAACCCTACAAAGCAGAGCAAAGAAGACTACATGCAGTCGTACAAAAAAAGAATTAACATTATAAAAAGAACATTCACATAGGTTTTTACACAACAGCCTGCAATACTACTGACCTTTGGGTGGGAGTAAGATCCAGATATAAAGAGGAGCCGAATAATAGCGTGTTCAGTGTCAGTCTCTAAACAGAACAAGCAAAAGAAATGGGACTGTCCTTTCGTCTTTACTTCTGTTTGGTTCAAACAGATCTCTCCCCCCCTCTGCTAGGAAACAGAAGGTGACATGAGTTATTTGCTATTTATCTGAAGGAACTGTATACAGTCTTGGGCACCAGTATCCTGGTCTGGATGTATTCAAGACCTATAAACTTTTTTTTTTTTTTTTTTTTTTTTTTACATGATACTAAACTATTTCAAAGCTTCTTCTGTCTTATTAAAGGTAATGTGTAGGTGCAGTTTTTACCTGTAGACGAACAGCAGATATACTGTAGGTTGATGTTTTAATTCAGATTTGACACTATGATAACGTGTAAAATTGATCATCGTTCTTGTATTTACAGCTGAGTGAGCAGTTTTAATGATTTTATAGCTCTGAAATACCATTTAAAAACAAGTATGGTTCAGAATACAAGCTAAAATGTTGGCAAAGCTCAATGCTGATATAGCTTCAAAAATGTGTTTTTAACCGAACTTTGAGTAGGTATACCTTCCTGAAATTGAGAATAACACGTTAAAGTGTGCCCTATATAGGATGGGACTGAGATGGGACTGAGGTGGACTGAGATGGGACTGTCTTCTTTCATTTACCTCTGTTTGGTTGTAACTGAGCAGCCCCTCCTTCTCTCCGAAGGATCATGAGGTGACATGAGTTATTTTCTATTTAACACCAGACACCAGACAGAGGAACCTATCTTCGGGAGGGTGCTGCGCTTATGGGATATTCTCCTGCTCAGAAACCCTCATAGGGGGGCCGAGGAGAAGGTAAAGGAGGGGTGTGGTCAAAACCCTAGATACAAAGGTGGCCAAAAGGGGGTGGAGGTCCCCACACCTGACCCATGGTAGCAAGATTGAAATGCCCCATCTGTCCATTTGCCAAGAATGTTTGCATCTGTCCAGACACTTTCAAGGGTGGCGCAGTGGTTCACAGTGTTACTTCACATTATGAAGGTTCTGGTTTCATGTTCTGTGTTTGAGAGTTTGCATCTTCTCCAAATGTCAGCATTGGTGTGTATAGGTAGAATTAGTCCTTTTTCACCAAATACCGATTTCTGATTTCCTCATATCTGAGTACAATAGACTAATAAATCAATGGACATTTTTGATATTTTGACCTTTCTTCATTTTTTGATAAACTGATAATCTTGCTGTCTCGTTTTTTTCCCCAGAGCTGTATATTAATGTCAATTTATTTTTATGTATCAATTTAACAACGCATTATCTTAAGTAATTATTTTTACATGCTATTTAATGTGTAAATTTGAGCGTGCATGTACTGGGACTCTTCCGGGAGTAGTAGTTGTGTCTCCCGCTCTGACGACAATTTTTTTTTTTTTTTTTTTTTCATCCACATTGGTGGAAGCTTAAAATAGCTCAGTCGGTTGAGCCAAAGGTGGGCACGTGCTACTGGTAAGCGCGAGTGTGGCGGTAGTGTGCGTGACGGGACTCCCAGCACGCGCCACAGAAACAGCAGGATCGAAGCTGAGCGTGAAGCTGGAGCGCGCAGCCCGCAACCCGACACCCCACCGCTGGGCCGGACCCGAACAGCCCGCCCTCTGGACCGATGTCTTGGCCGAAATGTCCCGACACATCTACATCCGCAACAAGCTCGGCGAGGGCATCCAGGCGCCAATATTCCAGGTACCGTGTGTCACTTTTGGTTTTAGATTGAAAGTAATACGTTATCAACACTTGGAAAAGTTTACAAAACAAAGCCTAAAGTTATATATATATTTTTTTTAAGAAGCAAGTAATACTGTTGCTATTTCACATGAAACTCAGCAGTTACTGTTGATTCGAACCTGAAAATTCCGATTAGAATTCAGCATGGCATTACAAAAATTAGTCAGCAATGACTTAACTCACCAGTTTGTCCTACCATGCCTTGTATTTATTCTTTGAAATAGATATGAAACAGATGAGCTGATTGTTTGTCGAGTATTGATTGATTAATCTTTCACTCGTAATAGTTTTCCATCAGGACAAAGACACAAAGTTAGTGCATTAAGGGATCAGTTTATTAAAAATGTAGTACAATTTAAAAAAAATATAATGGCATGGACACAGATGCTATCTATATTTATATATAGATCAAATCAATTGGCTGATATTTCAATTTTGAAACTGATAATTGATAATTGTATAGTCTCTGGATGAACTGATAAATCAATGTTACAGTAATTGTCTCCAAGTCTGTTTTATATCTCGCATCTTTTCTTGCGGTAGTTTGCAGACAGTTGAGAGAGATC
The DNA here is from genome assembly GCA_015343265.1 of Pao palembangensis. NCBI lineage: Eukaryota > Metazoa > Chordata > Actinopteri > Tetraodontiformes > Tetraodontidae > Pao > Pao palembangensis. The sequence continues at coordinate 8,538,861 of CM027085.1, read as the reverse complement.
GTGACCCACATTAGCGACCCTCTTTGATAAATTTAGGGAAGTAGGTCCTGACATTTAATGGTGACATTGTCATTAACTCTAGGGACTTTAAAAGAAATGGAGCAGATCCTTAGCAGATAATTAATTTTGATCCTTGGAGACAGCTATATTTGGAAAAGAGAGAAAGGAAGAAGGACAAAGAAAAACTGTTTGGTTTGCTGTTTGTCTGGTCTCATTCTACTGTTTGTATCATGAAATACATGCGAATAAATGTCACATGCTTAATGGCTCATCATTGTAGTATATGCAGCACAGATTGCTTAATTAATTAATTTTTTTCATGTAGGTGAATCGAGGGACCTATTCCAGGAGGAGTCGACTCAAGAGGTCTGATGGCAGCACCACATCCACCAGTTTTATCCTTCGACAGGTACGACCATTGTCATATCATTATTCTGGTACATGTACATAACGTGGATCCCAGATGCTATCCACGATATGGGTAAAAGACATGTTAACATTGGTACAAATAATTGGAATAAAATAGGAATAAATGCTGATTCTAAACAAAAGCATCAATGATTAATCTGATTAAAAGTGGTCCTACTGTGCTCTACCCAGCCAGTCTGTACTTCTGATTTTCAATTATTGGTTCCTTGTTGTTGGTGGGGCTCAGAATTAACTGTTGAGGGTCCTGTTATCATGTGAGGGTCCTGCTGTAGCAGACCTCCTTGTGTAGATAGCAGGAGAAGTGTAAATTGCTGCATTTGAAGCTTATTCAAAGAGATAATCAGAATCAAAGTAACAGCACACAATCTAGTGTAGGTCCATGTTGACCAGAGGAGGCAACAGGCAGGTATGAGAGAGAGGGGCAGTGAGCCAAGGAACAGTTTGATGGCACTTTTTTGCAGAAGGAAAAGCTTTTTCTTATACTGTTTTCAACAAATGTAAGCCAGAAAACTGTATGTCACAGTGAATTTGTTTTAATTAAGTGGTTGATGCAGGTTTTAATCAGATCGTAAACAGTGAAGTTGTAAGTTCCGATCAGAAAGATTATAATCAGATTGTAGAAAAAAATGCATTTGTAAAAATAGCTTTAAATAATGTAACAGCTAAGCAAATGCACCTGGATATTTATTTCCCTTTTTTGTCGTGTCTGGTGTGATTTTATCTTGTTTTAATTCCAAATATACCAGACAAGTCAAATGTTCCCATTTTTTTAAAGAGTATAAATTTCAGTAGAGGTTATTTATGTTTATCCTATTACCTAGGTTCAGCACAAGTAAAACATAAATTAAAATAACACAACTAAATGGAGTTAGCCCTGTGATAGGCTGGCGACTTATCCAGGGTGTACCCTGCCTCTCGCCCCTTGACAGCTGGGATTAGGCTCCAGCAGACCCCTGCAACCCAAAAAAGTTGGATAACGCAAGTACAGAAAATGGATGGATGGATGGACAACTAAATGGAACTACAAAATGGTTAATAGAAATGGCACAACTTATACAGCTTGATCTGGAGAATCTCAACAAGTAAACTTGACAGAAGTAAGGCAGGCATAAAAATAATGTCTAAACTCAAAAGGTAAGAAAAAATACAGGACGTAATGCCAAAAAGTTTGTGCAAGACAACGTGAAAGTGGGTTTAGGTGAGAAAGAGGAGACGTCTTCTCGAACTCGAGTGCATTACTTTGTATGACCGACAGAGGGGGATATTGTATTGCCAGCGGATGTGAACAGAAGTCGGGGTTTTAAAAATGACTTGGAATGGGATTCTTTCCAAGGAGGAGTGGAAATAAACACAATGCCCACTTTGCAAATAAATCAGAAGACAAGCCATATGGAATATATTAGCTCATTGGTGTAGTTATGGACAGCTTTCTGAACACTTTTTATGCCAGGTTTGAAGCCTCACATCCCACCCCCACCCTCAGCCACCTCTGTCTCACACCCCTCCCACACCCCCGCCACAGTGGACTCTGCCATGCCCACCCTGGAACCCCCCTCCTCCCCCACTGCCCTCTCAGTTTCGAAGAAGGACGTGTTGCAGCTTTTCAGGAGGCAAAATCCCCGGAAAGCTCTCGGCCTGGACGGTGTCTCACCTGCCACACTGAGACACTGTGCAGAAGAACTGGTTCCTGTCTTCTTTAACACCTCTCTGGAGTCATGCCACGTCCCAGCCTGCTTCAAACTGTCCACCATCGTCCCCGTCCCCAAGAAGCCCCAGACCACTGGACTTAGTGACTTCAGGCCTGTGGCGCTGACGTCTGTGGTCATGTAGTCCCTTGAGCGTCTGGTGCCGTCCCACCTCAAGTCCATCACCTCTCCCCTCCTGAACCCTCTGCAGTTTGCCTACAGAGCCAACAGGTCTACAGACGACGCCATCAGCCTGGCCCTCCACTTCATCCTGCAGCACCTGGACTCCCCGGGAACCTACGCCAGGATCCTGTTTGTGGACTTCAGCTCTGCATTCAACACCATCCTCCCTGTCCTGCTCCAGGACAAGCTCTCTCAGCTCAACGTGCCTGACTCCATCTGCAGGTGGATCAATGACTTCCTGACAGACCGGAGGCAGTGTGTGCAGCTGGGGAAGAATGTCTCGAGCACTCGGACCATCAGCACAGGATCTCCACAGGGCTGTGTACTTTCTCCCCTGCTCTTCTCCCTCTACACCAACTGCTGCACCTCCAGCCACGACTCCGTAAGACTGATTAAGTTTGCGGACGACACCACCCTCATTGGGCTCATCTCCGACAGTGATGAGCAACAACCTGGTGCTCAACACTCAGAAGACAGTGGAGATGATTGTGGACTTCAGGAAAGACACAGCTCCCCTGCCCCCCTTCGCCCTGACAGACACTTCCATCTCCACCATGGACTCTGTCCGCTTCCTTGGCACCACCATCACAGAGGACCTCAAGTGGGAGCCGACCATCAGCTCCCTGATCAAGAAGGCCCAACAGAGGATGTACTTCCTGCGGCAGCTGAGGAAAGGCAAGCTACCAGCCCAGATGATGGTGCAGTTCTACACGGCCGTCATTGAGTCCATCCTCACCTCCTCCATCACCGTGTGGTACACCGGGGCCACTGCCAGGGACAGACAGAGACTACTGCGCGGTGAGCACTCTGCCGAGAAGGTGATTGGCTGCAGCCTCCCATCTCTCCAGGACCTGTACGTCTCCAGGACTCGGGGACGAGCAGGTCGGATAGCAGCTGACCCTTCTCACCCTGGTCACGGACTCTTTGAGCCGCTCCCCTCGGGCAGAAGGTTGCGGTCCATTCAGACCAGAACCTCACGCCATAAGAGCAGCTTCTTTCCATCTGCCATTGGGCTAATGAACACTTGACCACCTTTTCACTGCCACTTTAACATTTGCACTACAGTTGCACTGTTCTGATTTTGTATATTTGTATATTTATTTCCAGAGACTATATTTTAGATTCTGTGTTTTATGTTGCACCTTACGCCAAAGCAAGTCGTGAATTCTGTTCACTGACAATGGCAATAAACCCCTTTCTGATTCTGATTCTGATTAAAAGGTGTAGGTACATTGGCATATTTTACAGCCCTGATGTGTGACTATTTTCAGGTGATGAATTTTAAACTCTAAATTGTAAGGAATACTGCCGTATAAGATAAAAATTGACTCTGTCTAGGCTTTGATCAATGCAGTTTTTAAAAGACAGCCATAAATATTTAATGATTACTGATTGAAGGAGATTGAATTGAATGAGTAGACTGAAGCAGCTCGTCACAAAAAACAACACAAAACACTTACTGAATCTTAAAATCATTCTCAAATGAGAGACTTTTTTCCTAGGAACTTAGCACATTATTAATATTTAATTTAATCTGAAACTCATTTTAACCCTACCCTTGTTGGATATATTTGACATATTTAGTTACGATTAAATTGATTTGCAAGATATTTTGGGCTCTAAAACAGAATTATAAATGACCATAGAAAGCATTGATTAAATTAATGTATTTGTGTTTATTTATTTCATTTTTACATTAAAAAGGCCATATTGTCAACAATACCAAATAATTACAGTCTATCTGTCTAGTCTGTCTCTCTGTCTGTGTGCACGCACGCACGCATGCATGCACGCACACCCACACCCACACACACACACACACACACACACACACACACACACACACACACACAAAGGAAGCTGCTCCAGTTAATTGAAACCATTTAGTGTGTTTCCAGACACTAGCCGAATAATCTGTGCATACTAAAAAGACAGAAAAATGGAGGATGCCTCTTTCCATCTTTTTCTCACCCTCCCCCGATCCCTGCTACCTCTCTTTACCAAAAAAAAAAAAAAAATCAAACAGAGTGCTCATCCAAGCTGAGTGGACAGCTGGGCAGCCAATCAGCTCCTTCCATACTGGCTGTGTCATCAGGCTTGGATATTGAGGAAGGCTCCACTGCTCTGCTGCTGCCGTTCCTTCTCTGCATGTATATGCATGTGTGTGTCTGTGTGTGAGCGGAAAACCTGATGAAATGAAATGCCAGGATTGGACGATCTCCATGGGGAACCTCTCCATCCTCTAATGTGAGGCAGCCAGCAGCACTGTGGGATCAGGGCAAAGCCAAATCCATCAGGGCCTGCGGGAGGACCAGGCGTGATCCGACGGGAGAGAACATCTCAACAGCAAATATTCTTCTCCGCTGTGGAGAGAAGGGATTGTCATCATCCCCACCCCCATCTATTCTAGTCTTTCTCTTTCTCCCTCTCTCGCTGGTGCCCCTCTCCTTTTTTTTCCACCTCCACTTTGATTTCTCCCCTCATTCATCTAGAGGCGCTCGCTGGAATATCAAACCTCCATGTATGACAATTTGTACCTGCATGGATTTGAAGACTCGGAGGTGGTGAGTGTTTGGATGTTTGATGTGTTTGTGCTGTCTGTGTGCCTTGCTGAAAGTAGCTTCACACGCACGCGCGCGCGCACACACACACACACACACACACACACAAAAACACAAGCACACACAAACACCTACAACCCAACCCCCTTGGAGCCACCATCATGCTACTGTAAGAGAGGCCCTGTCCGTATCTACCTTGTTTTGTGTGAGGTTTGCCTCCGCTCGTTTCTCTTTATCTGCATTTAACCTGAAAAGAAGGGTGTCAGGAGATCCAGAGCCCATCATATGTGGGAAGACGGGGGTGATTCACCAAGGAAGAGAAAACACACATTAATTCCCTTTTGATCTACACATTACACGGTCACATTCACCGTCACGTGTCACGGGGACAAATAAGCGGCCAAGTGTTTCTTGTGGCCCAAGAGTGCACATTGTATAGGTTCAGTTGAAGCACGCGTGATGTCATTAAGGGAATTGTGATGTTGATGAGTCATATGCTGAAGCTAGTTCATTGGATAAGGGCTAAGACGCAGCAGTGACATCTCAGAGCATTCAGACAAATAGAGGAAACGATTATCTTGGGAGATTGATAAAAAGAGGACAAAATGGCTGTGAATTGTGCACATTGTGTACTCTGTGTGTGTGTGTGTGTGTGTGTGTGTGATATTGGTCCAGACATCTGTAGTTCAGTTTATGTTTCTTGCTAGTGTTAATGCTGAGAAGAAACTGCAGCCTCTAAAATGGTTTCACCGCTGCACACCACCAACTTGGGAAAGAATTTCAATCTCTCTGATTGGATGCCATGCCGTTGCTGCTTTACCCAGAAAAGTGCTTACTCGGCTGAAAACGCTTGAGTGGTCTTCCAGAAATGAATTGGCTTATTCACTGAAATTAGATTCACTTAAATTGAATTTGTTTCACATTAAATGAATAAAATTCAGTTCAATTTAAATCAAATCAGAAGAAGTACAAGACCACGGAAGCAAAAAGTGAGTGTGCCCCAATGACCCAACCTTGACACAAGGAAGTGGAAAGAAATCGTCCAATGGATCAAGTTGGTGTAGCCTGGCCAGAGCTACATAACTAGGATGATGGCTAGAAGTTATATAACCCTGTTCTAACTATATTATTATTATTTTAACAGAGGACTCTGTTAGGATGATATGATGCTACTAGCTTGATTTCTAAAGGCCTCATAGGTCAGCAAGGGTGTTTCAAATCATGATTCTCAATTACCGAATCAGGAGGCCAATAAGAAGCCAATATTCGAGAAATATAATCTCGTGCTGATTTTAGTCAGATGCGCCATTTTGCGATCTGTATCTGGCAAAACTGAAGGCTTTTAAGGAATTTGTTTGATATCATGCTAATATGAACATGAATTACAGCCCAGCCTAGACGTACCAGATGCATGGGCTCATTTTTCACCATTGTTCTGAGACAGTATGTTTCTAATATTGACAATATTACACTTTTTTTTTTAAAGCACTCCTGGTTATGCATTTAAATAAATACAATAAAATCGGTTCTATCTGAGTTAATAAAAATAATTTTAATGCCCAGAAACTCTAATGGATGGATGGTTGTGAAATTTTTGGGGGCTTAGAATACAAAAAATATATATATCTGACTTAAAATTGAACTGGCAATCAAGGGCACAATATTCATTAGTGTGTGTGTTGGCACAGGAAGGTTTGGGTTTAGTTAATTGTCAATGTTAGCCCAGAAAAGATTGAGAGTATAGTGGTTTCAGGGCTCATCAGGGCTTCCTGACACTTCTAGTGCCAGTGTAACAGTTATAATTTTATTAGCAAAGAGGCTCGTGAATCTTCACTATGAAGAAAAGAGGGAATACATGACTACAGAGCTGTTGGGAAAAGAGAGACTGTTGTGGTTCTTGTTTTCTTCAAGAAGAATAATGGGCAGTTTTAGCCTTTCAGAGGACTTTTTTATAAGCTGTTAGTGTGTTTGTTCAGGCTGGATGGTATTCTTTTAGAACATCAATTCCTTCTGCTGTTTTGTGCTTCAAGGACCAAATGAGTGAGTTGTACCAAGGCAACATCCTCTGAGTCGCCACCTTTTTTTTTCGGGTGGTCAGTACCCAGAGCAGCATCAAAGGTGTGAATAAAACAACGAGTCAGTTTATTACTTCGGAAGGAGCCGAATGGAGCGCTCCGACTTTTTAAATTTGAAGAATCCTCCATTTCTCATTTTTGGAAAATCCGTCTTATTTGTATGTTCAGTCATCCATCTGCATAATGCACTGAATAAACTAAAGTCATAACTATAATAGATATCTTCCCTCCGCTGTTATCCTGCTTTCCTTTAAAAGTAGAACAAAAGTTGTAACAAAGAAGTGTCAGTCCCTCAGCAGTCAAGTTTTCCATATTTGTGTCTATTTCTAAATTTATATCGAGTAAACTTGTGTGCGGTGTGATTATGTGCTTGTAGGGCTCAGCTGACTCATACACTAGCAGACCATCAGACTCAGATGTCTCTTTGGAGGAGGAGCGGGAGGTGCAGGCCCAGGTCCAGAGCCAGAGCCCCAGCCAGAGCCAAGGACCGGGACAGAGTCGACAGGAGAAGGAGCAACAGGCCACCATTCAGCTGGAGAGAGCCAAGGTAGCCCAACTGTCCCGCGAGGCAGCTGGAACTGTCTGTGGAAGAATTCTACCAGCCTTGAATCTGAACGAGCTGAAGTTGCTTCCTGTAATTCCATCCCACAGACCAAACCTGTGGCGTTCGCCGTGAGGACCAATGTCAGCTACTGTGGTGCACTGGATGAAGACGTTCCAGTCCCAGCCACAGCCATCTCCTTTGATGCCAAGGATTTCCTCCACATAAAAGAGGTTTGTACTCTTAATTCTTACAATTACCGATTCCTTTTTTTCCAAAATGATTTATTTCTGGTTGATTTTTCTTTCCTTTTTGCCACAGAAGTTCAACAATGACTGGTGGATCGGTCGGTTAGTGAAGGAGGGCTGTGAGATTGGTTTCATCCCCAGTCCTCTTAAGCTCGAGAATATACGACTCCAGCAAGAGCAAAAGAGAGGACGAGTCCAAGGGTAAGTAGCAGACGATCGCCATCACTCTTGGTCTCGCGAGGTCACGTTTCACTCCACCTACACACTTGGCATTTCAGCAGCTACTACGTAACAGCCCTATAATGGTATAGCATTATAATAATCTTCTTATACTGCGTAGAGTTAAAGTTCACACCAAGCCCGTGTAGCCTAACCAGGTTGCTTTGATTCTTTACTGTGTTTGTGCTCGGGCAGCAGGATAACAGTTTTCATCACTTTGAGAGTGCAGACTGGCTTCCGTCACTTAGAAATCAAAGATAGATCGAAAATAATCTTTTCTGCCGCACAGAAGTCGCAGGAGTCATTTGATGATAAACAGGGCCTCATGGATCAGATCTTATCTGGGATCAGTTCTTTAATCTGTGCACACTCATGTGCGCTCTTGAGCACGTCTGTGTTATTTTCTTGTTTTTTTCATTTCTACAAATTTAAAGTAGCAAAATGCTAGTGATGTCATCTACACATCACTATTATTTCTTTTTTTTCCCTTGGTCTTTCTTTAGATACACTCGCTCAATTGTGTATGCATCTTTTATGTGTGATTATGCATTGCTGTTAGATATTATTGCTCGTTGTGACACACTTCCTTTTCTTTCTTTCTTAATTGCCTTCCTAATAATACTAATAATAGCAATAATAACAATAGTGATACTGATAATGACAACAATAATAATACTAGTGTATTGATGCTAATCATAATTAAAATTAAATAACAGATGAAGACATCAGGCGGGAGAGAGTAATCAATTAGACTGGGGTTCACAGCAGCCTGACAGAGAGAGCACAGAGACTCCAGAGAAGATGAAAGGTTAAGACATGGGAATTAACAGGAAAGCGAGAGAGAGAGTGGAAAGAGAGGGAGAGAGGAGAGAGATATTGGGATATCAGGAAAAGTCACTCAGCTATCTAAATCTTTAGCGTTACTAAAGCCTGACTGAGCCATCTTTACTGTATGCAAGACAGGTTCATTGTCCTTAGTCAAAATCTGATAAAAAAATATATATTACAACGTAAGTGGTAAAATACAGTTCGTGAACTATGTTTTATGTAGGACTTGGAACACAAACCACAACATAGGTACAACAAGTAGGGTGCTGGGCTGGGAAGAGGAGGTTTTCTCAGATCTCAGTAGGGGAGGTGCCAGTACACAATCAGTGCACTGCCACAAGGTACCCATATGCAAGCTGAGACAGGCTCCGGCACACTCTCCGTGAACTCTGCAAGTGAAAAAGCGATCAAGGGGGGGAAAAAAAATTCTTAAAATGACAACAGAAGAGACTTGCCGTTTCATAGACATTGTTTAAAATAAAAAGAGAAAATATTCTCTAATATCTCCTCCTTAAGCCTTCGTACTGTTCTAATGCTAAGCTCAGACTGCAGGGCTTCAACGCTTCACTTCCCATCCCTTCCAGATGACAAGACATTTGAATCCATTTAGTAGAAGTACATTTTCTCTGGAACAGAGAAAGATCTGCCCATTGAAATCTAAAGTTCCAGAGATATGGGACTTTCAGGAATTTTGTATGCTGTGTGTTTTTTTTTTTTTTCTTTTAATGTGTGTTAAATGGCCCAGTCACCTAACTAGAGACATGTGCAGAGACAAGCCTTTTGTCCCCAGTCAGATCCTGGCATTGGGTAAAGATCTTCTACATGAAAAAGTTCTGGCTTATGTTGCACTGATATCATCTCATAAATACAGTAGACCATATATACACTCTATACTGTACGATATATAATTATCATTAATATTGTTTCAGAGAGTTGTTTATTATTATTATTATTATTATTATTATTATTATTATTATTATTATTATTATTACATTGTATTATTATATATCATTATTGTCCACAGTCAAACAGTATTGTGTAGGACTGATCACAAACAACTTTTTTTGTTGATGTGACATTTTCCACATTAATACAAAGGTGTGTTTTGTGTCTTTTATTATTCCCGCTTGTCTTTTCAGTAAGTCTGGAGGGAACTCTTCTTCCAGTGTAGAGGATGAGGTGTCTGCCTCTATCCGACCCCTCATATCCTCGGCAGGTGAGAGCATCAGACAGGGGGAGGGGGCCCCTTCATAACTCAGGGCCAGGCTTCCTAAATATCTGATATAGAGTGAATTGGGGAAAAAAGACAGAGAGAAAATGAGAGGAAAAGACTTCCCATGTCTCTGCATAGAGCTTAAGTTCACTGAGTAGAGTTGTTGGTACATTTTTCCATGATCCTCCTCTTCCTCCAGTTGAGGACTGCAGGCGTTCTGAGACTGGGGCTTACCACAGTGTGCACCCACCGTCAAGACTATGAACCCCCCCCTGAACTGCACTCATGTGACTTTGTGAATATAACTTTAGGAAAATAGACGTACTTTTGATATATTCATCATGCTTGATAGGTTTCCTTTGCTAACAAATGTGATGGAGAGTCTCTGAGCATGTTTGAGTGCTACTGACGATGAGACCGCATCCCATATAGCCGCGTCTGACATCACTATTTCTGTCTCCTCTCTTCCTCCACAGGAAAGCAGAAACAGAAAGTGGTAAGTTTGGTGATGGTAAAAACACTCACTGGCACCGCACAAGACCTGTGTTACAGCCCACATGCATATACTGTAAAAGGGATTATAAACTAGTCATAATAACTTATTCAATTGTTTGTAGTGAAAAATAGAAGGTTGTTCAAGTAGGGATGTTATCTAAATACTTCCTATTACTACCTTAAGCTTAGAAATTATTTTATTCAATTCAGAAGATTTCATAGTGTTTAATGTAAGGGGTTTTGTTTCCTCAAGTGTTACAAAATCCATTGTAATTTTCTATTTTTATCTCTTAGGACTTAGGAAACCAAGTTTCATGTTACAATATCAATCAATTGATTCAGTAACAGTGTAGATAGAATGTTTTCACATTTTTTTATATACATTTTTTTGCTATAGTCTTATACTAAAAAAAAGAATGTAAATATTCTACACTCAGTACCCCAGAATGACAAAGTGAAAAATTTATCTTGCACCGACAAGCGCTTTTGCTTATTAATTAACATGATGCTTAGAATTAATACAAACTGTTCAATGATGGTTTCATCAAAATAGAGAATCTTGATTTTCACGGTGTGAGAGACCTTCTGGAGCCATCTTACAAATTCTGGTTGGGCTCTTTTGCTGAGCAGTGGCTTCTGTCTCGCTCAGAATGGTGGCGTGCAGCACTGACCGTTGACCTTGTGGGTAAGAGTTAGCTGTTCCAAACTTCTTAAAAATGAGGGAGGCCAGATTTCTCTTCTTCTTCAGGACAGCAGTTCTTTGACCTCATGGTGTCGTTTATGTGAAATCTAAGTGGTGAGACTTTATGTAGTCTCACCACTCAGTTGCGTCTTTCCGAATCATGTCCACTCAACAGAATTGCCACATGTGGGCTTGAGGCAAAGTGTAGGAAACATCTCAAAGACGATCAAGAGAAATGGAAGGCCCCCAGAGCCAGAGTTCAAGCGTCACAGGAAAGGCTCTCAATAATATAACATTTTTCATTGTGGGGTATTGAGTTTAGAGATGTTTTTTTATTAGTCTATTATTTATTTGTTGCATATGTGTGAATAGGCCCCTGGACTTAGCAGTACTGTGTATAGGCAATAAATTACCATATTGTTTTTTTTTTTTTTTAATGATGATATGTTCAGTTCCATCCATCCATTTTCTGTGCCTGCTTTATCCACACTTTGGGTTGCAGGGGTCTGCTGGAGCCTATTTGAGCTGTCAAGGGGTGAGAGGCGGGGTACACCCTGGATAGGTCGCCAGCCTATCACAGGGCTCAGTTCCTTTATTTTTTTCTAATAATTCTCAAAGAAACAAAGAGACTTCAAAAAAAGGCTAAAAATGTACAAATTAATGAGACATTCTGGCGCAAAATTGCAGCGATCAGGATCTTTACCTTATCTACTTCATTGATCTTTTGTAACATGCCTCACCGCAGCAGTACTGCTTTCAATACATAAGTCATGCCCAGCTGACTCAGCATTCCTGTGCGGCTGGCTCGCCTGCGATGATACGAAGTGGTGCTTATGAAACTTTTTGTGTCTTCAGACGGAGCACATCCCCCCGTATGATGTGGTTCCTTCCATGAGGCCCGTAGTGCTGGTGGGCCCATCACTCAAAGGTTATGAGGTGAGTTGCTGATCCCTTTATGATAGTAATTAGGTTGTCTTCCACAGTCACCATGTTACCTCCTTGTACCTTATCTCACCTCATTTTAACAAAGAAATATTGCTGTTTATTAATATAATTCATGTATAAAGTATGGATTTTGCCAATTTTTATGATTTATTTAAGATACATATTTAATGCGTTTTTTCTCTGCAAAAAATGAAATTGTTCAACACTATAAACATGCTGAATAATAATTGCACAGGTCAGCAAAGTATTGTAGTAGTAGTAGTAGTGATATCTGGTAGGGCCTGGTAGGTTAGAATCCGTCACCAATTATAGATGTATTTTTCTTGCCTGATTAAGTTCTTTGTTTGTTCCATGCAGCAAATTGACATAAATTTGTACTAACTTTGCATCGTGATCAATAAATTGACTTTATGGTCATCTGGATCTGGATTATGGATCAATTTTCACACTTGGCCTCTGACTCAGAAGCGATTGGAGAGACTTTTTTGGTTTTATGATCATGATTAATATATATAAACTATTTTTTTAAAGTCAAAACAATTTAATGAAGATGAAAATAAGAAAACAAAAATATTTTACTTGGCCTAGTAGCTGATCAAACATGGTCCATTAGGGGGAGTGTGTATACATTATCTCAAAATGACATGTATCAAACTGACCAAGCTGTGGTCCGATTGTAAGATAAGATTAAATATTTTGCTGATTTTATGACATAGTCAAGTGAAAGTGTAAAATCAAGCAATGCTGACAGAATGTTTTTAATGTGTGCTCCTGTGCAGGTAACAGACATGATGCAGAAAGCGCTCTTTGACTTCCTCAAGCACAGATTTGATGGCCGGTAAGATGAATTCATCCTGCTCACACTAAACTGCAGCTGAAGAGCAGGTCCCAAGTGGTGGTTTTGCGTAACATATTTTCATATTTGGAAATAATTTTTCAGGATCTCTATCACACGAGTGACTGCAGATATATCATTGGCCAAGAGGTCGGTTCTGAACAACCCCAGTAAAAGGGCCATTATAGAAAGGTCTAACACTCGCTCCAGCCTGGGTAAGAACGCTTCTTCACACATTGTCTGTATGTTATGAGCACCAGATCAGCTTTTAATTTTTTTTTTATGTTTTTTTCTTGAACAAAGACTAGATCATTTTTTTCCTGATCTGTATTTGTCTCATCAGCTGAGGTGCAAAGCGAGATCGAGCGGATCTTTGAGTTGGCGCGCTCCCTGCAATTGGTTGTGCTGGATGCGGACACCATCAACCACCCAGCGCAGCTCCTCAAGACCTCACTGGCCCCAATTATTGTTCACGTTAAAGTCTCCTCACCAAAGGTAGACAATAATGTCAAGAATTGAAATCTATAAGTCTGTGAACATTCCAGTATTTTTCCAATACCAGTACAGTCATCTTTATCTTCTCCAAACCCAAGACTTGCATTGTAACTTGAATCTGTGGGTTTTACCCCCTTCACAGACTAGATGGTGGGAGAGATGCAGGGGTTTTGTCTCTGATCAGAATTGCAGAATTGCTTGTAGTATAGTTTCCTTGTGATATGGTGTTTTTTTTTTTTTTTTTTTTTTTTTTCAAAAAAATCATGTTTAGTATCTACACCCCACTGCATATTCAGTTGGAGAGAAAGCACAAGAACAGCTACATGTGTTAAAGGTAACAGACTCGGATATTAAGCTCTGGTAAATCTTGCCCAACCACAAAATTTAAAGCCTCTGATTGAAATGCACCAGTTCTTTACACTACAGCACCACTGCATGGAAGAATAGGTCTACTGCACTTATCCTCTTTCACACAAGTGGAGAAAAAACATGTAACAACGCAAAAACGAATGACTTATTCAGGAAGTATTTTGCAAATACATATGCTTTTGAAAGATGAGTATGAGTTTGTAATTCCTTCAAACTAATGTGATATCGATATGGTTTATTTTAATGACAATTTTGCCATTTTTCGTTGTCCAGGTCCTACTTTCAAACATGACTTACACAGACAAACAAATACCAAAGTACTGCACTTTTTCACATTACTGCAGTGCAGTTATCTTACTGGTAATATTGTCATAACCACTATCCACTGGCAAATCACAGTATTATAATATTTGTTATTCAAATGATATTAATGGAGCACTTTTTTCCCTTCTAGGAATGTTTTACCGATACTTGTGGTGTTTGCAGTATTTATTTGTTTTGTAACACTACCTGTTATTCCTAAAGTTGCAATTTTCGTGAGAACTATGAACTCCCACAATGGAAAAAAAAAAAACAAAAACAGGATGGGTTATTGGTTCTGCCAAAAAGTATGCAACATGAAAATACCACTCAGCAAATAACTAAAGCAAGCACCTTCATCTTGCTCCATTAGCCTAAAGGGGTCTAAATCGTGTTGATTAGGCAACAGCATCAAGCAGCATGAATGGATGAAATTAAGATGCAAGGAAATTAAGATTGCACCTTTATTTAAAAAAATCTGACCCCAAATATTGCAATATGTTTACCAATCTTAACATAATGTGCTAACATTATGTTAAGATCAGTCTCATTGTGAGTGCAGTGTCACACAAAACGCTGCGTGAGAATATGCACCCCAGTGAACCTAGATCTGACATTTGGGGGTGGGTGCTATGGGTTTGAGAGTCACCCTCACGTGTGTCCTGACACATATGTGCATGCAGAATAAACATGGACTCACTGTCCCCAATGGCAGCCGCACAGCAAATGCTGTCAACATGCATGCAAATAAAACTGAATCAGTAACGCATCATTGTGTTTCATGATATGATGATAAAAATTAAGAGATTACGGCTTGACCTTCTGTTGCTTCTTGTGATCTAGGTTTTGCAGAGGCTGGTCAAGTCCAGAGGGAAGTCTCAGAGCAAACACCTGAATGTGCAGCTCGTGGCAGCTGACAAACTGGCCCAGTGTCCTCCAGTAAGTAACTTTAGTAGCCCTCTCAATATTTTAAAATGATGGTTTGATGTGGTTTATGCTATCTCCCAGAAAGGTCCTGGCTTTGGGGTTCCAATCTGAATTCCTTAGGAAGAAAGTTAAAATCAGATTGCTTTGGATAAAAGCTTTACTCAAAGCCATCAAGAAATAAATGTTAGGATTACCGTTTTTAAGTATTTTTCCAAATTGAAACTAAAACTAGTGTTTTATATGTATACGTTTGGGATGAACACACCACCTGTATACATTTACAAGCTACTCTAATGGATTCAGATTCTATTTTTGCTGTAGTTACAGGAAAGTACAGGCTGTTTTACTGTTATTCACAGCAGCTTTATGATGTAAATGTCCATAATTAGAGAACAGGAAGTCACCTTTAGAGTCACTATGGAGACTCCCAGTCCTCCTCATGAGGTTCAAAGTAACGTTTCTCCCTCTTACCATCTGCTAAAAACAGGAAATGTTTGACGTCATCCTGGACGAGAACCAGCTGGAGGACGCCTGCGAGCACCTTGCTGAATACCTCGAGGCCTACTGGAAAGCGACCCACACTTCAATGGCCACTCCACTAAACCCCCTGCTGGGACGCAACCTGGGCCCTGCCATCCTCACCCCGTATCCCAGCACTATCTCTGGACTGCAGGTACAGGTTCTGTGGCCAAGCATTAAAAAACCAAAATAACATCATGGCTGTTGTCGGAAAATCAAAGAAAACAATCACCTCAAGTGAAATAGACATCATGTCACCTATTTTTCGATACTGAGGCCTTTCTCTGTCTGTTTCTCTTCTGCGTTGGCTGTCACTGTTTTCGCATAAATAAGCAAAGCCAAAGAATGCGACAGAGCAACCACACGGGTGACCATTCCACTTCTAACGAACGACGCAACCTGATGACTTCAGAAGAGAATTTCCACAACGAGCGGGCGCACAAGGGACGCAACCTCATGTCCTCTGGCTCGCAGCATAGCCGAGAGCATCAGGACCCCTACCAGGACTACCAGGACCCCTATCAGGACGCGTACAAGCCCCATCGCAACAGAAGTTCACCTGGCAGCTACAGCTATGACTCCCGACATCGGCTCTGAGCCCAGCTCCATCCAGATTCTATCCACAATCTATGCTGCAGCAGAAACGAGACGTTCCCTGATTGTGCCATTTTTTTAATTTTTATTTTATTACATTTTTTTTAGGTCGGCATTGTGATTTGTTGCCCAGCTGGTTTTCTCTTTTAAAAAAAATGATGATTTGATTTATGTTTAAGCGGCGTCAGCTCCTCCGGTCGTAAAGAGGCAGAGGGTGCAGGATGCCAGTCGTGTCGTGTCAACCCGCCTGCTATTCCATCGGGTGGCGATGGTTTGCACGTTGCGGCCAGATGAATGGAGAAAGGACTGAGCTGACCCAGGGCTTTGTAAAATCCTCTCGCCATTTAACCAATTGCATGCTGGTAGATGATCAACCTTGGCATCGATTTCACAAGTTTTTGTACTATATTGTTCTAGACTCTCCAGTGGCAGGGTGGAAGATGCAGAGGTCCAATCTTTCTACACCGCCGGTAGATCGAGAGCATATGAGGCACACAAACGAAACCCTAACACCATGGCTACTAAAACTGGTGCTTCACATTTCCATATCGGTTTATTAGGTAGTCTTTTTGTGCAAGGCCAATTTTTTTTTTTTTTGTTTTTTTGCATGAGAGTAGCAGATGGTGCTGGGTTCAGATTTTGGTCCCCGAGAAGACTGCAATACTGCTTCTGTTCTGAACAGTTAGCACTTAGAGAAGGCAATAGACCGAGAAAGCTTATCATGAGTGGCTTCTGATGACCACGTTTACCAGCACAAAGAACAGAACCGCGAGGAGAAAAGGTTGCCCTCCTGAGGGTGTCCTGTCTGGTGTGTTTTTACAGTTTACTGACAACAGTTCCTGCTGCTTACACTATGGATTATTTGGGAAATATCTGTTTAAAATAACTTGTATAGTTTCAAATAGTCTTGATTTTGGCTTCTAGCTATTGAATTTTCTTCAAGGTTCAGACAGAAAACCTTTTTTCACCTTCCCCCCAGTGAAAATATCATCGGCGTCATTACCAGTGCATAATCCAGCAGCCTGCACTGCAGTTGACTGTAACCTGAAGACGTCAACGGTTTTCACAATTTAAGACCAAATACCCAAGTGAACTACTTCAAGCAGCAGGTGGACTTTTTCTACAGACACAACAGCAACAGCCTTAATACAATTCACGAGAGCGGCCGGGGGCCCGTTAATTATTGCCATAGTAATGATACTGTGTATAGTGGGCACTGAAATGATTCTGACATTAACATCTAGTATTCCTACAGGCAGCCGGTGATTACAACTCTAGCTGAGGATGCATACAGCTTTTTAGCTTTTGTCCCCACATTTATCATCCAAGAAGAAAGAAAAAACAAAAAAATGTCTTCTGTCTGTTGGGTCCCTAAAGCATTAAGAATGTGATGTGTTGGAATCAGCTGCATTATATTCTCTGTATAGCTGCTGCATGTTGTTCTGACTGCAGAGCATGTTCCCTGTAAGTAAAACAGAACCCTGCTGTAATTGATTTTTGTAAGTTTCGGGCACGTATCTCGAAAAAAAAAAAAGAAAGAAAAAAAAAACTGGAGAAAACAAAGCAAAAGTTAGATGAATAATATCCCTGGATCCTTGAAGTTTGTACCACAACAAAATGGGAGAAAATCTTCCCCAGGCAGTGAATTCTTGGAGTTTGAGCATTCCATGAGAAAAACAACATCCTCAACTTCATATTTCAACTTGAATGAACAGAAAAGACTTTTATCAGAGCAAAAAATTCTGCTTATGAGAAAGAACCGTCAGGATGCTAATCATGGTTTCAACAGTGTACATTCCTTTTGGAGATGGAATGCCTGTGAATAAGTAGTTTTTTTTTTTTTTTAACTTAGTAAAAATACAACATTAAGTTTAAAACAATGACAAGTGTGTATACAAGAGACAATAAGGGTTTTCGGACTGTCTGGCTTCCATACTTTTGACAGGGAGACCTTTCTAAAAATGAAGTATTGAAGTAAAGTGTACCATCTGATTCTGATTTACCTGGCAGTTTGTCTTTTTTTTTTTTTTTTGTTAAATAAATCATTCTATAAAATGGCAAACAGGCTTATCTTAGAGTTGGCTTTGTTTGTTTATGATGAGCCTTTCTGATGTCTCCCTTCTCCTCCTTTCCTCATTTGGAGTTTAGACTGCGCGGTTACCACTGTCACCTCTCACAAAGAAGGTTTTCGCTTCAAATCCCCGTGAGGCTTTTCTGTGTGGAGTTTGCAGATTCTCCCCGTGTCTGCCTGAGTTCTCCACCCAATTTTTATTTTGAGTAAACAACCAAATTAGTGAAGAGCAAAACATTAACGGAACATTAAAAGTTACCACAATTCTTTTGGATATTCATTATTCCAATACAACCATAGATGGATGT
This sequence comes from Pao palembangensis, assembly GCA_015343265.1. Lineage (NCBI taxonomy): Eukaryota > Metazoa > Chordata > Actinopteri > Tetraodontiformes > Tetraodontidae > Pao > Pao palembangensis. The sequence continues at coordinate 8,520,339 of CM027085.1, read as the reverse complement.
TGGGTTGGGATTCCCTTTCTCCCCCTTTTTAAAGACATAAAACTTAGAGGAAATACACTTTTATAAGAAATAAATGAAAAAAAAGTTTTCCTGCAACATGGAGGAACACACTATCATATAACTGTTCTTTGCGTTACTTTAAGCTTTAAACTGCATCTAATTTTTGCTGGAATATTATAATTAAAGAAAATAAATCTACATTTTAACAAATGTAAAATAATGGAATGACACGAGATTTACTCCTGAATCAGTTACTGCTGCTATAGAGACTGCAGCATTTTCAAAAGTCTGCCAGTTTTAATTACAATGATGAAGGCTTACTGCCTTCTTTCAGTCAGTGCCCATTAGGACAATTACACTCAAACAGCATGTGGCCAGGAGAGAAACCATTCCATTAAAATGCATTTTACTACGGAAAAAGCCCTCCAGCTCCACTGCTCTTTCTGACTTTCAACCTCTTACTTTTAACTATTCTGTTATGACCCTCAGGCATTATTTTAATATTCTTGTTACTGGACCCCTAGAGTGTGGTTGCCACTCCCTGTCTGAGGGGGGTGCTGTTTCTGTTTCTTCTATTTTGTGTCTAGGTGGTGTGTGGTGATTGGCCGGAGGAGCAACGGGACACAGTCAAAAGGGGACCTGCCCAGGCTGGCTCTCTCTCTCATTCCCAGACTTGCAACCAGCCTGTGGTGTTGCTGTGCTCCGGTCTTGGCCTACAGATTGTGACAAAGTCAAATTGTGTGTGTGGAGCTGCGTGTGGCAGACACCTTTTTCGTTTTGAGTTTTCAATCACCAGTAACAGGCCAGGCTGAGGCCAAGCCCCCACACACCATCCCATAACCCCCAAAAAATGAACATCAACATAAATACTACCTGATTTGACAAAAATTACCCAGAACATACAGATAAAAGAATTTAGAGCAGCAATGTCAAAACTGGAAAAGTCATTTCTTCTTGTTTCATTGACCAATTTAAAATAGCAAAATTTTTATTAGTGGTATCAATAATTTATTCAAGGGTAGTGTTTATCCATGGTTGAATGATCATAAAATTCTAATTATATATACAGTATATAAAATCTTTTTCACTAAATATTAGCAAACTACAACACAAACCACTCATGAGGCAAAAATAAAGAAGTAGAAGAGTTTATTACATCAGTAAAGATCAACAGAAGGCACACATAAACTGGCGTTGTTGCGGCGTCTCTTCACCCATACCGCCGTCTGATCAAATGACAGAAAACACCATTATATCCACTGAACAGGCGCGACTGCGAGTTGGCCGGTCATACTACAGAGGCTGAAAATGGTACAACCTGTGGCGCACACAAAGCAAATGCAGTCATTTGAAAAAATATATTTGTATCTAATTATACACCTTTTCTACATATTGAAGCAAATCAACTATACAAAAGGCATAAAGTCCATGCTTCTTATTAGCATCATAAATGGCAGTGTCACAACAATCAAAAATAGTAGTAGTACCTTTGTCAGTTTATATAAAGTTTATATAATGCCAAAAATATTAGCTTTAAAAGAAGGGAACACTGAATATACATGTTTAAAGGAGGACCATAACATCTGGGAAAAAAAAAATGAGCCAGTCCCTTTCAAAGAGTAACGTTTTCCAAACTACTGAGTCAAAGTATGCCATGGCTTTAAGAGATTTTTGGTTGGACTACAAATCCCAGAGTTCATGTCAGGACTACAGTAACAGCCATGCAACTACATTTGAGTCACTGGGGATTCACAATGACAAAGGACTTCCCCCCCGCCCCCCCCCAAAAAAAAAAAACATAAACAAAACAAAAACATAAATATCTGTAAAAGCCTAAAAGCTATGACTCAAACCGTAATATCAGAAATAGGAGACAGGTAAATTTACAAAAAGATGCTCTGTTGTGTGCCTGATTGCAACATCATTGTCATCGTTACTTGTTTAATGCTATGCCTAAATATTGATAAAGTGTTATCTTATATTTGTTATGACATCCTGATTGTTTGGATATAGAATTAAAATGCATATTTAAAAAGCCAAAAAATTTGGAAAACGATAAAGAATTGCATTTTGCTGGACAGAGGGAGGCCAAGTCTCAGGCCAAAAGCTTACTATTAAAAAAAAACTTTTCGAAAATAAAAACTTCCAGTAGATTTAAAAAATAATAATTTATCTTTTCTGTGGCGCGTATAATGCAGGCGTAGGTAATATGCAGTTCTGCTCAGTAATTCAGGCTGTTCGTTCAGGAGCTAGTAAGGGTAGCCGTCGGGAAAAGCCTGGATGAACTGCTCTCCACCTTCGGTCAGATATGGACCCTCTTCCTCGTAAGTGGGCATGGGGAAGCCGTCGTCCTCGCTTGGGGGCAAGACAGTGTCTGGGTCACTTTTCAGACTTGGCCTCTGGTTGTCCGGGAACGCCATGGAGAAAAGTGCCTCCAGATTACAGACGAACTTGTAGACGTACCGCTCACCAGCAACCTGCAGGGTGACAGAAGTCAATACAATAAATCTGAAAAGATTGTAAAGCAATCTAATTTATAAGAGGCAAAACTACAGCACATACTGATGCTGATGATCAGAGCAGACGAGGGAAATGTGACCTCTCTCACTTTAGTTTGCATAAAGTGCCCAATGGGACCCATGCATGACTCCTGATAGCATTTAATGCTAGGCATTTAGCTTTTGTTCTCCAAAATACATAGTATTTCTGATGGATATACTGTTTAAAATGATTATACATGTAAATCAGACCACAGCTATAATTATCTATATGTCTGTATCTACCTTACCTTCTGCATTATGCCCTTCTCATAGTAATATCTCAGCGAGCGGCTCAGCTTGTCATAGTTCATGGCTGGTCGATTCTTTTGGATGCCCCAGAGCCGAGCCACCTGAACAGTAGGCGTCAATTTAAAAAATCCGAAAAAAATAAACAAATGCTTTTCAGACATGTTTAAGAGGTTATTCTAATGAATATCTATTTCATAGTGATGCAATTCTCATTAAAGCTACTGTGCTTCTGTGTTCGTCTCCAATCCTTCCTTTACGTATTTCGGTTCAAGTTCACTCACTGACCTCTTCAGGATCGATGAGTTTAAACTCCATGTTTCGCCCAGTCCAAATGATCAGGTGCCCGTTTGCAGGGTTGTCCAGAAGCGTGAGCAAGAACTGCCAGAGCTGCAGGGAGCCGCGGCGCTGGTATGGCAGACAGTCCTGCTTCGCCTTACCTGCTGGCACGCACAACACAAATGACTACAGTGTGCTATTTCCCAGAGTCCCATCCTCCAAAACAAGCATTCGATGCCTTACCCTCCAGTCTTTCTGGCACAACGCAAGCGTCATCATAGATCAAACAAGGATCCCTGTCAGGACGAAAGCCTGTGGAGGTTCCATTGAAAGCGATTAGAAAAATTTGGTTCGCATCAATGAGGCTCAGTGGCCAAAAAGGACTCACCCCTGCTGTTGGTGTTCTGGTACAGCACTGGAGACTTCCCAAACGATGACGACTGGCAGGTGTGAACCTCTAGAAGGCACAGACAACCAACCATGAACAACTCTTTCATTCAATACCGTACCTTTGAAAATAGCGATGAATCATCTTTTTTTTTTTTTTTTTTTTTTTTAACAATATCCACGTTTACTTTTAGGAATCTAAAAGGTTTAGCCTACTTCCACACACACTCACCTGAGTCAAAGGTGAAATCCTGTGGCTCTTTTTTGATAGTGACCGGATGCTGGGCCAGACCAGGGGCAGGCAGACCCGGGTCTGGATACCGTGGATCTATGAGCTCCTGCTTTAAAACTGGCGGACCATGCGGAACCAAAGGCTCCGAAAGGTGGCGCTGGTATGTCGGCCTCTTCTCATGGCTAGCTGGCCGATATGGGACCGTCCCCCTGCTCTCTGGAGGGAGGAAAGTCAGGCACGGCTCCGATAGCTGCCGGTGGAACCTGGAGTTTGGGAGAACCAGTAGAGAATGTAGAGAGGAGAACATGAGGGAGATCACTAGGACAGAATCATGCCACTGCACTGAATATCTGCAGTCTCCAGAACTCATCAGAACCCACCTGGATTCTGAAGCGAAAGATACAGGAGGACAGCTCATGGGGGGTCGTGCCAAAGCAAACTGCTGGTTTTGATTGGCCAGTGGGAGAGCGTGAAGGTAGGAGGGGTTAGGGGCTGGAATGTGGCCTTGGGGGCAGCTACTGGTCAGCTGTGGGACGGAAGGCTGTAGCTGCCTCTGTAGAGGGGGTGGGCCCGCAGGATGGGTGGACCCACACTGTGCATGTGGTGGAGCTTTAAGCCCTGCTGGTTTGTTGTCATGGGAACTGCGGATAGAAGACAACACGAGGTAATGAGCATACACACACACAAAAAAAAATCCACACAAAATGTGAGACTATTTTAATCATTATCTAAATATGCCCACCTGTTGCTATAAAGGCACGCATTAACATGAGGTGTTGTGCAGGTGGATGCGCTGAACTCTTGCTTCACTCTGCCGACAGGCGGTCCATGAAACATCACTGCAAACACATTCGCCGTGTGAAATTCAATATCTGTTTCGACATAAAACAGCCACACACCAAGCTCTGCGGTTTATCTCTAGGTCATGGAAAAAGTCACGGCTGTTACGTTTATGGCTCTGCACTGGCGATAACCAGAGCAGAGCGTCAAAGAACAAACGACGCCTTGATGGGCTCTTAACTTTAGCTTACTCTGAATATAATATGAAGGGATTCATCATTAGGGCTCACAGGTCCAAAATCCCTTCACTGTGACCTTTGTAGATAGAAATTTAAAGCATCCAACTACAGTGGAAAATTACAATAATGTGTAAAAGTTGTTCTATTCAGGCAATCCAACATAAAAGGTGAAACCAATACATTTTATAGACTCATTACATGCAAAGTGAGATAGCTCTAGCATTTTTTTTTTGTAATTTTGCTGATTATGATTTTTTTATTGATTTCAAGCAATATTCTAATTTTCTGAGTTTTTGAATTTGAGGTTTTCTGAAGCTGCAAGTCCTAATCAGCAAAAAAAAAAACAAATAAAAACTTGAAATATATTGATTCTCATACTATTTGTCTATATAATATGTACATTGCCTCTTTAAAGTTGAATTACAGAAATGCATGCACTTTTTCAGGATATTCAAATTTTCCGAGTAGTACTGTATATATTTTAATTAAACTCCACTATGTTTAGTAGAAACCACCTGTTAGTGCACACTGACTATTGTAATGCAGTAGATTAAGTTGGTAACTACTACTACTAAATCGTGTTATACAGCATTATACAAAGTAGTGCTTCAAGGAGCAGAAAGGTTAATATTTGATTCATGATCCTAAAGCAACAACCACACAGCGGCGTTAACCATAAACGTCCCTCCATGTACGTCTGTGACGTCAGTCTTTGTAGGAGACAGGTACAGTCTTTACAGCCCCATGTCACTTCTTGCATCATAAATGTATCGTTTACCCTCCGCATTTTCAGAAAGCGTAGCTCATATTATTATATGGCTGCCGGTCAAACACTATCACCTGGAAATGTATGCACTCTGTATTCAGAGTTAGTGTCAGGGGAGGTACAACAATGTGATATATCTAAGCACTGTGCTTAAAGTGCTCAAATATAGCCGGTTCGTTAATTATTCAACATGGCTTTTAACGATGATTGTTAACCATTGACTTTCATATTTTGGCTGAATATGAAGCAATGACTGACAAAAGAAAATTAACATTCTGGCAACAGAATGTTTTTTTTGCAAAAAAAGAAACTACTGTAGAATATCTTCATTATTTAAAAAGGCAGCGTTTGCACATTACCTGAAGATGATTATATATTTTGATTATCGCAGTGCTTACATCTTCAGTCAAATAAAATAAAATTGAAATATTTACAGCGATGGATCAATAAGGTTTGTTATTACTTTTGTTTATATGTCTCATTGTAGCATATCTACACATTTAATTTAGCCAGAATACATAACAGGAAACACAGCGATATTTTAGTGTTGCGTAGGTCCCGTAGAGGAACGACAGTCACACAACAGCAGCAGTAGAAATATTAATTTATCAAATTTAAGTGTCATTTGTTTAAGTTACAGTGCAGAATTAACACAACTTTTCTTATTGTTACTCACAGTTGTTGGACTGGAAATCTGGAACAAACTGCTCATCATCAGGAACTTGAGCTGTGAGAAGGAAAAACATTGAACTTTTTTTTTTTTTTAATGAAGTTACCAGGAAAAAAATAAAGTGACATTTTTGTACTCTGGTACGCATTTGCTTTGTCTCCTGCATTTTGAGGCTTTGCTTTAGAACATGTTCCAGGTAAATTTTATAAAGAGCCTGGGCAAGGCACAGGTGTTTAGCCAAGCTGAGGCATGTAGAATATGTAGTGTGCAGTGGAAAAGGAGCGTGTCAGCAAATTTGCAGACTGTAGGGTACCTGGAGGCTACTTGGTATTGGAGATTTGTCAAAAGACACCAATAAAAAAAACAAAACTAATATGTAACTGGTATTTTATTCAGCAAAATGTCAACCCACCTTCTGCTATCCAGATTTCTTGAAGCTGACTTAAATCTTGAAAGAGCTCTGCAAAACAGCAATGAAACAAGATAAAACTTGCACACAACTCAAGCTGCACAACCATAGTCATGTTTTTGTTTTATTTTCTTAACCTAAATTGAAGCGAACGTTAATTGGATGAATCCATCACATGTCCAGCATAGTAATAATTGATTTATAAATTAGGCTGTATCCAATTTCAGCCCAAAAATCATTCTGGTGCCTTTTTTTCCCACTTCAGGGTCCTTCCCATATATTACAACCATATTAGTCTTACAATTATTAACTGGCATATAGCTACCTTCTGTGTCCTGGGCCAGCTCTGTGTCCATGAACTTCCTCTTGCGCTCACTGAGACATTTCTCAGCATCTTCTGAGTGCCATTTCTACGGGATGAACAGAAAAAAAAAAAAAAACAAACAAAAAAGACTGCTTAATCACATTTAACCTTGTTTTTTAGGATACGTGAAATCTTTTAAACTCACACTCTCCGAGACCACAAATGGAACTTGCTGGTCATAGAAGCCATCCATATCGCAGGAGTCTTCACCCTACAAATATATCTGCATGTTCAATCTATTAACGGGATTACCAGGAAGTCCCGGGTTTGTTCTGTGCGTCTTGCCATGTTTGTGTTTCTTAAACTCAACAAAAGGCATTACAGTGCCTCTAAAAGCATTCTCATCAATTACGGGGATTACGCAATGTTTTGACATGAATATAAACTGTGGGAGCACTTTCACTTCTCCAGAAGGGAAGCCAGTACAGAAAGTGTCCACGCTGCGCAGATATGCAGAGTAAAATGCTGCTTTTTTTTTTTTTTTTTTTTACTCTCTTCTGTCATTTTTTTCCCCCAATTTTAAATGTTTGCACTTCACCTACACCTCTCCAAATGGAGCTCAGGGATCCATTATGAATGATGTCATTTTCCAGACCATTGATTGGTCGGTAGGCAGTGCTGTCTCAAGCTTTAATCACTGAGCACTGAAAGATTTTTTTCTGTAGTGTGTGTAGTCTTTATTAAATTTGCCCCTCCACCAATAATAACTGGTTCTCTTAGTTCTCTTAGTTCTTGAATCTTAATGTTGATATTATTATTGTCTGTTTTTTGTAGTCCTGGTTTGGCTTCTCCTGTTTGGATGAAGCAAAAAATGTTGACTTTTTTTTTTTTTTTTTTTTTTCTCGATTGCCAAAGCAATGCACATCAAACAAGCACACAACAGTGTTTTGTGTTACTGGTAGAGAGGCCATCTGGGGATCAGGCTATGAGCTGGATCAACCCTTAATTTCCTCTATTTTACTCTACTTTTTATTATCCTTGGTTTCACAATAATTTATCCAGTTAGTCTCTGTATTAATATAATTAGTACATTTAGGTCCTCTCTTTTATGAGCAATCTTTTTATTCTAATTAGATAAAATGTTATATGAATTAGATAACATATATGAAATATTTGCATCCAGTTCTCCAGAGTTCACATGTGGTGTAAAAATTCAATCGTAACCGTTGTTATATTGCTGTCACACATCTGTCCATCTTAAAAATTAATCCTTGTTGTCATTGGCAATCACTGGCTACCAGTTCCAGTAATAGTGGCGTTACAGTATGTTTTGGCCGAAACTGGTTGCTTTCGCTCACAATGATTTCAAGTTCTTGATCCATTTAAAGTTAAAGAATACCCTTAAATGACTTGATTTTAGATGTTAGTGTATAAGGTACGCATATAATGCTTGAAGACGGTTATTAAACACTGGTTTGTATAAAATATTAACTTTTATATATATGCTATCAGTCAGTGCAGATGACTCAACTTTGACAGAAAGACAAAAGAATGAAAGTCTGCTCTAGTTCTAATAAACTGTTGGTCATTTTACGTGCAAGCAAATGAAGCAATAAACAGATTACATAAAGAAAATAAAAAAATAAAATAAAAGACGGTGACGCACAGTGGTGGAGAGCACCTCGAGACCTCCTTGTTTTTCTCATTGAAATGAAACTTGATCCTCAGCGAAATAAGAGTGGGTGGGGCCTTCTACCATTGAGAAATTAGCCACAGAGCAAACAGAAAGAGTCAGGATGCTAGGAAAAATGCTAACATTGCCTTGCATAGCAGGCAGACACACGGGAAAATGGACGCAATGTTGACTTTGATATTCAGAAAATGGCGTTCGTCTCTTCGCTCCCTAGCCTCAGCAGCAAACATCATCGCCACGGCAATGCAATAAAACGGAGCGACTCGTGCATTCTTTCGTGTGTTATTGTGGTGCTAAGAATGATAAGAACTCACTTCACAGGTGAAGTTTCTTAGTGGTGAGAGAAATTAGACTTGACGCTGGCTTCCACACGTACATCCCCTGTAGCTCCTCCAGAAACTCTGCTGTGGATTTTTCTCAATGAACAACTCGGTTCGCTGAGCGGAGTTAAACCCAGCCTTTTGCTGCGCGCCCATTGGTTGGAATACAACGTCAATCAAAAATCTCCCAATCATCTTCAAGGCTGCTCTGTCGTCCGTCCCTTGTGGATTTTATGAATGACTGCGTTTTCATTCATGGATTCACTTCTTTCTTAAAGGACGCAAGCGGCTGTTGTGTTTTCAAGACTCCCGACAACATTCTTTCAGCCGTCTCAGCTCAAAAATAATTAAAAATAAATAAATAAATAACGCCTCAGATGGTCTATGGCACTGATTAAGCAACATACTGTATCTAGACTTAGTTACATTTATTTACACATTCTATATCTACATGTACATATGCTACATTTACTAGACTTAAAACACAAAAACTTAATACTGGTCTTAGGTGCCATTTGTAATGGGTCAAGATTATGAAAGAATTCATTTTGTATTTCTAAAATAACATTTAACATCCCATGGAAAATCAGACAGTGTTAATAACCTAATACCATACACCTATTGTGATATCTGGTTTTCACTCCTAAAGTCTTTGTAGAAACTTTGAGGAGGAATATTGTGATCTCTTGATGGCCTGTTTATCACGATACGTTATCAGCCATCCTTGGTGGACGACACTTTCATAGTCATCTTAATTCATTTCAAGTATAATAAAGATTTTACACTAGTGTAAAAGTCCAGCCTCATCAACTACCTTGAGCTGAGGAGAATCTCATACAACACAGGAACTGCTTGATCAGCATAATGGGAAGCAGAACAGACTGGTGTACTCATCTGCTGAAGTGAGCAGCACCGTTACTCATTTGCAAATCACATGTTTACTGTCTTCTCATCACATCAGTCATTTGTAGTTTTCCCATCCAGCACATCAACAGACAATGCAAACTATCACACACTTGCAGAATGTGACAGGATGTTATAGTCAAATTTATATATATTAAAAAGGTAGATATATGCACTCAAGTACATTAATTGGCAAATAAATAAAAAAAATCACACTTTTACACACTTTTTTTATTACTTAATTGTCCCTGCAATTTGTCACACTTTTGCAAGAAGTACTATGACGTTTTGAATAACTATATTTGACATATTTGGAGTGGGGATAAAATTGAGATAAAATACTGTTTTTTCTTTATCTTCAGGCTCAGAAGAGTATAGTTAACAATCACTGTGTTCACCCAAGTTCGATGTAGAGGGCATTGTACTACAAATCACTGGCCAAACCAATAAAGGAAATCCTAAAACGTTTTACATGCACAATTATTTATCACAAATAAACAAACACCCAATGTAAGAAATTCATCAGATGCTAAATTCTATTTAGCAACAACATTTACAATACATATTCATAAATAGATAAACAGAGTATGCTAACAGCTTTAATAGGCAGTCAAATTGCAAATGTCATATTTGTTGTATAGAGTAGGTAGCTGTGAGGATCGAAGAGATTCAATTATTTAAGTAAAATATACAAAGAAAATACACAGTAAATACAGCACTTCCTTCTTTCAGCTTTTCCCTTCAGTTGCCACGGTGAATAATCCTCATCTGTCTCTCCCTATCTTCTCCAGTCTTCTTTCTAACTCCATCTAGCTTCATGTCTTCTCTAACTGCATCTATATGTCTTCCTCTGGGTCTCCTGCCTGGCTGCTCCATCCTCAGCATCCTTCTACAGTGCTTCCTTGAATGCAGTGATAGACAGATAGATAGATAGATAGATAGATAGATAGATAGATAGATAGATAGATAGATAGATAGATAGATAGATAGATAGATCCACATTATATGTATATGAGAAAATAACCAGAGGACAAAGAACATGAAAAAGTGATAATTTATGCCATGACTTTATTTTTGAGATGCCTGTCATACACTTTTACATTTTCATAGAGATTTTATGATTAATGTTCTGCAACCCGGTGGATGGATCCAACAGTTGGCTGAACACCACCCCAGTCGGAATAGCGTCGGTACTCGCCCCGCTCTAGCAGGTACTGCCTACCCTTGTAGTTGGGATGCTCATAGAATATCCAGGCACCTTCAAACACTTTGCAGGAGTGGACGTCGCGGCTGTGCCAGCGCTCATGAAGGGCAGGCATGTTGTCTCCCACCTCCATCGACTGACCTTCAAAGTTTGGCCTCTCCCAAACCTTCAGCCTCCATGAATTTCCCACCTGCGAGAAAACAATGATGACTGCAATCATTATAACTTGTAATATATGTTTCAACCACTAGGGGTATATAAATTACAACGTAACTAAAAGACAGTAATGGATTATGAAATAAAAGCAGCCTGAGTAGATTTGGAATTCTAACATGATTTCAGAATGCTAATAAACAGTTCTAGAGTGGAGCACTTAGACTTTTATAACTTACGTTCCGGATGATGCGACAGGACCTGATAGTGTCATTGCTACCCAGCCAGCACTGGTAGTCCGGGTACTCTCCAGGGCTCAGCACATACTGGTAACCCATGTAATTTGGTCTCTCATAGATTACCCAGAATCCTCCCTCCACTCTGATAGAATTGCAGCGACTGAGGTAACCTTGAAGGTCACTGGAGTCATTTTTGCACTCATAGAAACGGCCCTGGAAGTTTTTGTCCTCGTAGAAGATGATCTGTAAAACGTAAAAATGTAAAAAAAAAAATTAAATATCTCTTGCAATGTTGTGCCAAATATGCATTTAACTTTATGGAAAATACCTTCTCCATAGTTGATCAACTTTGATATGGTCTAATATCAAACATTAAAGTAGCCACTTCCAATGTTCTCTTTATACAGAACAAGAACAATCAAACTAAGCACATGGTTTGCTTTCTGTGCACTGGATCATTCAATCAGCAGTTCAAATATTTATCCAGGCTTATCACATTGTTCTGATGCAGTCAATCCTGTTTCCCATAACAATGCAAATGCAAAGCATCCCAAAGCCACTGGGTGCAACATAGTGTGCTGACCAAAACAAGGCCACTGCAGGACATTTGGTTTGATATGAAATGATTTGAGCTGAGTCAGTTACACTGAAATCACTAGACTTTGTGCATTGAATTGATGGAATGTAACTTAACGCAATTTGTCTGTATATTTGCAAATAGTGAAGGACTAATATTTCTGTTTTGTGCACATTTAAATTTCAGCTGCATTTTTAAAGTACAGTAACCTCTGTTTGTTGACTCTGCAACATTCATTTAGCAATGTTTTTCCAGATACCTTACAGATAATGCATGAGGGTTTTTTGTTGTTGTTGTTGTTGTTGTTTTTGTTTTTTTTTGCAGTAATGGCTCACTGCACAACTGAGTCAAGACTAGCACATTATTCACATTGAAAAGAAACTGAAAACCCTCCTCTTAACAGACCCATTCATTTATGCAAGTTTTTTTTTTGTAGTTTCATCTCTTCAATGCCTACTTTTAAGCATTACATACTGGCTACATTTCACAAAGTGTTTGCTACATTATGTAATGGTGTTCATCATGTTGCTATAGCTACCATATTTTTGATGGGCTGGCTGGGACGTCTCTGCATTGTTGTAAAGGTATGTCAGGAATGGCAGACTGGGATGGTGGTTCCACTTTTCAGGTAGGAGGGCCATAAGGTATGATAAAGTTAGAGGGATCACATCCCTTAGCCTCAGCTGGAACAGAAGAAACAATGTGAACTCTGTCCTTCATGTAAAACACGGGACCAGCTCTGTACCTACTAGAGGCCGCTAGACTATACACTGAAGTTTTCTTTTACACATTTTCATGCAGTGTAGACCTGGAAAAGGTTTATGATGCTTGATGTATGGGATGGGTGGGCCATTGTTGCAGGCCATTTAACGTCTGTATTATCATTGTGAGAGCATGTGTCACATGGTTGGTTATAAGTCATGCCTGTTTCCCATGAAAGACCTTTGTTATTTCTTCTGTTCCATATCTTTATTGAAGCCAAACAGCACAAGGTTTCAGGTTAGTTGGTAAATTTAGGAATCTGATTTTTGTCTTTCCTGCTGAGAAGAGGGTAGATTTCTTGCTTTTATGCATATGCATTTGGTTAGATTGTGCAAACATACAGTGATGTATATAACATATAACACTCAAAAAGTATTGAAAGTTAGTAGCTGTATTTTTTTTTTTTTTTTTTTTTTATGACAATAGAGCAGGCATGGGCAAACTATGGCCCACGGGCCACATGTGGCCCATTAAGGTGTTTAATCCAGCCCGCCTAACTTGGAAGAAATTATATTAAACCTTTTTTTTTTCTTCTTTTTCATGCAATTCTCAAGTTTTCCCCATTAGATGGCGCACACTGGATACATTGACCTTAGTTAGGTGTAGCGTATTACTCCACGTTTGTGCTTTACTCTTTGACCCAGCCCTTCTGTGAAGATGAGCGGACCTAAGAAAAGGAAAGTGGACAGAGAATGTGGGAAGCTAATGCTCTGCACGGTTCCCACTCAAACTAAATGTACGTTTCTCCATTGCGTTATGTAAAAAATGCGTTTGAAAAATGATTTGTTCAATAAAGCCTTACGAGTTAATGTAGCCGCAAGGGGGCACAAGCCAGTGTCTTATTGTGCCGGTCCCAAGCCCAGATAAATACAGAGGGTTGCGTCAGGAAGGGCATACGATGTAAAACTTTTGCCAAATCAAACATGCGATTCGAATCTATAACTTCCATACCGACCGCCATCGGTGCTGTTCACCTATAGGGTGCCGGTGGAAATTGGCCTACTGTTGGTCGAAGAAGGAGAGGAGAAAGGTGTGTCCGTAGGAAGAGAGAGAAGAGGAATGCTAAGAATCTAGAACTGAGAGTAGGGACTTTGAATGTTGGAACTATGACAGGAAAAGGTAGAGAGGTATTTGACATGATGGAGAGGAGGAAGGTAGATATATTGTCTGTCCAGGAGACCAGGTGGAAAGGTAGTAAGGCTAGAAGTTTAGGAGCAGGGTTCAAGCTGTTCTATCATGGTCTAGATAGGAAGAGAAATGGAGTAGGGGTTATTTTGAAGGAGGAGTTTGCTTGGAATGTCCTGGAGGTAAAAAGAGTGTCAGATAGAGTGATGAGTCTGAAGCTAGAAATCGAAAGTGTGATGTTCAATGTTGTTAGTGGGTATGCTGTGGAGCATACCCACTAACTAGGATGTGAGCTAGGATGTGAGCTGGAGGAGAAGAAGAAATTCTGGTCGGACCTTGATGAAGTGATGCAGAGCATCCCTAGAAGTGAGAGAGTTGTCATTGGTGCAGACTTCAATGGACATGGACACAATGGACATACAGCCATTTCATGGAAATGGCTGTAGTAAATACTTTCTTCCAGAAGAGGCAGGAACATAGGGTGACCTATAAGAGTGGAGGTAGGAGCACATAGGTAGACTACATCTTGTGTAGATGGTGTAATCTGAAGGAGATCAGTGACTGCAAAGAAGTGGTAGCCAGACAGCATAGGATGGTGGTGTGTAGGATGACTCTGGTGGTGAGGAAGATGAAGAGAGCAAAGGTAGAGCAGAGGACGAAATGGTAGAAGCTCAAAAAGGAAGAGTGTTGCATGACTTTTAGGAAGAAGTTGAGACAGGCTCTGGGTGGTCAGGAGGTGCTTCCAGATGACAGGACAACTACAGCTAATGTGATCAGGAAGACAGATAGGAGAGTACTTGGTGTGTCATCTGGAAAGAAAGTAGATAAGGAGACTTGGTGGTGGAATGAGGCGGTGCAGGAGTGTATACAGAGTAACAGGTTAGCTTACTCTGGGACACTGAGAGGACTGAAGAGAGTAGACAGGAGTACAGGGAGATGCAGCGTAAGGTGAAAGTAGAGGTGGCAAAGGCCAAAGGGGCTTATGATAACTTGTATGCTAGGTTGGACAGCAAGGAGGGACAGACTGATCTATACAGGTTGGCAAGGCAGAGAGACAGAGATGGAAAGATGAAGATGAAAAATGAGAGAGAACGAAAAGTAGAATAGGCGACTGTTGTGGATCAGGAAGTAGCAAAGATTAGTAAGGAAGAAGTGAGGAGAGCATTGAAGAGGATGAAGAGTGGAAAGGCACTCGGTCCTGATGATATACCTGTGGAGGTATGGAAGTGTCTAGGAGAGGTGGCAGTAGAGTTTCTGACTGGGTTGTTTAACAGGATCTTAGATAGTGAGAAGATGCCTGAGGTATCGAGGAGAAGTGTGCTGGTGCCCATTTTTAAGAACAAGGGAGATGTGCAGAGTTGTGGCAACTACAGAGGAATAAAGCTGATAAGCCATACAATGAAGTTATGGGAAAGAGTAGTCGAAGCTAGACTAAGGGCACACGTGAGCATTTGTGAGCAGCAGTATGGTTTCATGATAAAAAAGAGTACTACAGATGCAGTATTGGCTTTGAGGGTGTTGATAGAGAAGTACAGGGAAGGTCAGAGGTAGCTGCATTGTGTCTTTGTAGATCTGGAGAAAGCTTATGACAGGGTGTCCAGAGAGGAACTGTGGTATTGTCATAGGAAGTCTGGAGTGGTAGAGAAGTATGTTAGAGCAGTGCAGGACATGTACGAGGACTGTAAGACAGTGGTGAGATGTGCTGTAGGCGTGACAGAGGAGTTCCGATTGGAGGTGGGACTGCATCATGGATCAGCTCTGAGCCCCTTCTTGTTCGCTATGGTGATGGACAGGCTGACAGACGAGGTTAGACAGGAATCTCCATGGACTACCGGCCACCAGGCGCTCGCCATTGTGCCCCGCCCCCAGGCCTGGCTCCAGGAGAGGGCCCCGGTGACCCGCGTCCGGGCAAGGGAAACTTCGAACCATTGGTAGTCATCTTCATAAGGGGTCTTGGGCAACACTTTATCTGGTCCATCACCTAGGACCTGGTTGCAATGGGTGGCCCTACCAGGGGCATAAAGCCCCAGACAACTGAACTCCTAGGATCACTGGGACACGCCTGACAAGCCTGAGGAGGGGTGGATGGATGGATGGACATACGTAATTTCAACAACATTTAAAAGTTTAATTTTAGTCGAATGCCAGCTGGGGAAGAACATGTGCATCTGCATCTTCTGGACTGTTTTTGAAATAAAGTCAGTCAGGAAGAGAGTGATGATGATGATATCCTGAAAGATAACAGAACTTTCAGTGCTTTTAAATAGTAAAGTCTGTTAGTAGTAAAAAAGCTGTATTTTCAGTGTTTTAAGAGTCATTTCACTAAAGAGCTAAATACCGTGGGGCTTCAAAGACAGATATTTTGTTGGAGTACTTTTGTTCATTTTCAATTGATATTAAAGCACATGTTTTCTACATATTCCATTTTTTTTCCTATGAGGTGGGATACAAAAACACTCCATCTGCTCCTGTCTGGCCCCTCTGTCAAATTTTAGAACCCACTGTGGCCCGCGAGTCAAAAGGATTGCCAACCTCTACAATTGAGACATTAATTAAAGTAAATTTAATCTAACTCCACCGCTTGTCTGTATAGAAAGATAAATACTCTTGGTCTGTGTGCGTCTGTGCCTTTCATGCTCGGTAAAGCTAACATGGAGCTGGGGTCTGAGGGTTTCTAGAGGGTTTCTGCCTCCTACAGGCTGTTCTTCTCATCATCATTATTGCATGTATTGTAAGTCCGTCTTTTCTAAAAGCTAGATTCACCAATATCAGACATGTAGGTTTGGACCTGGTTTACATCACAGGTAAATGTATTTTGTCGCATTCTGACTGTGTATGAAATGTTCAATTCTGTTGAACCAAATTTATGAACCCTTTTTAGTTAATAGCTCTAATTACAAATAGTTGCATGGCGAAATTGTAAATTATTTGTGTTGCCTACTACAATTTATCCATAAAGACTCCATAATTACAAAGCTGTGGTTTTTTACAGACATCCGCACAGAAGATCCATGAGAAAATTCATAATTTGCTTCATATTTATTGTTGTTTTGTCAGTGCAGGATTCAGATCAAAGCTAGAGTTCAGTCAAAACTCAGTGATCCTGCGGAAGGAGCCAACACCAGGTGAAGACGCCCCCCAGTCGGCATGCTGCCGATACTCTCCCCTTTCCAGCAGATACTGGCGTCCTCTGTAATTGGGGAGGTCATAAAAGACCCAGACGCCGTCTGTCACCGCGCAGGAATACACCTCGCGCAGCTTGTAGGTGTCATACACTGAAGAGCAATCATCGGAACATTCCACCATCTGTCCACCAAAGTCCGGCCTCTCGTACAGCCTCAGCTTCCATGTATTTCCATAAATCTATAAACAAAACAGCATTTCAGTCTCGACACCAGTGCAGACATAAAACAAACCAAGAAATCGTGTGATTAAGCTTTTTTTTAGCTATGTATTATAACATAGAAACTTCATATTCCCCTTCTCTTAGTAGTTGTCTACTATGGCACGTGGGTCGAAGTCTTACATTCTTTACTGTGCGGCAGGATTTGACATTGTCGTTGAATGCCATCCACTGTTGATTGTCTGCGTACTCCCCTGGGCTGAGAATGTACTGGAAGCCCTTGTAGTTGGGTCTCTCGTAGATCACCCACACGCCGCTCTCCACCCTGATAGAGTTGCAGCGGCCGAAGTATGTGTGCAGATCCGCACAGTCACTGCTACAGTTGTAGCAGCGGCCCTGGAATTTCTTTTCCTCGAAAAACGTTATCTGTGTCAGAGGCCGGGGAATTAAAAAAAAAAAACCAAACAAAAAAACATCAGTTAGCTATATTTGAAATGGGAATAAGCGTACCAAAGTGTCCTGGTTCAACCAGGTTCGGACTTACCTTTCCCATTTTGTTGCTCTGTAAACCTGCAGCTCCATGAAAGTATTTATCGATAAACAAAATGTGCAGAGCGAGGCAAGTCTTTGATACACAAATGAGCTGGAGTTACATCTCAGCAAAAGGGTTCAGTGCTGTTTGATTTGCCTTTGTTACAGTGAGATGATGACTCTATCAGCCACGTGCTGGAACAGCGAGGGCAGAAATGATCAGTTGGATCAAGAAATCACACCATAAATTCGCTTCTGGAGTCCTTGTGCAGATATCTTACTGCACTAATATACAAATAACATGTATATAACAGTCATTTCTCTTTCTATAAATAATGAGTGTTAGGGTTATTATATTTTCTTGTAACTGTAATAGTTTTTACATTTCTGTGGCATCACAGTCCAGTAGAATTTTCCTCATTTTTACTTCTAAATTCACTGACTAATGTATTTTAGTTCATAAGAGAAAGTCTTGTTGGTTGGTGTAGGGATTTAGAGAAATCAGCCCTGTGCTAGTTTTTTAAATTTTGCAGACAGAAGGAGGCAAACATTTTTAAAATATACGGTGCTTTGCAACCAAATGTAAGTTATTTATCACAACATCTTTAAGACAGGTCAGGTCAGCATGATGAAAGCTTTTGCATTTATTTTAAGTGAGGTTTGGCAAATTTGAGTTGTGTTCCATAACAATTAAGAAACCGCTTCTAGGCCTATTTTGACCCACAGTGTTGAACCGATGCTAAGTTATGTGACCTACAGGGAATATCGCTGAGGTCCGCAGGAATTTATTCGACAATATTTCTTTTGAACTGGGAATAAAAGAGAGGGAACAGAAATGCTGCAGTTCAACTTTCTTTATTTTCCCATTTCATGGTCTTAACAAGAATCTGTTATGCGTCTGATGGAGCTGATCCTGGACAGATTGCTCATTTCCAGCTCTCGGAGATCCCTGTACTCGCCGGGCCTGATGTAAAGCATCCGTCCTCTGAAGTTAGACTGCTCGAACATCAGCCAGTGGCCATCCATCACATGGCAGGACTGGCAGTCGGACAGGCGGAAACGCTCCATTATGTTGTCGCAGTCATCCACAAGCTCGTGCATCTGTCCTCCGAAGTTCTCCCTCTCGTAGATCCTCATTCGGAAGGGTCCCCTGTGCTGTAGAGAAAGAAGCACCAAATAAATAACTTAAGCACATGTTTTAAGCTGCAACTATTTCTAAATGAACTACGTGTGCAGGATACATATTTTTGGTTCCAGTATGATAATTATCCATTGGTAATTAATAAAGTAACAACAAAACTAAAATTGAATAAAAAAAAAAAAAGATTCAAATTATTTACAATGGTGTTATAGATTGTTGAACAATCTAATATTGAAACTCTGAGACATTTGCTGAAATTCTCTCACAAGCCATGCTTCCGGACATCTGAGCAGCTTTTACTCCTCTTTTTTTCCCTCAAATTGTAGCAACAATAATACAAGAAGCTGCAAAAGTTTGACTCTAAATGTGTTGCCAATTGTTTACATTGGACGCCAACATAGAGAATGGTGTCATTTCCAGTTACAGAACTTGGTCTTTCAGTGCAATCTGTCTGTCTGTAAAACATTTCTGCTGTTGTTAATCCTTCGTGCGGCTGCTGAACGTACCATGGGGATCATGCGGCTGGACCTGATGCAGTCGCTCATGCTCATTCCCATCAGGTGCTGGTTATCTGGATAATCTCCCCTCCTCACCAGCATCTGATGGCCCATGAAGTTGGGCTTCTCATAGACCATGAAGAGGCCACTCTCCACCCTGCAGGAGTTGCACCTGCTCAGATAGGAAGTGAGCTCAGGGCAGTCACTGCTGGTTTCATAGGAGCGGCCCTGGAAGTTCCGGTCCTCGTAGAAGATGATCTGCAATCGCAACTCCAAACAGTTAACTTTTTTTTTTTTTTTAATTTACTGTGAATCGTCACTTAACATCAGATGAGTTATAAAGTTCACTTACCCTCCCCATGGCCATGCTATTGCTGAGCTAATGTCAGATGTACAGCTTCAACATTGGCCTGATTCCCTATTTATACATTACACAACCATAGTGTGTCCACATGGTTTTTGAGAGAATACATGCATCATCACTCTATATTGTGGCCCAGAGGATCTGTATGTCAGAATCTGCAATAGCTATTGTGATGTGAATCAACAAATGGGAGCCTACTGTAACTCTGCTGGGGTAATTCATTAGCCATCTGACAAAGATACAAAAATGATCCTTCAAAATTCAGCCCGGCTGAAGAAAGGAAACACACATTAATCAGATTCCACAAAACTCTGGCCTGTGGAGCACTAGAAAAAGTTTATACATTGAGCAGTATAATTAAAAAAAAATAGATTTGTTCTAGCTCCACTCAGATGTGACTGACAGCCATATCCAATATACAATAACCAATGAGGTGTGCTGTTAAAGGCAAAAACAAATCCTTTGAAGTGCCTGATGAGTCATGAATTTGTATTCTGACATGTGCTGGCAGATGCGTCGCTCATCCTATATAAAAGTTCAGATGGACGGGTATCATTTGGAACAGCACAATCTGTCAACATGGGAAGGGTAATTAACAACAAAATCTTGAATGTTAAAAGTCTGTCAGTTTTTAAATATTTTATATAGACAAAAATATCCCCTATTTTGGTGATGTTTTTTGGTGTTTCCTATAAAAAAAAAGTCCTAGTGTTTTTTTCTTTGCTTCAGATTACTTTCTATGAGGAGAAGAACTTCCAGGGTCGGTCCTATGAGTGCAGCACCGACTGCTCCGACATTCACATGCACCTGAACCGCTGCAATTCCTGCAGGGTGGACAACGGTTGCTTTGTGGTGTATGACCGCCCAAACTTCCTGGGCAACCAGGTCTTCTTGAGGAGGGGAGACTACCCTGACTTTCAGCGCATGGGAAGCATGACTGGTATGATGGGCATGGCCCAGATGGACAACATCCGCTCTTGTCGCATGATTCCTATGGTAGGATATTGTATACGATGAGTTCTCCTTTGGGTATTTTATTCATTAAGATAATAACAGATTGGTAAACACAGACTTTACAATTTATTTTATTTTATTTTATTTTTTTTGTGTGTGTACTGCAGCACAGGGGACAGTTCAGGATGAGGATCTACGAGAGGGACAACTTCGGGGGCCAGACCCATGAGCTGATGGACGACTGTGAATCCATCCAGGATCGGTACTACATGTCCGACTGCCAGTCTTGCAACGTGCTGGAAGGCCACTGGCTGATGTTTGAGCACCCCAACTTCAGAGGCCGGATGGTGTACGTGAGGCCAGGGGAGCACAGGAACCTTCGAGACATCACAATGAGCAACATAAGCAGGATCAGCTCCATCAGACGAGTCATGGATCTGTGCTGAGATTTAATTCATGAATAAAGTTCATATTTAGAAATACCTTTGAGTTTTTTAAGTGATTTTTTATTTTCACTTTTTGTATTTATTTTACATCGAATTAAATTGTACTACTGTTTAATAGTAGAATCTTATTGAAATGACAAAGCCAAATTTGAACTGTAAGTGCTTGTACTACACTTTCTTAGATTACAAACATAATTAACATGTAAAATGAATATATATATATATATATGCTTTCAATTAAATTTTAAAGTGCCAATTCATAACAAAGTTATCTCAAGACACTTTACACATTCAAAAAAAGAGAGACAGCTTCCAGAGCTAAGCTTATTTGCAGGTCAATAAGGGACATTTGTGAGAAGTATTTGGAAAGATAAGAATAGAAATTTCATTTCAACTAAAATAATAAATAAATAAATATTGCTTTTCAAATTCTTTCTCATCTCTGCTCATGTCTGTTAGTCATCTTTGGGTACCAACCTAAATTATATAATTATGTATATGATACAGTGAAAATGCCATGCTTGCCTTCTGCAAGGAGAGGACGCTTAAAGCTGCAGAAAAGAAAAAAATAAAATGAAGAAATGTACAAAGCTCGTCAATACTGCAGTTAAGTTACGAAACTTGGGTAAAGACAGAAGTTAAATTCAAAAGTTTGCAAGATAACTGTTTATATCCGAACTGCGGCTAAATTAACAACAACAGCAAAAAAAAAAATCTTTATTTTCTGACTTTTTCAGTACCGAAGCAAGCAACCAATCAAGCGCGATGCTGACCAGAGAATTATATCTCTTTGGTGGGGCAGCAGACTGTGGTGGACAACTTTAGTTGATGATTTTTATTGTAAATATAATTTGAAATTCAAATAATGTCAAGTACCTGATTAAACGTTACACAAGTAAAAAGTATAACAAAAAAAAACAGGGCCTTGATCGTCAACATATGAAATTTCTACACCACGACTATACGAAAAGTTAAAGGTAATGAGTTTAGATTTATTTTAAACTTTTAAAATAAAAGAGTTGACAAATTGTAAATTGACAAGAGTTTCCTTCAAAATTGTGCAGTGCAGTGGTTAGCACTGTCGCCTCACAGCAAGAAGGTTCGGGGTTCAAATATGGCCTTTCTGTGCAGAGTTTGCATGTTCTCCCTGTGCATGCGTGGACTTTCTCTGGGAAATTCGGTTTCTTCCCACAGTCCAAAAAACATGGTTGTTAGGTGAACTGAGCAATCAAATTGACCATAGGCGTGAGTGGTTGCCTGTCTTTGTGTTAGCCCTGCGATAGGCTGGCGACCTACAGAAAATGGATGGATGGATGATATTCCTGTCTAAACTTAAAAAAAAAGGACCAGCTAGTGCATGCTGCAAGGGTTTTGCTGCTTCCCCTGAAAAATGTCTCAACGATCACGTTCGCAGTGACAGTGAGACCTGGAGGGGTGTGATCGGGAAGAATGACCCCCCGATCTGAACCCGAGCGGTGTTCTGTTGTTGGACTTCTGTGCTCATCATGGACTATCCATAACGAACACCATGTTCAGGCATAAAGGTGTCCATATGTGCACTTGGCACCAGGACACATTAGGCCGCAGTTCGATGATCGACTTTGTGGTCGTGTCATCGGATTTGCGGCCGCATATCCTGGACACTCGAGTGAAGAGAAGGGCGGAGCTGTCAACCGATCACCACCTGGTGGTGAGTTGGCGCCGATGGTGGGGGGGATGCCGGAGAGACCGGGCAGACCCAAACGTGCTGTCAGGGTCGGCTGGGAACGCCTGGCAGAGTCTCCTGTCAGAAGGAGCTTCAAGTCTCACCTCTGGGAGAGCTTCGACCATGTCCCGGGGGACGTTGAGTCCGAGTGGACCATGTTCCATGCCTCCATTGTTGAGGCGGCCGATCGGTGCTGTGGCCGCAAGGTGGTCGGAGCTTGTCGTGGCGGCAAATACCCAAACCCGCTGGTGGACACCAGCGGTGAGGGATGCCGTCAAGGTGAAGAAGGAGTCGTATCAGGCCTTTTTGGCCTGTGGGATTCCTGAGGCAGCAGACAGGTACCGGCGGGCCAAGTGGAGTGCAGCTGCGGCGGTTGCCGAGGCAAAGACCCGGGCATGGGAAGAGTTTGGCAAGGCCATAGAGAATGAAAAGGCTTTGAAAAGGTTCTGGACCACCATCCGGCGTCTGAGGAGGGAGAAGCAGTGCACTGTCAACACTGTGAATCAGTGGAGATGGTGTGTTGCTGACCTCGACTCAGGACGTTGTTGATCGGTGGAAGGAATATTTCGAAGACCTCCTCAATCCCACCGACACGCCTTCCGGTGAGGAAGCAGGGCCTAGGGACTTGGGGCCGGACTCTCTTATCTCCGGGGCTGAGGTTGCCGAGGTTGTTAAGAAACTCCTCTGTGGCAGAGCCCTGGGGGTGGATGAGATCCGCCCGGAGTTCCTTAGGGCTCTGGATGTTGTAGGGCTGTCGTGGTTGACATGACTCTGCAACGTTGCGTGGACACTGGGGGCGGTGCCACTGGATTGGCAGACAAAGGTGGTGATCCCTCTCTTTAAGAAGGGGGACCGGAGGGTGTGTTCTAACTATAGGGGGATCACACTCCTCAGCCTCCCTAGTAAGGTCTATTTGGGCGGACTGGAGAGGAGGGTCCGCCGGATAGTCGAACCTTGGATTTAGGAGGAACAATGCAGTAAGTCGGACTCATTTCCATTTCGATTCTGTTGTCACCGATTCTGTTCATAACCTTGATGGACAGAATTTCTAGGCGCAGCCATGGTGTTGAGGGGGTCCGGTTTGGTGACCTCAGGATCGGGTCTCTGCTCTTTGCAGATGATGTGAATGGGACCGGGATGATGCGACCGTGATGAGAGTCAACGCTTCCAAATCTGAGGCCATGGTTCTGAGCAGGAAAAAGGTGGAGTGCCTTCTCCGGGTCGGGAAGGAGATCCTGCCCGAAGTGGAGGAGTTCAAGTACCTTGGGGTCTTGTTCATGAGTGAGGGAAGAATGGAGCAGGAGACTGACAGGCGGACCAACAGAACAAGATTGTAGGTACAAGCGGCCGAAATGAGTTTCCTCCGTAGGGTGGCTGGGCTCTCCCTTAGAGATAGGGTGAGAAGCTCTGCCATCCGGGAGGAGCTCGGAGTAGAGCAGCTGCTCCTACGCGTTGAGAAGAGCCAGATGAGGTGGCTCGGGCACCTAGTCAGGATGCCTCCCGGACGCCTCCCTGGTTAGATGTTCAGGGCACGTCCCTCCGGTAGGAGGCCCCTGGAAAGACGCAGGACGCGCTGGAGAAACTATGCCTCTCGGCTGGCCTGGGAACGCCTCGGGATCCCCCTAGAAGAGCTGAATGAAGTAGCTGGGGAGAGGGAAGTCTGGCTTCCCTGCTTAGGCTGCTGCCCCCTTGACCTGACCCCAGATAAGCGGAAGAACATGGATGGATGATTGGATGGATGGATGGATGGATGGATGCCCCTTTTCAGGCTTAATTAAACAGATTCCATATTCCATGAAGTGTGTTACGGTTGGGTGTGTGTTGTGGACCCAAATGCAGACGCAAGGCCATTTCCAGAAACAAAAACAACCCTTTATTGGGTGAATGCGAGAGGACCAGGAAAACACAGGGAGACTCTGCATAAAAACCCACAGTGGCAGACGATACACTGACAGGCACACTCGGAGTCTCACAGGACCAAAAAGCAAAACACAAAAAGACAAACTGCGCCAAAAGAACAAACCGTCAAGCAGCCAGGAGAACAGGCAAGGTCCATCCAACGAAGTCAGGGAACACAAGGAAATGAAACGTTCAGTAAAGGAACATGAGGAAGTGAAACATCCATTAAAGGAACAATGATCCAGCGACTGGGACCAGCTGGCAGCCTCCTCTTATCTGCCGTTGATGAGGTGATTGGCTGCAGGTGCGTGGTCCCTGCTGGATCCTGAGGGCCCGCGCCCTCTGTAGGGCAAGTCCGGTAATGTCCCAGCGGGCCGGCAAGCCGGACCCTGACAAAGTGTTTTTATTTATTTACTATTTCTATTTATAAAAGTATTTTGTCTTCACAATATAATGTATAATTTATCTGATTAATTAATGATTAATGATTAATATTGATTTTTGTAATTATTGAAATAACAGTCAAAATTAAAAATAAATGAATCACTTCAGTTGTGTACTATAGAGGCACCTTATGTAATAATATGTATAACGTATGTATAATGTATGTCAGTAAAACAGATTAGCATGACAGCTTCTTAATAAAATGAGCATATTGCTGTTTACACTGTTCTTCCAACTCTTCACATGTTGTTTTTTGAGCAGCTTTTTTTTTGTATAAAGCCGCATGCAGACTAAATTGACAGTATGAACTAGAGTTTAGTTTATTGAAAGTATGACAATATGGGGCCATCAAAGGCAAACAAAAGCAAAACAGAATGCACCAGTGACCACAAATATTTATGCTGACAAGTCAGGTATTAAAAAAATGCTTTGCTCAAAGCAGCAGTGTGTATTATGACATATAGCACAGAAACATGTGAGATGCTAATATGTAAAACGGCTTTTTTTTTTTTTTTTTATGGCTTTTTCATTGTTTCAAATATTTGGATTCCAAATCAAATATTTGGAGGCTGGTTTTATTGTATATTTAGGCTGTAAATTCTCTGGTCAAAAGAAAACGCACACTCTGAGCTCTGCTCAAAAGAATTTGATCTGTCGAGCACACAAAAATAGAACGGAACGTTGTTCCGTGTGGAAAAAGCTGACTGGTCCAACTTTTGTTGGGAAACACAATAGCACAGGTCAACCACGGGTTATAAAGGTAGCACGGGGTCCCTGGCTGTTTCTGCTGTGACAAAGGGTAACCAACACAATGGGGAAGGTGAGGTGTTACCTTTCACTGGGCAAAATTTCCAGAAGTTCCCCTTTCTTTCTTTCTTTCTTTCTATCTATCTATCTATCTATCTATCTATCTATCTATCTATCTATCTATCTATCTATCTATCTAATTATCTATCTATCTATCTATCTATCTATCTATCTATCTATCTATCTAATCAACATAAAGTCAAACTCGTTTCTTTCTTTAGATCATCTTCTATGAGGACCAGAACTTCAAGGGCCGCTCTTATGAGTGCAGCAGTGAGTGCTCAGATCTGCATTCCCACTTCAGCCGCTGCAACTCGATCAAAGTCGAGAGTGGGGACTGGATTGTTTATGAAAAACCCAACTACATGGGCTACCAGTACTTCCTGAGGAAGGGGGAGTATCCAGACTACCAACGCTGGATGGGTTTCAACGACTGTGTCAGGTCCTGCCGTATGATCCCCATGGTAAGCTGTTTTTTATTAAGTCACTTTCAGTGGTCATTACCGGACTATTACTGGTGCTAATGTGAAATAATTTTTCCTCAGAGCAAAGTTGCTCACAAAATGATGCTGTACGAGCGGCCCGAGTTTGGGGGAAAGGTGATGGAGCTGAGTGAAGACATTCCTTCCCTGTATGAACACTTTCACTTCACTGACGTCCACTCCTGCAACGTGATCGGCGGTTACTGGATCTTCTACGAGCATCCGCATTACCGAGGACGTCAATACCTGATGAGCCCTGGTCAGTACAGGAGGTTCAACGAGTGGGGAAGCCTGAGCCCTCGGGTGGGATCCATCAAACACATAGTGTGTGAGAACAACTTCTAACAGCACACTGTTTGAGCACAGTCAGCAAAGTCAATAAAACCAGCCAAACACTATACTTTTTGTTTTTTTATAAATGATGATCTATTGAATGGTTTTCTTATTTCACCCCCGCCACTCCCGCCAAAATAAATAAATAAATAAAAACAGCAGACACAAACACAATTTAAGCCCAGCATGTTTATTGAGAACAAATAAAGGAATGATGGTCAGAAGTCATTTAGTTGAAGTCGGTGATTCGTCTGAGGGAACCAATCCTTGGACTGGCGCCGCCCCAGTCACTGTATCTGCGGTACTCTCCGGGCCGCAGGTAGTAGGTTCTTCCCCTGTAGTTGGGCTGGTCATACAACAGCCAGTGGCCATCAACCACGTTGCAGGAGTTAATGTCGGACATGCGGAAGCGGTCTTGGACATTGGGGCAGTCGTCGCTGACCTCCTGCATTTGGCCGGCCATGTCTGGGCGCTCGTACAGCCTTATTTTGTAGGAACCACGGTGCTGCAGAGAGAGCAACGTTAGATGGCATCTGTGAAATTCTTGTATGATGCTTTTTTTTTTCCCCATGTTGGACTCACCACCGGAATCATACGACAAGAGCGGATGCAGTCATTGATGCCAATCATGCGCTGGTTGTCGGAGTACTCCCCCCTGCGCAGGAAGTACTGGTGGCCAAGGTAGTGGGACCGCTCATAGACCACAAAACAGCCGCTCTCCACCCGGATAGAGTTGCAGCGGTTGAAGTAGGGGTGAAGGTCAGCACAGTCGCTCATGCATTCATGATGCCGACCCTGGAAATTTCTGTCTTCGTAGAATATGATCTAAAAGTAATAATAATAATATCAGTTTAGCAGTTCCCATCATGTATTAAAAAAAATATTTTCACTGCACATTTTTGGGCAACAATATTTAATAAGCTTACCTTTCCCATTGTTAGATTGGTGGAGGTCAGACTGATGGCTAATAGATGCTCTCTGCGACGCTCTCCTTTTATATTAAGTAGCTGTGTGATGGCACAGCAAAAGGTATTGTCATCCAAATAGGTTTTATAAATACAAATCTGATTATGTATAGCGGTATACTGCTGGGATGACTTATTGTCGCCTGTTTTTTTACCTGTTCATCACTATTGATCAAAACAGCGCAGTCACGGCTCCCATGTATCAGCAAAACAACAGGGCGTTTGTTTTTCATTCACGGGTGAAGCACCGCGCAACATGGAGGTGAAAGTACCAGTGTACTAAGGGGAACTAAAACTGAAGCAGTTTCATTCATCCACTGGCCTGTAGAATTTTTGAGAAAAGTGCTTTTTTTCCCCCCTACTCTTTTTATATTATTTAACTGGGCTGAGGCCCAGGGTAGAATGTGAAATTGTAAAATTGAGGTCTGTTGAACTAAAGTTTGATTTTTTAAATTTTTTTTTTAATATAAAATTGGTATTTTGAGACACAACTTTCCAAAGATGAATTTGACCAAAGACGTGTTCCAGACCTCAGACTGAAAGGAAAAAACTGCCAACAATCAAAGAGGAGGGAGGAGGAAAAAAAACAAAAAAACTATGTACTATGTATTGTATGAATTTATTGAGTGAGGCAAAGAAGAAAAAATATGATTAATATGCTTATGTACACCACTTCACACCAAAACACAACTTTTCAGGAATGTGAAATTAAACCTTTGTTACTGGTTTCTTACTAATAATAAAATTTTAGGCACACACACACATAGCACAATAGTGGTGCTGGTTCATTTGTAAAGTTATTTTTAAGTTCAACAACCTCCATTAAAGGAAGAGAGGATGCAGATATATGGAAATATATATATATATATATATATATATATATAGAGAGAGAGAGAGAGATCAAAGCCCCTTTGCCTTGGGAAGATTCAAGGTCAAAGTCCCTCTGAAATCCAGAACGTCATCAAACTGTAGTGTACTGTTCGATGGCCCACTAATATTTCCTGAAAATTTCATTGAAATAAGCTGATAACATTTTGAGTTATTTTGCTAAAAGACAAACAAACAAATAATGGTGTCATATAACCTCCTTGGAGGAGGTAATTAAACGTATTATGTAATATTAGTAATATTGCAATAAAAATCAGATTTTTAACAGGATGAAATAAAAGTAGTGTTATGTGTGACTTTGACTCAATTGATTACCATTACAGGATTGATTAAAAAAATATAGAATACACAGCCACTCCACTATGGGAAACATGTATTTTCATTTCCTGAATGGCTATGCTGTATATACATCAAACATAATGAACATGACCGATAACCGATGAGAACATTTAACGTTGGAAGTTAACGGCCACCATCACACCATATTTATAGATGTTCAACAAATTCAAAAAAAAGGATTTCTATTTTTATAAATACAAACTACGTAGTTACAATACCATTAGCTAACCGGAAAGCAAAACCCTTTCAAAAAGAAATATTTTTTAAAGATATTTTATATGATAAAGTCAAGTAAACTTAAAGCGTAACTCTGTAAAGACAAGTGTCCCTTAAGTTTGTAAAGATGTTTTACACAAGGCTGGATCCCATTTTTAAATGCAATGATTGTTACGGTTTGTGGTGTGTTGAGGACCCAAATGCAGACGCAAGGCCGGTTCAGGATGGAAATACCCCTTTATTGGGTGTACACCAGAGAAACAAAAGGACACGGAGAGCGAAAGGAAAACCAAACCTTTTTCAGGCGTAGAGACACGGGCGCACTCAATGCTTCACACAGTCTGTCTCCAAGCAATATCACTCTCACCGTTAGTGTCAACTTAAACAATCAGTCACACTCCCAACAGTCTCAATGATCCCACAACGGGACCAGCTGGCAGTCTCGCCTTTATGTGACGAGGTGATTAGTTCCAGGTGCACGGTCCCTGCTCGATCCTTGGGATCCGCGCCCTCTGCAGGGGAAGGCAGGACACTTTGGGTGATGTCCCAGAGGGTCGGCAAGCCGGACCCTGACAGTGCCCCCCCCTCAATGGGCGCCTCCTGGCGCCCTACCTGGTCCCTTAGGTCCACCCCCTGTCCATCATCCAGGGTGGGAGGAGGGGTGTCGGAGGGAGGGACCGGGTCAGGCCTACGGACCTGCGGAACCCCTTTTACCGGCGGCTGGGATGCCAGCGGCTGAGGCGGGGCCGGCAGGGTCTGCGGCCCTGAAGAAGGAGGAGCAGCCAGCAAAGACGTCGTCGGCCCTTGAGATGCTGCCGGCGAAGACGTCGTCGGCCCTTGAGACGCTGCCGGCGAAGACGTCGTCGGCCCTTGAGACGCTGCCGGCGAAGACGTCGTCGGCCCTTGAGACGCTGCCGGCGGCGACGGAGCTGCGGCCGCTCGGGAAACTGGAGGCGGCGGCGACGGAGCTGCGGCCGCTCGGGAAACTGGAGGCGGCGAAGCTGCTGCCGCTCGGGGAACTGGCAGGGGAGTTGGCGGCACTGCCCTCGGTGCCGCCGCTCTCGGGACCGGCGTTGGCGGCGCTGCTCTCGGAACTGGCAGGGGCGTTGACGACGCTGCCCTCGGAGCCGCCGCCCTCGGGACCGGCGTCGGCGGCACTGCTCTTGGAACTGGCAGGGACGTCGTCGCCGCTGCCCTCGGAACGGGCGGAGGCGTCGGCGGTGCTGCCCTCGGAGCGGGCTTCGGCGCTCCCTTCGACGCTGCCCTCGGAACTGGCGGAGGCGTCGGCGACGCTGCCCTCGGAACTGGCGGAGTTAGCCCGGGCGCAGGGACTGACCTCGCTGGGGCGGACACAGGAGCCGGGGCCGTCTGGGTGGGAGCAGGGAGCGGGTCAGGAAGAATCCTCGGATCGACGGGCGAGACGACGGGGCTCCAGACACACGCGGGGACTTCAGCGTGCTTGTCTGAGCCCGGAGAGGTGCCCGCAGCACCGGGGCTGGGCCACTTATGCCCAGACACTGTGTCGGAAAAACTGGAAGGCACAGTCGGTCTGGGACTCATGAAAAGTGGGGGGGTTTCCGGCCGGCTCCAGTGAGTGGCAGCCGAAGGGGTCTGGCTGCCCTCACCATGGCTCCACTGCACTGCCATCGGGTCACCTGTGTAGGCAGGGCTCGGCCAGACGTTGGCTTCCACGGCAGCAGGCGCAGCAGAAACCACGGGCGGGGACGAGAGACTCACCGGCAAGGAGATTATCCTCGTCAACGACGCCATCCGGGCCTGTTGCCGTCGCTCGTGCGCCTCGAGTAGGCAGACCGGGACCTTGATGCCCAAGCGCGACAGGGAACGGATTGCGTCTGCTGGGTCCGCAGGTGGCGGGATCATTCTGTTACGGTTTGTGGTGTGTTGAGGACCCAAATGCAGACGCAAGGCCGGTTCAGGATGGAAATACCCCTTTATTGGGTGTACACCAGAGAAACAAAAGGACACGGAGAGCGAAAGGAAAACCAAACCTTTTTCAGGCGTAGAGACACAGGCGCACTCAATGCTTCACACAGTCTGTCTCCAAGCAATATCACTCTCACCGTTAGTGTCAACTTAAACAATCAATGTCACACTCCCACAGTTAGTGTCCACTCAAACAGTGTCAATGTCACACTCCCAACAGTCTCAATGATCCCACAACGGGACCAGCTGGCAGTCTCGCCTTTATGTGACGAGGTAATTAGTTCCAGGTGCGCGGTCCCTGCTCAATCCTTGGGATCCGCGCCCTCTGCAGGGGAAGGCAGGGCACTTTGGGTGATGTCCCAGAGGGCCGGCAAGCCGGACCCTGACAATGATGGTTGATCGCCAGCTCAAAGTACTAAGCACATTCACAACACTAAGTTAGAGGCAACATTGTTATTTAAAGATCACTCAATGATGACTAGCATGACTAAATGAAATTCCTCGCATTAAATCTGAGCTTAAGATCAATATGAAACATGTTAATTAGAGTGTCTATGTTTATTAAACTTCAATCAGCTCTGTTGACACATTAATACACTGAAATGAGCTCTTACCAGTTCACTGAATGCCAAAACCACAGTTTTATAAGTGAGAAAAAAAAAACATTTCTGTATAAAATATGCAGTGATATATCAACATTAAGAGGCTGTGATGATGTCTGGATCTGGGATCTGGTGGCTTATCTTCCAAGCATTGACTGTGCTGCTGGTGGATGGATCAGTAGTTATTTGGTTTCAGACATTAAAAGACGAGATTCCAGATTCTGTAGGAAGAAATACAACATTAGAAATAAGAAAAAGCTGAAGGTTAATTATCTGGCTACGGACCACAAAATGTTTGCTCGAATGTTTTTATATTTTTGCAAGGATCATACACAGTATTGTATCATGGCAGTCCTGAGTACCAAAAATGTAATATAATAATGCAGAAAATAGATAAAGATCATTCATCATCATCTTTTTGGATCACTGTGAAACCTTTTTAACGTTAAACAAAAAACAACATGGGACACAATGAACAAGTGATAGAGTAGTTCTGGTGAATCCTCCAAAATTCTTTGCTTTGAGAATGAAAATTATGATATCATAAACACACCCTTTACCATTCCAAGCTCCAGGTATTATTGTTTCAGTTTTCAGACATCACAGTGGAAGGACCTCTCGCAACACTGGGCTCCACACACTAAAAGAGTGTGAGCATAAAAACATTAGAACATGTGTAGATAATTACTTATTCAAACTAACAGTGCAGAATATGTTTTTTAAAGTTAAGCCATAGAATAAAGTTATGGCAAAAAGAGTTGAAAGCTCAATGGCACCACCCTGTGGTCAAACTATGAACATGAACAGGTCTGACGCCAGTACTGATGACAAGCTCAAGCTTAAGCTGTAAGACACCAGGAGATTCTCCATATCATGTGGTACACCGTAGAGTACAGTACAACTTTCAAATGCCAGTTTGATTTGAGGTTAAAATAAATTCATCCATCCATTTTCTTCCGCTTATCCGGGGTTAGGGTTAGGGTTAGGGTTAGGGTTAGAGTTAACCCTAACCCTAACCCTAACCCTATCTCTAAGGGAGAGCCCAGCCACCCTACGAAGGAAACACATTTCGGCCGCTTGTACCCGCAATCTTGTTCTTTTGGTCCGCCTGTCGATCTCCCGCTCCATTCTTGCCTCACTTGTGAACAAGACCCCAAGGTACATGAACTCCTCCACTTGGGGCAGGATCTCCTCCCCGACCCAGAGAAGGCACTCCACCTTTTTCCGTCTCAGAACCATGGCCTCAGATTTGGAGGCACTGATTCTCATCCCGGTCGCTTCACATTCACATCATCTGCAAAGAGCAGAGACCCAATCCTGAGGTCACCAAACCGAACCCCCTCAACACCATGGCTGGGCCTAGAAATTCTGTCCATAAAGGTTATGAACAGAATCGGTGACAACAGAATCGAAATGGAAATGAGTCCGACTTACTGCATTGCTCCTCCTGAATCGGAGGTTCGACTATCCGGCAGACCCTCCTCTCCAATACACCCAAATAGAACTTACTAGGGAGGCTGAGGAGTGTGATCCCCCTATAGTTGGAACACACCCTCCGGTCCCCCTTCTTAAAGAGAGGGACCACCACCCCGGTCTGCCAATCCAGTGGCATCGCCCCCAATGTCCACGCAACATTGCAGAGTCATGTCAACCACGACAGCCCTACAACATCCAGAGCCCTAAGGAAGTCCGGGCGGATCTCATCCACCCCCAGGGCCCTGCCACAGAGGAGTTTCTTAACCACCTCGGCAACTTCAGCCCCGGAGATATGAGAGCCTGTCCCCGAGTCCCCAGGCCCTGCTTCCTCACCGGAAGGCATGTCGGTGGGATTGAGGAGGTCTTCGAAATATTCCTTCCACCAATCCACAACATCCCGAGTCGAGGTCAGCAACACACCATCTCCACTGTACACAGTGTTGACAGTGCACCTCTTTCCCTTCCTCAGACGGATGGTGATCCAGAAGCTTTTTGAAGCTGTCCGGAAGTCATTCTCTATGGCCACACCGAACTCTTCCCATGCCCGGGTCTTTGTCTCGGCCACCGCAGCAGCTGCACTCCGCTTGGCCTGCCGGTACCTTTCTGCTGCCTCAGGAGTCCCACAAGCCAAAAAGGCCAAGTACAACTCCTTCTTCAGCTTGACGGCATTCCTCACCGCCGGTGTCCACCAGTGGGTTCGGGTATTGCTGCCACGACAGGCACCAACCACCTAGCGGCCACAGCACCGGTCAGCCGCCTCAACAATGGAGGCACGGAACATGGTCCACTCGGACTCAACGTCCCCCACCTCCCCCGGGACATGGTCGAAGCTCTCCCAGAGGTGGGAGTTGAAGCTCCTTCTGACAGGAGACTCTGCCAGGCGTTCCCAGCAGACCCTGACAATATGTTTGGGTCTGCCGGGTCCGTCCGGCATCCTCCCCCACCATCGGAGCCAACTCACCACCAAGTGGTGATCGGTTGACAGCTCCATCCCTCTCTTCACCCAAGTGTCCAGGACATGTGGCCGCAAATCCGATGACACGACCACAAAGTCGATCATCGAACTGCGGCCTAAGGTGTTCTGGTGCCAAGTGCACCTTTATGCCTGAACATGGTGTTCGTTATGGACAATCTGTGGCAAGCACAGAAGTCCAACAACAGAACACCACTCGGGTTCAGATCAGGGGGGCCATTCTTCTCAATCACGCCCCTCCAGGTCTCACTGTCGCTGCCAACATGAGCACTGAAGTCACCCAGGAGGATGAGGGAACCCCCCAGAAGGAGCACTCTCTAGTACTCCCTCTAAGGACTCCAAAAAGGGTGGATACGCTGAACTGCTATTCGGGCCATAGGCACAAACAATAGTCAGGATCCGTCCCCCCACCTGTAGGCGAAGGGAAGCTACCCTTCAACACAGAACTCGAAGATAGTTGTCCAACTTGCTGCATCAGCTGGTCCATGGATGTGAGACGGAGATGCGTCTTCAGGTCTAAGGTGGTCTGTGAGATTTTACTCAATTGGATAATCTGTGTGGCCTCCACGGATGTGATCTTCATAGAGTAAAAATTCTAAAAAAAAACTTTCAAAAATTGTTTGGAATATGTTCTTTGAGGATGCAGTACGATAAAGACTTAAGCAATTAATTTCCAACTGTGGTATATTGCAGTACTACACTATTTATTTGTAACTGATTGACCTAATGGACGTACCGTACATTCGAGCTAAAAAGCTCTGCGCATGCTCTGTAAGGTACCGGTGTCATGCCAAGTTGTTAAGTTGTTCTCTGTTCCTGGCCGATTAGTAAAGCTGCAAAACGTGTGTCACCGCCTCGTTATTTGGAATACACCACATAATTGGCGACGAGGTAAACTGGACGAGAAAAAATGGTGAACTTTGCAGGATCAGCCGAGTTCAAACCTGAAGTTGAGCCGTGGTCTGCTTATGTGGAGCACATGGAGCTCTTTTTCATCGCACATGGTGTCACAGGTGACAAGCAGGTGGCGACTTTTTTGAGTTCCATGGGAGCTTCTACCTACAGACTTTTGCGCAATCTAGTTCACCCAGAGAAGCCAAAGGATAAAAGTTTTCAGCAGATTGTGGACGTCATGAAAGGATATTATGAGCCAAAGCTGTTGGTAATCGCAGAGCGCTTCAGATTTCGTAAGTGTGTACAGAAAAGCAACGAGTCGGCTTCTCAGTTCGCGGCGGAGCTGCAGCAGTTAGCCGCTAAATGTGACTTCGGAGATCGGCTGGATGAGGCCCTACGTGATGGGTTTCATTGCCACGCCGACGATACGCAGTTGTATCTATCCATGAAATCTGATGAAACAGAGCCATTAGCCAGACTCCAGGCATGTCTCAAAGACATAAAAGACTGGATGACCTCCAATTTCCTTCTTTTAAACTCAGACAAAACTGAAGTCATTGTTCTTGGAGCTAAACATCTGAGGACTAGATTATCAGATAGCATTCTCTCCTTGGATGGCATTACTTTGTCCTCCAGTACGGCTGCAAGGAACCTGGGAGTTATCTTTGACCAGGACATGTCATTTCTCCCTCATATTAAACAGGTTTCTAGGACCGCTTTCTTTCACCTCCGTAATATTGCCAAGATCAGGAGCATCCTGTCACAAAGTGATGCTGAAAAACTGGTCCACGCTTTTGTTACCTCTAGACTGGACTACTGCAACTCATTACTGTCAGGATGTCCAAATTATTCCATTAAAAACCTGCAGCTGATACAGAACGCTGCAGCCAGAGTTCTGACAGGAATCAGCACCAGGGAGCATATCTCTCCAGTTTTAGCTTCTCTTCACTGGCTTCCAGTGAAATTCAGAATAGACTTTAAGATTCTCCTTCTAACATATAAAGCTCTAAATGGACTATCTCCATCATACCTGCAGGATCTCATAGTTCCGTATATACCTAAAAGAACACTCAGATCACAGAGTGCAGGTTTACTTGTAGTTCCTAGAATTCATCAAAGCAGACTGGGAGGACGAGCTTTTAGCTATCGGGCAGCTTTACTGTGGAACCAGTTACCAACCTGGGTCCAAGAGGCAGACACCACGTCTGCCTTTAAGATCAAACTTAAAACCTTTCTGTTCACTAAAGCATATAGCTAGCCTCAAACAAAGTGTGTAGGGCTGACAGATCTAGTTTAGTCAGTTTTCACAGTTATAGCTAGAATAGGCTCATCAGACTCTTATTCTTCAATTTTTAGCACAGCTATGCTGCTATAGGCCTACGCTGCTGGGGACAAACACATGATCCACTGAGCAGTTCCCCACTTCCTCAACACCAACCACTCCCTCACGTCCTCTCCTCCTTTTCTTCTTCTTTCTCCTTTTATTTTCACCGGGATTATCTGGGTCCAGTCTTCCTTGTCGTTCTGTGTGTCTCCCCCCCTTCTCTCTCTCTCTCTCTCTCTCTCTTTCTCTCTCTCTTTGCAGGTTTTCCGTCTCCAGGCCTTCGTGCTGTACGGACTTTGGCCTATGGCAAACTCAGGGTCCACTGTCGGCACCTGCCTATACTGTTCATCTCTTTATAACAACCTGCTATGCTGTATTATGTGTATATATGTCTGATATGTTTGTATTTCTATGATTGTATTTTGTCTGTATTTCTTTGGTTTTATGATTGTATCTGTTCTCCCTCTCTCTCTCTTTATTCTCTCTGTCCTGTCTCCCTCTTTTATTCCTCCTTTACCCAGCCAACTTTCAGCAGGATGGTTCCCCCTTGTAAGCCTGGTCCTGCTCAAGGTTTCTTCCTGTTAAAAGGGAGTTTTTCCCTGCCACTGTGCTTACCTTGGGGTTCAGGCTCTGGGTTTCTACCTCTGTAAAGCACTTAGAGACAATTTTATTGTAAAAGGTGCTATATAAATAAAATTGAATTGAATTGAATTGAATTAAAAAGTTAGCAAGGGATGACCTGAGCATGGATGATAAAATCTCACACTTCCTACTACGATATCGCACAACTCCCAACAGCACCACTGGCGAGTCACCAGCTGACTTGTTTTTAAAGAGGCATGTACGAACCAGATTGGATTTTCTGAAACCAAACATTGCAGAAACGGTGAGGAGGAAGCAATATCGACAGAAAGATGAGCACGACAGCAAAGCTGCAGAGATGCTGTTTGATGTGAATAAACAGGTTTATCTGCGCAATACTGCAGGAGAAAGTCCAAGGTGGATTCCTGGAGTGGTAAAGCAGCAGACTGGCCCTGTCTCATACAAGGTGCTAGGTAAAAAAACTGACCAGTTGTACCGTCGTCATGGAGATCAGTTGAGGCCTCGTTTCTCTCCAGAGGTTCCAGGGCAAGCACCTATGGAGGGATCAGCTGAGCGAGCAGCGCAGGTAGAAACATCTTCAGGAGCAGAGCTTATGGTGCCTGAGACCATGGCATCTGAGCTGCCGAGACCTCCTGAAACGCCTAGTCCTGTGGCAGTGACCTTGAGGCGCTCACAACGTGCCACACGTTTGCCACAGCGCTACCAGAACTGAGCATAGTGATAGGAAGTTTCTAAAGATTAGGAGACTGGTTGCTGAGTTTTAGTTTATTGAAAGTTCATATTTGAGTAACTGATTAAGAGCATTCAGTACAGTAAAGTGTATATGTTTATATTTTTTGTTGTTGACAGTTAAAGTGATTAATGAAACAAAACACTGTTTTGGGGTGTCACAATATTTTGAGTCAGTTTTGAGCTAAAGGGGAGGAAATGTGGTATATTGCAGTACTACACTATTTATTTGTAACTGATTGACCTAATGGACTTACCGTACATTCGAGCTAAAAAGCTCTGCGCATGCTCTGTAAGGTACCGGTGTCACGCCAAGTTGTTAAGTTGTTCTCTGTTCCTGGCCGATTAGTAAAGCTGAAAAACGTGTGTCACCGCCTCGTTATTTGGAATACACCACACCAACGGAGTTGTGAATCGCTACCGTAGAACTTAACCGAGGAGAAGTATCTAGCTTCAAAAATTGACAAAACGAAACACGGGGATAACGAAGACAAGGACATGGAAAAAACAAAAAGCGTGACGGGCAAAAAGCAGGCAAAAAGCCTCGAACAAAGGACTCCTTTTCCTTTATAGTCTTTCTGTCCCCCCTTCTTTGGGTTTGGGCTGCGCCCTTATGAATATTCAATTTTACCTCTCTGTGGTCTGAGGACTTCAGACTCCGTTGGAGTTTTATTTCATAAAATACAAATATAACCCATCTGTCTCTTACCGTCATGTCTAAAGAATAATTTTGCACATTTATCATGACAACGCTATTTTAGTTTTTACCTGAGATGTTATAACGTCTATGCACTATGGACTAAATTCTGACCTTCATTTATAAAACGGTCAACAAACACATATAACTATATCAGTCTTAAGATGCGCATACAAAACACATGGTATCTTGTGTGATAATATTAAAATTATCCACAATATGTGCCAGGGTGACGAAATAAAGGCTTGAACCACTCTCAGGCTCTAGGTGGCACTGTGGTTCCATGACAGAAAATAATTTTTAATTTCAAAATTCCCAAACTGGCTAAATAACAGCGATAAAAGAAAAGAAAAACATCAGTATTTTGCTAATTCCCTGAAGAACAATATTAGCCAGGTTAGAATTTTCTTTGATGAAGGTAAAAAGGTGTTTTTAACTTTCCAGAGAATTGTGTCAAGATTTGACCCCCTACTGTGTGGTTGAGAGTGGTGTCAGGTCTGGCATCCGTCAGTCGTAAAAGTCACAAATAGGAATGCAGAACATTGGTGCAAGAACTTTGTGTATACATCTTCACGCATGATTATAACTTTGTTGTATATATGTATGAAGAACAGTAATAAGGAATATAAGAAAATAAGATAGCCCACAATGTTTATTCAGTCCAGCAAGACTGTTGATCCGAATCCAGCTGATCCGTCTGCAGAGGTATGAATGGTCTATTGTCTAAGTGTGAGATGGAACATCTGTTCTCCTTTTGGTTGAAAGAGGTTCAATTCAATTCAATTCAATTTTATTTATATAGCACCTTTTACAAAAAAAGTTGTCTCTAGGTGCTTTACAGAGGTAGAAACCCATAGCCTGAACCCCCACAGTGGCAAGGAAGCACAGTGGCAAGGAAAAGCTCCCTTTTAACAGGAAGAAACCTTGAGCAGGACCAGGCTTACAAGGAGGAACCATCCTGCTGAAAGCCGGCTGGGTAAAGGTGGAAAAGTTGGTGAACTTCTACCGCCGGTTTGTCCGAGACTACAGCAGGGGTGGCGGCCCCACTAACAAGACTTACCTCCACGTCGCAGCTGTTTGCGTGGACAGTGGAGGCAGCGGCAGCATTCACCAGGTTGAAGGTACTCTTCACAACGGCACCAGTTCTCACTCACCGAGATCCTGCTCGCCAGTTCACGGGACACGCCTCGGATGGAGGGGGCTGCCCAGCCGTTTGTGTGGATGGACCACAAGAACCTGGCCTACCTACAGAGCGCGAAACAGCTGAACTCACGGCAGGCGCAGTGGGCGCTTTTTCTCAGCCATTTTGACTTTGCGCTCACATATCAGCCAGGTTCTAAAAATGTCAAGCCGGTCACGTCAGTTCGCCGCAGACCAACCCGATCTGGAACCCGAGCCCATCCTCCCCTCCTCTTGCATCTTGGGCGCGGTCATCTAGCTGGTGGAGGCGAGGGTCCGCGAGCCGCTGTGCTCGGCACCCGATCCCGGCGGCGCGCCTCCCAACACCCTGTTTGTCCCCGACTCTGTCTGCTCCGAGGTACTACAATGGGGACATGCATCGAAGCTGGCATGCCACCCGGGGCTGAACCGCATGCTCCACCTCCTGCGACAACGTTTCTTGTGGCCGTCGATGGTCCAGGACGCTAGAGCCTTCATCGCTGCCTGTCCCGTTTGTGTGTGGGGGAAGTCATCACATCAGCCACCCGCAGGTCTGCTGAACCCGCTGCCGATCCCGCGGCGGTCCTGGTATCATATCGCGGTGGACTTTATTACCGGACTACCACCTTCAAAGGGACATACGGTAATACTAACCATTGTTGACCGCTTTTCCAAAGCAGTGCATGTGGTGCCGCTGCCAAAGCTCCTGTCCGCAGCTGAGACCGGGGACCTGCTCGTCAGCCACGTTTTCCGCCTGCATGGGATCCCAAGGGACATCGTCTCCGACCGGGGGCCACAGTTCACCTCCCAGGTCTGGCGGTCTTTCTGCGCGACCCTCAGTGCCACGGTGAGTCTTTCTTCCGGCTACCACCCACAGTACAACGGCCAAATGGAACGCACCAACCAAAGTGTGGAGAGCGCGCTCAGGTACGTAACGGCCGTCATTCCGCGACCTGGAGTTCCTGGTTGCCGTGGGTGGAGTATGCCCACAATGCCCTGGTCTTGACATCCGCTGAGGTGTCGCCCTTCATGGCGTCGCTAGGCTATCAGCCACTGCTCTTCGACCACCAGGAGGAGGAAGTGGTGGTCCCGTCCGTTCAGTCTAACCTGTGCCGCTGCAAGCAGGTGTGGAAACAGGTGCGTGCCACCCTATTACGCTATTCCCTCCAGGTCCAGAGACAAGTGAATCGCCGCAGAACTCCCGCTCCAGTGTACCAATGGGGCCAGAAAGTCTGGCTGTCATCCAACGACCTGCCGCTCCAGACTGAGTCCAGGAAGCTGGCACTGCGCTTCATGGAACCATTCAAGGTGGAACGGATGGTCAACCCGGCGGCGGTGCGGTTGAGGTTGCCCACCGCCCTGAAGATCCGCCCCACATTCCACATCTCACGAGTCAAGCCTGTCAGGGAGTCGGAGCTGTCGCCGCCCACCGAGGCTCCTCCCCCGGTGCAGCTCATTGACGGAACCCCTGCCTACACTGTCTGGCGTATAATGGACGTCCGACGACGGGGTCGGGGATGGCAATACCTGGTGGACTGGGAGGTGTACGACCCAGAGGAGCGATCATTGGTGCCCCAGCGACTCATCCTCGACCAGGCCCTTCTTCAAACATTCTACCGGGAGCATCCAGACAAGCCGGGTAGAGGAGGCGCTCGTTGAGGGGGGGTACTGTTAGGAGCCGGCCATGCTGGCTCCCTGTTTTGGTTAATTTGATCTTATTCTGCCTTTTTTCCCCAGAGGGCGTAGGCGACCCAGTCTTCAGCCAGTGACAGGCAGCTGTTGCAGATTCCTCATCAGTAGCTGATTTAAGGCACTGATACCTGGTCACCGGCGTTGGATCATCTTGTCACCCGCATGGTAATGCTCGTTAGTGGTCTCCTTCTTGACTCTGTGTTTCTCCTGCTGTGGAACTTACTTAGCCGTTTTCCCCGAGGTCGCCAAGTCCTGTAGAGAGGGATCGTTTTCTGTTCCTGCAAGCTGCAGTGTACATGTGTGTACCTGCGTCCCGCCCTGCTCGTCGCCGGGTCGCCCTTGGTTCTTGTTCTGCCCTCCGTTGGAGTGCCTTGAGTTATTCTCCTTTCCTCTCGTATGCTTAGCACATAATTTTGTGTTATTTATTAAAGAAAGACTCGTTTGAATCACATGGTGTCTGGTCTATTCTGCTTCTGGATCCTGCTTGTACTGTTCCGTAACGTAACCTTTGCTATGAATATTAATGTGTTAATGGTGAATTTGTGTTCCCTAGTCTAAAGTGTTACCTGATGTTTTTACTCATTCACCAGTGGAATGTGACATAATAAATGTATCGAAAGTGAATTATTCCTTAACTATTTTACTTTTGTTATGGGTTCTCTATATTGTCTTTTAACCATTTACAGGTAACAGGACCCCACAGTCCAAAAACATGCTTGTTAGGTGAATTGAGCAATCTAAATTGACCATATGTGTGAATGCTTGTCTGTCTCTGTGTTAGCCCCGCGAT
Organism: Pao palembangensis; assembly: GCA_015343265.1. Taxonomy (NCBI): domain Eukaryota; kingdom Metazoa; phylum Chordata; class Actinopteri; order Tetraodontiformes; family Tetraodontidae; genus Pao; species Pao palembangensis. The sequence goes on along the minus strand of CM027085.1, from coordinate 8,478,275 downwards.
AGGCTGGCGACCTATCCAGGGTGTACCTGCCTCTCGCCCTTTGACAGCTGGCATAGGCTCCAGCAGACCCCTGCAACCCAAAAAGTTGGATAACGCAGGTATAGAAAATGGATGGATGGAGGTAACAGGACATGTCATGAGGCAAATCAAGCAACTGAGAAAACTACTGCAAAAAGCAACTGCAAAAATAAATGGGAAATCCAGAAGAGTTGAGCCCTTCAATAGGGCTGTAAAAAAGTGTTGCCAAGCACAAGGTCCTCATTTTGGAAAGTCATTAAGAACTGCTAACCATTGCTGCAGGCCCTTTTCCTTTTCTGTGAGACCACTACTGTGGCAATCTTTAAAACAGCAAGATGCAACTGGGTTGTGACGGGTCCCTTCTGAAGCAGACATTGAGGCTAATAAAAGCATGGCAGAAGGCTTAAATTTGACCTGGTAGAGTTGACAGGCTGGTGTCTGGTACGGAGGCTGATAGGACTGAGGAAGCAGTAGCGACAGACAGGTCTGCTGTGTAATTGTGCACATTACTTGATGATGTGTATGGCAACATGAAGGCCATTGGTGGGGACAGTAATTCATTCTGGGGCAGTAAATGCTGGGACATCTGCTATGGTAAATGTGAGGAGAGCCTGCAAAGGAGTTTCGCCCCACAGTGCAAGGGATCACAGGTAAAGGACCAGCAAAGCCTGGACCATGCCTATCTGTTGAAAGAGGACATCACAACGCAATAAACCACACGTCACAGTGGAAATACAGAGGTTATCATGCGACCTTTTCACCTCACAATGGAAAAAGAAAGAAAAATGCAGAAACGTCAGTTTTAACTGGACAAGATGCCAAATAACCAAGATCCTCATGCAGAGGTTAAATCTGTGTTGTGTAACCACATTTGTCAGTGGCAAATACTTCATCTGTCAGTGATAGCTGCTCTTAACTCACCCCTTTGACATTCCTGAGTGACTTGTCACAACATTGGCATCCTTCACTGTACCATGCTGCGAGAAGAAATCATGCAGGTCACTATCTTTAAAATGGAGACACAGTTTCAGACATTGAAGTTTAAAATGAAAGAAGGAAAGATGGACCCACAGGTCTCCAATGCACTGCAAATTTACACTTTAAATTATTAAGTATTGATGCTGTGGTGCTACTGTGGGACTTGGTCCACAGCATCCCTGTAGCAGAGTAGGGTAAATCCACTTAATCAGACAATCTTGTGGTAATTGTCTGATATAAATGGTATATGGTATACATTTTTATATAACAAGCGCTTGAGTGTAGCAATAATAAATTGACGGAACACTGTGAGTCAAGTTAAATAACATCTGTAACTATTTGAAAACATGTGGTGAGGTCACACCAGGTAGTCAAATCCATGAACAAAAATCTGATTAGGGATAACTTTGATAGATGTTTGAGAAGCGTGGCAGCTTGTTTGGTTGTCCCGCTGGTTATATAACGGCAGCATATCAGGGCAGGAGGAGATGCTGTCACTCTGAAACAGACATCAAAATATGAATTCAATTCACTTTTATTTTACAATAAGAATTGTCTCTAGGTGCTTTACAGAGGCAGAAACCCAGAGCCTGAACCCCCAGGTAAGCACAGTGGCAAGGAAAAACTCCCTTTTAACAGGAAGAAACCTTGAGCAGGACCAGGCTTACAAGGAGGAACCATCCTGCTGAAAGCTGGCTGGGTGAAAGAGGAGAAGAAGAGGGAGACAGGACAGAGAGAATAAAAGAGAGAGAGAGAGTAAAGACCAAAAATCAACAGCAATAACCAGTTCTACTGTTAAAGGTGATTTTTTTTTTTTTTAACCCACCAACTGTGTCTTTTAAAGATAAGCAACCTTGACAAACTCAACGTATTGGCTACACAGATTATATTACCTTATAATATAATTCTGATTTCTGATTTATTTTTTGCAAAATGTGCTAATCTCAGGATGTTTTATGTGAATAACTGGCTCATTAAAAAGTTGAACTGGGCTGCTATTTATAGCTAAAAGCAAAATTCTAGCTGACTTCCTGGTGGATTGTTTCTTTTTGGAATTTAACTCACCATTATATCACCTTCAGACTCCTTCGTCTCTAATGTCCAACTTCTAACTCGAAAAAAAGTTTGTTTTATGTAATCGTTACTATTTTTTCCCTCCCACAGTAGTAATATGTTTAAATGTGTAAGCCCCTCCAACAGAGGTCTGGTCACTCCCATTAGCGCAGCTCTCAGGCCAATTACCATAATAGCAGATCCAAAAGTCTCATAAAATGGAAGACTTGACCCTTTGACCTTGACCTTCTGGAAATCGTACAAGTTCCAATAATGCACATTTAATTGCTACATTAATTGTGCCTCCTTGCCTGAACCCGAGCAACAGTGGCAAGAAAACGCTCCAATTACCAAGAAGAAACCTCGAGCAGGACCAAGCTTAGGCTCAGATGGTGTAGGTGGGGAAGGGCAGAAAAAGAAGACTAGACATATACAGCATATATCCAAATACAGGAGGAGATGAGAAGGATACAGCACAACCTGAAGGCAGAGCTGAGGAGGGCTAAGGACTCCTGCAGGAGGAAGCTGGAGGCCAAGCTCCAGCAGAACAACACGAGAGACGTGTGGACCGGGATGAGGGAAATAACTGGCTTCAATGTCAGAGACAGGCAGCCAGTTAGCAGGTCGGATAGCGCAAATGAGCTGAACTGTTTCTTTAACAGATTTAGTTCACAGCCCTCCGCTGTGTCCCCCTCCCTCGCACACTCTGGCTTCCAAACACCCAGCCACCCTCCTCCTCTACCCTCCCCCCACTCCACCGTGAGCCCCCTGGACCCACTCCCCCCGCTGACTGTGACTACTGGCCAGGTGAAGAGACAGCTGGAGAGACTCCACCAAGGCAAAGCTGCAGGCCCCGACAGCATCAGCCCTAAGGTACTGAAGACCTGTGCCAGCCAGCTGTCTACTATCCTGTGCCTCCTCTTCAACCTGAGCCTGACCCAGGAGAAGGTACCCACACTGTGGAAGACCTCCTGTCTGGTTCCTGTGCCCAAGAAGCCTGGTCCCTGTGACCCCAAAGACTACAGACCAATAGCCCTCACATCTCATGTGATGAAAGTTCTGGAGAGGCTCGTCTAGGCCCACCTTCGTCCGCAGGTAAGACCTTCTTTGGACCCTCTGCAGTTTGCTTACCAGCCCCATTTGGGGGTTGAGGATGACGTCATCTACCTGCTGCAGAGGGCTCACTCGCATCTGGATGGTGCTGGCTGCACAGTGAGAATCACCTTCTTTGAATTCTCCAGTGCATTCAACACCATCCAGCCACTTTTACTGAGAGAGAAGCTGCAGACGATGATGGTTGACTCACCCACGGTCTCCTGGGTTACTGACTACCTGACAGACAGGCCGCAGTTTGTCCGTCTTGGCGCTGCTCTGTCTGATGTGGTGGTGAGTGACGTGGGAGCACCGCAGGGGACTGTGCTGTCTCCATTCCTGTTCACCTTGTACACCTCAGACTTTCAGTACAACTCTGAGTCGGCCCACCTGCAGAAGTTCTCTGATGACTCTGCAGTGGTCGGGTGTATCAGTGGTGGATGGGAGGAGGAGTACAGAACACTGGTGAGTGACTTTGTGGAGTGGTCTGGGAGGAACCACCTGCTGCTGAACGTGGCCAAGACCAGGGAGATGGTGATCGACTTCAGGAAGAAGAGGATGGCCACACAGCCCCTGAGCATCCTGGGAGAGGACATCGAGGTGGTGGAGGACTACAAGTACCTGGGCGTGCACATAGACAGCAAACTGAACTGGAAGACCAACACCGAGGCTGTGTACAAGAAGGGGATGAGCAGACTCTACTTCCTGAGGAAGCTGAGATCCTTCGGCGTGTGCAGCAAGATGTTGGACATCTTCTACCAGTCTGTTGTTGCCAGTGCACTGTTCTACGCTGTGGTCTGCTGGGGAGGCAGCATCGGAGCCAGGAACACCAACAGACTGAACAAGCTGATCAGAAAGGCTGGCTCCGTGATTGGTTGCAAACTGGACACCATGGAAGCTGTGGTGGAGAGGAGGATGCTGAACAAACTGTTAGCTATTCTGGATAATCCGGACCACCCTCTCCGCCCACTCCTGGACAGGCAGCGGAGCTCCTTCTCAAGCAGACTGATTCAGCTCCGCTGCCACAAAGACAGATACAGGAAATCTTTCCTGCCCAGTGCAATAACCCTGTTCAATAAGTCCGTCTGACTGAGACTCACAGCCCTTGTGCTGTGATGGGCTCCATCAGTACTTTCTTGTGGCACATTGTCATAATTATTTATAGAATATTGCACAGTCATATCCTCATTGCACTGATATTGCACACTATTATACTGTAAATATATTGTAAATATGGTAATACTGACGATGCTGCTGGGACAAGTCAATTTCCCATGTCTGGGATCAATAAAGTACTTCTATTCTATTCTATTCTATTCTATTCTATTCTATTCTATTCTAGCGCAGCTCTCAGGCCAATTACCATAATAGCAGATCCAAAAGTCTAATAAAATGGAAGACTTGACCCATCACCTTCTGGAAACCGTACAAGTTCCAATAATGCACATTTAATTGCTACATTAATTGTGCCTCCTTTATAGCGCAACACAATTAAACAACGATTCAATTCAATATTTGATACAACTTTATTTATAAAGCATCTGTTTACATTGAGAGCCTGAACCCGAGCAACACTGGCAAGAAAACGCTCCAATTACCAAGAAGAAACCTCGAGCAGGACCAAGCTTAGGCTCAGATGGTGTAGGTGGGGAAAGACAGAAAAAGAAGACTAGACATATACAGCATATATCCAAATACAGAGTTATTAACTTGGAATATTATAATAATCAAAATTTTCTGTTGCACGTAATAATAATAATAATAATAATAATAATAATAATAATAATAATAATATAGAGTAACTTGTTAAAAAAAAGAGTGCAAATAATTAGTAAATAATAATTGTTAAATGCACTGCATTCATGCAATACCACAAATTGTCCACACGGTGGGGCAAATTCTCTGTGAATAAAAATGTGAGTAACGTCAGTGACCGCACACAGAAAAGCTTTGATACAGTTATAGTAGCCCACCCGCACAATGAAACCACAAGAAAGAAAGAAAGAAAGAAAGAAAGAAAGAAAGAAAGGAAGGAAGAAAGAAAATTCAAAACTTACTACTGATAGAGATTTGTGCATATTTGTGTACAAATCCTAAGAAATTAGGTAATCCAAATATGGATTGAATATGGTTTGTTTTTTCTAAGAAGGTTGTAAATAAAAAATTGTAATGCTTTTTATTATTATTGCATTTAGTTACTTCTACAGCTGACACCAGGTGTATAAACATTGTTTGGCTTTGCTGCTGTTTTTAAATTACAGTACTATTGTCTCTCCTGTGAGAACAATTTTTACTCAGAGCTTTGACGACCAAAATGCATATTACCAAAAATATGTTCCTCTTGAGAGAGAAAAATCTGATATGAGACAAGTAGAGGTCAAATATCAGGTCTCACTGAGGAATTGGTCAGTCAGTCAGTCAGACAGTTGTGGAGACAGAGGTTGATGAAAAAATGAGCCATAACAGAAGGGTTCGACTTTCGCTCTGTAATTACTATACAAATCTCTGATTTCCCCTCCTTCATCTTCACACTATTTATAGCTGCTGCATTCCTGTCAGAGAATAAAATCATCTCTTAGAGACAGTACAATGCCAGAAATAACAGGTTTGGACAAACATTTGCTGAGGCGTGGTGGGCCGAGCTGACCATTACTGAGTTCCACTGTGGTTTCAGGCGACTGTTTTCCCCCATGGTTCATTTATCCAGCCGTTATTCTAAATGCCAAAGGATTACTGGGTGAATAGACGCGGCGTAAGATGTGATGGTTCAGCAAAAGAGCTTGTTAACAGTCAAGGTCAATCACTTCCTTCCATGTTTAAGTGCAGGTGAAACATACATACAACCCACCTTCAAATCTGTGGGACTGCAGGGCTCAGACCTCCCTCTGTGCTACACGCTGTTTATGTTACAATCAGAGGACAAATATAATCAAGTCAGGCACATGTTGTGATGGACAATCAGTATCCATGTGTGTGAGCAAGTTTAGGTTAAATCTGCATTTATTAAAAAGTACAAAGATAAGCCTGCATAGCTTCATGTCCATGTTATAACCAATGATGCCCTTTAATCCAACGTACTCATTTTATATTATAACTGCACTACAATTTTGTACAGTCTTTTAGGATTGTTTGGCATGATGTTTGCATGTAAAGTTCCTCTACCTATAGAATACATAAAGTAAAATATTGACAATAATGTACGTATGCATATTTTAGCTTTGGTATGTGTCAGAATGCATTTAAAACATGAAAACGCCATGGAAAAGTTTCTGAAACTGATTGATTTAGACATGTGACATTATTTTGTCGTCAGGTTCAAATGTAAATATTAATTTGTTTACATCAGAATGTGATTTTTCTGCCTTTAGTGTGTATAAAACAATGTTTTGCCATAAACATATGATGCATTTTAATAATTTTTTATGGTGATTAATCAAGGTATAACAACACTAAATTACCTAGAACGTTGCTGACAGGTGTAATAATCGTGCTAGCAGTCATGCTATAGTGGCCTTTTTACTGAAAAAAAACAAAATCCACACATGTATGATATAAACTCTTTAATGAGGGCTGTTCTACAAAAAACTTGATAGTAACTGCATACTGTGCCATTTCTGGGTTTTATTTATTTTATTTTTGAGTGGTTGTTTGTGCTTTTGTGAAAAACCTCAACAAAATGGGCTTACATTCCACTGCGACACTCGTTGATTTCTATAAATGTAGACATATTATTTATGGTTTTATATGCCGGGGCCCTGTAGCCATAGTTAGTGGGTGTGTACACGCAGGCAAACAATAAAGACAATGAACATAGCTTTGCTCTGAGCTGTGTCCCTGCTGCTCTTTTCCCATCCCTATGTTCTTAGAAGACACAATTACAAATCTTACATTGTTTCATTCAGATGCATCTTATTTTATACAACAGTATTTCTGAACCTCAGACATGTTGCCAAACTATCGAGGGTATGGCATTTTCCTTCTGCAGATAGATTACTGCAACTCTTGGGATTAATAAGGATCTGATCTGTGAACATCTTTGTAGTGAGAAAAGAAATGTCCCCCAGTGGTTAACAGGCTGTCATCGTTGGTCAGTCAGAAGATCTTTAATAATCACACCCACCCAGGGGAGCATGAGTTCAACACACACTCCCGTAAAATAACAACATTTAATACACTTTCCAATATAAAAGGTCTTTGACTTTGAATTGGGAATAATAGGAGAATACAGCCAACTGTAGCCGTGCTTATTTACAGGTTTGTACTCGGGCTGACATTTTGAATAAAACAAGGTTCATGAGGGACGGTGACATTGAGCAAAGGGATGACATGTCTAGTTGTACTGTGATCACTTCAGATGAGGAATCATGAATTATTTGGCAGGCAGCTAACATTATTTTTGCATTAGATTCACGGCCCAGGGCACCAGTTGATTTCTTTTTTCTTCTCCAAAACACAAACACACGCACATTTGTTACACTACCCCTCCTGACACCTTCCTATTTGTGTAGGGAAAATGTGGGTCAGAAATGTATATTTTGTTGTGTGAATGTTAACTATATGTGGCAGCAGTGGATGCACTGTGTGGAATGGGAGTCTCTTGACACAAATATGAATATCTGCATACACACACACACACACACACACACACACACTTTTATTTATCTTTGTGAGGACTTTCATAGGCATAATGTATTACCCAGCTCCTTACCCTGACCCTAACCCTAACCCTGACCCTAACACCCTAACCCTAAACCCCTAACCCTAACTCTAAACCCAATTCTAACCCCAACCTTAAAAATAAGTCCTAATGTTCAAACAGGCCTTTAAATGTTGTGAGGATAAGCCTTCTCAAAAATGTCCTCACTTTGCTAGTAGAATGATTTATTTTGATGATGTATTTTGGTACTCAGGATGCAGCAAGAACACACACACACACACACACACACACACACAGTTATCCAGCAGTAGGTCAGTTTAATATTTCATTTTGGCTGATGGATGGCGTCTGCTGCTCTGTGAGCCAAACATCATTACAACACACTAAGTGACTTAGCTCTAATTAGAGATGAAAATCACATTAAAGCTGCTCTGTGATACAGAAAGTAGCTCGCCTTTCCCCATCATTGCAAGTTTGGACTTTATTAATGAATAGAGATAAAGTATTAAGCACCTCCAGGTCAAAATACTAATCGTGTTGGTATTATCTGTTGGCTGGCCTGGAACTATTATAAAAATCCCAGATATTCAGTAATACAATAGCTCTTCTTTGCAACAAAGAAGGTGGCATTGATTGATTTTTAGATTGATTTTCTTTTCCATACAGGCTGAACCAAGTCAGTGACATGGCTCAAATGTACACTTCAGTATTTCTATAGTTATACTGGAAATGTGGTCATCATAGAAGTAATGGTTGAAAATATTTCTTTCAATAAACCTGCATCTATGTGCATAATTTATAAACGTTAAGGGAGTAAACAGCTTCCACTTTGGTAACATGGTTTTGCACTTTGAATGCATGTGTGTGTAGGGCTTCTGATGAACCATCCATCCTTTTCTTTCTTTCTTTCTTTCTTTCTTTCTTTCTTTCTTCAAATGTCTTCTGTTCCACGCAGGCATATTTGACGCAGACAAAAGACTAGTTGAACAATATATTGCAGTGAATACATTAAATCTACACCTGTAGTTTGGAAAATGACTAACTTCCTCTATAATTTATCAAAAATATTTACATCAACTTCAGTAAGGAAATGTATCATGGTTTATGGTATACTCATAGAGTATGATCCATAAAGGTAGGGGAAGGGTTATTGTTAAATATTCCAATAAAAGTAGGACAGTGGGATCTAAGAGTCTGGAATCCACAGTATGGCATATGTGTTACTTTATTTAAGTAAAGTGCTGTATGTGAGATGTCATGACATGGTAGTCTGATCAGCTAATCCAAAAAAATAAATAAACAAAACAAAACAATGTACTTTGTAATAAGTAGATTTTTTTTTTTTTTTTAAAGCACCCTTTTTTTTTAAAAAAAAAAGAAATCTACTTTTTTTCCACCTCATTTGCTTCCTGCACCCAGGGCAGGAGTCAGAAATGTCCTTGTTTTCTCCTCCATCCCTCCATTCATCCCTTGCTGTGCTTCTGCTGAACAGATGCATCCAGTTGGTAAAGTCCTCTCTAGAGGTGCTGCCAGCTGCATATTGGTTTATAATTAATGAAATTAGGACCTTTGAATGCCAAGGAGGCTTCTGTCCCATTGTAGGCTGGATTGTTGCCTGCCAGGAAGACCTACTGTTCAACAGGAGAGGTCATAGAAGAAATAAAGATGAGCAAAAGACAGATATTATAGAGGCCATGGTAATTTCCATCGGCGGTTCTGAGGACAGTGAGGTAAATAGTGGGAACATCTTCATCAAGCCTTCAGAAAAGGTACCAGGCCAAGTGTTCACCTGTTTGTATTTATTCATATACATCCCTATTACTTCATTTATCTACTGTAAAAAAAAAAAGAACACAGCTCTTCAGACTGCATGATGTCCATATGAAATATTGATATGCAAATTAATAATTTGGCACATTTGAATGAAATATTCAGTATTGTTTTGTGCAGATAATCTGACATTTATCAACTCAAATCTCTAGATGCTGCTGGAACAACAATGAGGAAGGCATAAAACGCTAATAAAATCATTTCTCAGGAGGATCACATTTGTGATTAATAATGTAAATTTTTATTTGTAGACTTTTTTCAATTGAACTCAGTGTCCTGTTATCCAACAGACTTTGGGAATGACCAATCTCTTACAAGTCAGGGTACAAATTTGCTTTTGCATCGGGGTCCGGGCTGGCTGGACTGGTATTGAAAATAAATCCTCAGCAGAGTCGCAGCTGCCTGCTGACTCATATTGCCCTCGAACATTTCTTCCTTTACAAGAACTGGAGGACCTGCTGAGGAGAATAATCCCTGCAGCCTGACAACATGCACTGTGGGTTTGTTTGTGGTGGTGTACGCTGCCTGCCAAACTAGTCCGATGACCAAAAAGCTGCATTTTGATCTGATCAGAGCAAATAACATTCTTTCATTTGACCCAGTAGTCTCCCAGTAGTCTGCCTTTGGATGAACTTTAGGACCGATTTAGGGAAGAAATTTTTGTGGCTTCCATCAATCAGCTTTTTTTGTTTTTTTAATTGTAACAATTAGCTCGAGGCAAACTAAGAAATATTTCTTCATGTGTCATATTTCTTTCATCTTTTAATTCATTGTAAGCTCAGGGGAATGTATAATGACTTCTGCTTCTGCTTTCGTCTGCTAGATTGTCTTGTAAAATAGCAACTCATTTGTAATTATTGTGCATTCCCTCCTGGGATTTTGACATCCTTTGGAACCTGTTTAGCCTGATCTTATTTGTTTGCCTGACTGGACTGAACCAATTACATCTGCAAGGGAATCTGATTGTGGTCTTGATCCTGACAGACACTTCAAATTGAGTATTTAGCATTGCTCTTACATCATATATTTTAAATAGCAATTATTACTTCTACATTCACTTTTCATGTTAAAGATGTTTCTAAAAATTTGAGTGCAAATTACAGACCAATAAATGTATTCTAGTCCCACACCGTAGCTAAAAATGTTTAGGAATTTCATTGTACATTTTTTAAAAAACTTGCTTTTTAAACATTCAATTACATTTTAATGCACTCGAGTAATATCTATATCAATACCCCTGTAGTCAAGAAATGTCAAGCTTGATATCTTATCTTACCTATTATCTTAAAAAAATAGAAATCAGCTCCCTCAAACCAATCGAACCTGCAACACTGCAGACAAAGAGAGAGAAGAAAAGGGACCTTTCCTCTTTCCTCATCTCCTCTGCAAGCTACAATGCAGGCCTGACTCAAATTCATCACCTTGATAAGGCATCTTGTTTTTCTCAAATCTAAGTGTTATGACATTTATAGTGAATCATATTATAAACAGGCAATCTGGCTGACCAATGCTGAACCACTAATTGTTGAAATTGTTAACAGTTGCCTGGAATGTTTAGCTTAAAGAATCTGTCTGCATGTGTGTGTGTATGTGTGTGTTTGTGTGTGATATACAGTATACATTATGTAAGTTTTGTGGTTACTGCTGAATAGTAGGCCTCATGTATATGTTTACATCCTAGTTAACCTTCAAACAGTCATAACGGGATATCGGAGGGACAGTGATGTGCAAGGAAAGGGCATAAAACGAAAAGCACAAATGCATTACGTATTTGATTTAATTACTGATTGAATAACATTTGAGCATCAAATAACATTTTGAGAATCAAAACTTTTAGGTGACTTTTCAGTTTTGAATATTGTTCATTTAAGACTTATTTTCAACATGTTATTTACCCATGTATGAAAATTATAGTTTCTTTTTGGCTATTTGCTGATTGTTGTGTTTCTCATTGACGTCATAGTTGAACTGAACTAAACATTACTGTGGTTGCCTGTAATGGAAGAAAAGAGATAAACATCTGTTGGAGAGCCACTTATATTCAATATAAAAAATGATAAAAAAAATAATTCAAATTACACATGAATGTTATTATACATAAATGCAGATTTAATATAGTTTTTATTGGTTAAGCACAATGCTCTTTTTCCCCCCCAACTCAAAATTGTCTGGAAACAGATTGCATTTTAATTATTTTCAAAAGTAACTCTAAAGGTATTTGCTCAAGTAAGACGTTGTACGAGAAAACGTTGTAAAATCTGAGCTGTAGGGCCCTTGGCGGCATTGCGGACAAACAGACGGCGTCAATTCAATCTAGCAACGATTCAGCAGGCTGCACTGGGAACCAGCAGAGGAGGAAGGAGTGGGAAAACCCCAACTGGTGCCTTTCTCTGCAGCTGGTGTCAAGACCAATGGTGCAGCTGCGTCTCCTCAGTGGCTGCAGCACTTTGCAAGAATGATAATGCAAGAGCAATCTGATCTATGCTTGGTGGTTTAAGGAGACCCTAACTCCAGTCGCTTTGTATCTACCTAATTCACCCCATTGCATTTATTTATCACTGTAGCTACGAGTTACTTTTCAACTGAGCCCAAGTAGCACCTTTTAAAATGTCTCTCTCTCTTATTTGGTGGAAAAATGTTGGCCTACTGGACTTTATCCAATAAATATTGCCATGAGCGCCTGGATTATGCGTCGGTGTCATGAAGGTCTAAAAGCTGTACATAGACATGGTGTGAAAAACAGTGTGGTGAAACAAGTTCAGTGCATTGACACACTTTTATCCATAGAATGAATCAAGTCTCTTCTGCCTTATGTCATCATAAACTTCTATTCATTACCCAGTGATGCATTCATTCTGCTTGTGATATTTTGCCAAATAGTACACATTTGGTGTCAGGGTAGTACTCATTATTGTAACACAGTGAATGTTGACATAGCCAATCAGACAAGCATTTGATTAATACATAATAATACAAGTGTTTTGTTTTTTGAATTTATGAATTTATTCTTCTGCACGATTTCATTAAAATGTATAGAATTTTAAAAAGGTTGATATTTGTGTTACAATACAAAACCAGTGCCTCCAAAGTTACAGAGCATGTGTAATAGACTTTTACTTATCCTGCACAGCTCCATCGGCTCTTTTCCAGACTCTGGACATATTCCAACAGCGCACATCATCAGCTTTGTCAGCACTACAGCGTATGGCATTCAACGGTGTGTAAAGTGCTGCCAGTGCGAATATTAGCCTGTTTATCAGAGTGTGTATTAACTTGCTGCAGAATGCGTGCAGAAATGCCAGCAGGGGATCACAGGTGTGTTTGCCAGTTCCACAGAGAGCATTACCTCCATCTACCCCACACCCTGTGCATCCTGGGTAATATCAACCCAAGGAGCACCTGCGTCCATGTAAACCCCCCCCCCTACACACACACACACCGAACAGCATAACCTTCTCTATGCCTGGGACAGCCAGCTGTGTGAGCAGAACTCCAATGAACTGTAATAACATTTGTAGTGTCACTAATACATATATTTTCTGTATCATGTTATGCATAATTAGTTGTTGTATATTCCACTTCTGGAATATTACTGACCTGTAAATGATCAAGTCGCCCTAATGAGCCAGGTTATTCCAATATCTACTCCCTGCATCTTCAATAGACTATATTTTAGATTCTGTGTTTTATGTTGCACCTTATGCCGAAGCAAGTTCCTAGTCTGTGTATTCTGTTCACTGACAATGGCAATAAACCCCTTTCTGATTCTGATTCTGATTCTTTCTTTCAAGTGCCACACTTTTGCATTGCTCCTCAATAAATATGAATGCCGTTCATGACATGGAGATAATAAGGGAAGGCTTATAAGACCAGAGTCTATCCCAGTCGCCTTCAGGAGAGAGGCGGGGTACACCTGTCACCAGCTCATCGCAGGTCCAACATGGAAAAACAAAAAACCATTACAGCCAGTTGACTGTAGAATAGCTACTTGACCTAAACCGCAAATTAACATCTTTGGAATGTGGAAGGAAATACCTGGAGACAACCGAAGCAGTCATGGGCAGACCACTCAAACTCCACAATGAAAACCCCCCCGCCACATCTAGGGGATTCAAACCCAGAATCTTCTTGGTGTGAGGCAACAGTATCCGCCTCCCGCCCCCCCCCCATGGAGGTGTTATGGGATCATAATTCATGTTAATTCATTCAATTCAATTCATTCATGTCGGTGTATACGGACATGGCATGAGGTAGCTGATACACAAATATAGAGCCTCACAGAGTAGTTTTAATGTAGTTATTAGGTTTTTATGACCCTCTCATATCAGTCTTAAAGTAGAACAAATCAGAAAATAAAACTTAGTGACACTGGTGACATTTCACACGATAAACTCAACATGTACATGATAATGTATATAAATATGTAAAAAATAATCCACGTGGGTCTTCAATAGTGTGATTTAGAAATATCAGCAAAAATGTCAACATGTACAGACTGTATTGAAATTGTTGGTATATTTGCACTTGCTTCCAACAAAAACATACTGTACATCAGAAAAATGATACTGAGATTCCAGAAAATGTAAAAAATAAATATTAATATCAGAGTAACTTTGAAATGATCCTGAGCTGTTTTGGCTCAGATATTTTAGAGTGGAGGTAATACAGGGACTTCTTAAAGCCTCTCATGTGTATGTTTTCAAATATACTTAAGTCTTGAGAGTTAGTGGAAAATAAATTATGCTAAATTATGACTTCTACTATTGTTCACCATCAGTAGTACTGACCTTCTATTCCCAGTACAATTTGACTGTACACTTTTAAGAGAGCCAGTTAAAGATTTTGTGAGGTGATCTTTGCAAATAGTGTAAACTATAAACACTTTTCCTTATACTGGTATCAATTAGTTCACCTGTAAACATAATACCACACAAAAAAACAGTCTTAATGTATTAAAATACTTATTATTTTTTATATTTAAAAGATAACTGAAGCTGTGTATTGTCACGGCTGCCGGCCTGCTCCGGTGTGCCTCCCTCCCTTCTCCATCGCACCTGCCCTGCCACACCTGTGCCGCATTTCTGATGAGCCGCACCGGTTGCCGCCTGCAATCAGTGCAGATATTTAAGTGGCAGAGTGTGAGACACTCTTTGCCAGATTGTCTCTTGTGTTTGTATTGAGTGTTCCAGCATTGTATTTGTTTCCTGACTGAATGAAAGACTTCTGAGATCCTGCCTGTATACCTTTGCCTGGAAAAAAAAAAAAATTTCCCAGAGAAACAAAAAATGCTAGAAATGGGGCAAATTATCCAGTTTGGGGTTTTGGAAGAGTCGCCATCCCCAGTTGACATGTTCTTGAGGTCTTTTTAATGAATGAGGGAACATGAAGAGACAGAGACTGACAGGTAGGTCAGTTATTATGAACTATTTAGCATTTAGATTTGGGCTGAAAAGGAAGCTGAGCAGGAAGGCTCAATTTCCTGTCCACTCCACTTTCCAACCCTCACCTATGGTCCTGAGCTTCAGGTTTGGACTAAAAGAATGAGATTTTGAATAAATGGAGCTGAAATATGTTTTGTTTGGATATTTGAGCAGAGCCAGAAGCACAGCTGATGCTCAATATGCATAGAGAAGAACCAGCTAAAGCAGTTTGAGCACCGCATGTGAAAAGGAGCCCAAAGCAGGCCTACAACATGCTGGTGGGATTACATCTCCCATATGTTTTGAAAACACCTCAGAATCTTAATGCAAGACCAGGTGATAAGGAAGTGATCATGGTCTGGGTTTTCTTGCTGAAATTGCCTGGTGAAGCAGACTTGGGTAAACTGAGAAGTGAGCTAGTTTTTTTTTCTGGAACTGTTTTGATCTGAAGAACTCTTATAAAAAAAGAAATAGTTTCTGTTTAAAGAATGGTAGTATAAGCATATCACTCTCAAACATTCAAATTTCATGGTTTAATTGTAGATGACTTTGGGATTCCCAGATACGTGAATTCATGAAACTGCTACCAACATAGATTCCTGTCATATAATAAACATTCAGACATTGCAGCCTGAAATGATTTGCTTCATATAGATTCCATAAGTTTTCTGTGGTTCCAAAAGTAACTGTACAGTTATTGTCTAAAGGCCTGCTGGAAGTTCTGGTCGAAGGAATTGGAACTGATGCTCGGTGCCAAATCGAATCCTTTGAGTTTTACGTTGAGTCTATCGGCGTTCTGCTGGAAAACAAAACTGTCAAAAATGATGTTTACTCTTTTAACACTCTATAAAAGCCCCTGAAACCTTTTTTTTGGCACATATTATAATTATTCAGTTAATCGAAATACACTTCCATTCAAAACGACAAAAGGTCCAACACATTTTGAGCCAAAGCAAATTACTTTTCAGGAGGTCCTGTGGTTTCAAACTAAAAATACTGCCTAATCATTCCTAACTTATTTGCCCTGCCATACCTGGCTCATGGTGACATTTATAATGTAAACATGTCTCATCGTGTATAGGTTTAACAGTCTGTGTCCTCCATTTCTGCGGTATTATCTCTGTTGGGGACTGTCAATGCTGCTGTAGGGAGACATGGATGCGCGTCCCGAGCCTTTTTCAATATCCTTTTCCTTGTCCATCTCCATCTCCACATCTCCTTCCTCTCCTCCCTCTGTTTGAAACACTGCATATGATCCTCTCCTGTCCTTGCTGAGCTCTTCACCGGCAGAGAGAGGCTCCTCCCCTCGGGTATCTGCCGAGTCAACAGCATCCTCACTGAGGCTCGAGCTCTCTTGGTCATCCTCCCTGAGGATCCCCTCTCTGGCTTGACTGTGATGTTTGACGTTGTAGCGCTGGTTCTGGAAGAATTTGACAATTGTGTGCTTAGGTAGATCCAGCTGGGCTGACAGAGTGTGAATGGCTTCCTGGTCCGGGTACAGTCCCACATCACCAATGAAGCTCTGCAGGATTCTCAGAGCCTCGAGTGAGATGCGAGTCCGTGAGCGGGACTTTTTCGGACCTCCACTCCCAGGACTCATCCCATGCTGAAGATGATCTTCCGTGCCATGCAATGAGAGGGGCTGTAGTTCTTCATGAATTGTCGATGGAGCAGTCAGAGATGGTGGATGCAGTCTCTGGTGTGCCTAATAAAAAAAAAATAAACAGGAAGTTGTTACACAACATTTCAAATCAAGTGCTCTTATAAAACATATAACTCTGGAAAAAATTAAGAGACCACTGCAAAATGATCAGTTTTCTGATTTTCAATATTTATAGGTACGTGTTTGAATAAAATAAACATTTTAGTTTCATTCTTTAAACTACTGCCGACATTTCTTCCAAATAAAAATGTAAACATGTAGAGATGCTGATTTCAGAAAAAAATGAAGTGGTATATGATTATCTTGATATGATCATTAAAAGCGTTTCACCTTCTGCTCTAAAGGATGCTCCTGTAACCATTGCCATGTAACAATTACAGTAATCGCTTATCTCGCAATTCTGAAATTTTACCACTGTATCTGTAAAGTTTCTTCAAGATTTCTTAATACATTTTCTACCTATTTTATGGCAACAAATAGGAAATTAAAAGCGAATCAATAAGAAAACAATGAGTAGCCTGCGTAGCTCAACAACTTACATGAAATGCATTTCTTGACACACACAAATGCTTCCCTCAGTTCTATTTTTGGCAGAATTTGTGAGATGCATTATCAAGGTTGGTGCATCTTACATTCTATGTTTGTTAGATATTTATAGAGGTCTTTCAAAATGCATGTGGCCTGGGTGGCTCTGTGCATAACAGAATAAATCATCGCATGAAGGCTCTATGTGGACTTCAAATTACTATAAATATGTCAGATATTTTCAAATATAAATAAATTCTGTATAATTAGCAAGGATGTTCCAAATATTTAATTCAATATTGTAATGTTTCATTTTTTCCAACTGTTTTTTTTTCTATTAGCAGAAAAATTAATACATTGAAAACATATGCTTTATAAATTTTACAACAGTGTGTATTTTCATCTGAATATTTAAAGAGTAAAATGATATTTACATCTACTATGTACTATCCATATTTATAGTTATATGTAAAATTGGACAACAAACACATTACATTTTTGCACTGTTAATAAAGGAACTTAATTCTCTTATCTTAATTTTCCAACATCAACCAGTCTTCTTTGCTGATATAATTATTATAATATCAACAGTCTTTGACATCAATTTCATTTTTAAACATTCAATAAGGGGGCACAGAAGCATCTATAAACTATACAGTTTCTAAAGACCACACAGTTTCCCTGTGAAGCGTCATCAGTGGAAAAGTAGTATAAAGGTAAACACGGTGAACTGAACACACTCCACACACACATCCTTGTACCTATGTTTTTGAGGACTTTCATAGGCATAATCTATTACCCAGCCCCCTTACCCTAACCCTAATCACAACTAATCCTAACCCTGACTTAAACCCATTTCTACCCTCAACCTTAAAACCACATCTTCATCCTCAAACAGGCCTTTGAAGTTGTGAGGACCAGCCAAAATGTCCTCACTTCCCAAAAACGTCCTCACTTTGCTAGTAGAATGAGTATTTTGGTATTCAGTATGAGGCAGGTACAAGAATACACATGCACACATGCTCAAACACACACTACTAACTCTACTTAAGCTCATTAACAGGGTGGAGTAGCCTGCACAGCTAAAACACAGGAATTCCTGACACCATCCATCTGTTGCCCATCAAATTGAAAGCGCCTAAATCAAGATAAAGTCAAATCCTTTTGGCTGCATCAATAATTATAGGCCATATTCTAAATAATATTAAGGTTAGGGCCAGGCTGGAATGCACTTTGGTTTTGGGGAGAGGGTGGGACATTAGCAGGAAATGTGTGGGCTGTTCATTTACCAGTGCTATTCCCAATGACATGGGACACCAGTATGACAGAAGAGCAGGTGGTGGTATCAGACAGACAGACTTGAAGATTTCTCTAATGTGTTGAAACACTTTTGTGAGTGTTTTGCTAACTGCCATCTTTTGCTTTGCAGTCGCAAAGAGAGATTTAAAGGGTTAGTTCACTCAAAGGTCTAGCACCACTCAGTATCTCAGTATCTAAGACACTTACAAAGTGGGAAATCAAACCTGCTGGTAAGTGACTGAGAGCACTGAGAAGCTGGCCTGTGTTTGTACCACCTGGTCTGGGAAGTGAAGCACACTGTGTAGCCGGTCACTGTGCTGCTGTCTGGACTCTTCCTCGTAAACCTGGTCTCTGTCAGCCTGCGGCAACTCCAGGAACCTCCTGATGGTGCACAGGTTCTCCCAAAGTGTACGGTTCTCAGGGTTGGGGCTCTCTTTCCATCTGAGCAGTTCACACAGCCAACCCTGAAGGAGCAGATAATCAGTTGTCTTTCCTCCACCCAACACAGCATCAGGAGTACAAAATAAGGTAGGTTGGCTGCAACAACAGTGACATAAAAGTTTCTGGTAGGCTTTTATCTGATCCCTGGTGGACTGTTATGGGATTAGATTTAGGGTTTGTTGCTTTCAAATGTGAAATCATAAACATAGTCATGTGATTCTGGATACATGGGACAAATATGGGGAAAATTTGACCTCAAACTCAATCTTCTGTCTTCTACCTGTCTGCAAAACAGAACATCACAACACCTGTGTCAGAATGAACCAGTGCAGAATTATTTGAAACTGTGAGCATGTATTACTTTTATTTTATACTTCATATATAATCATTGCCATAGGAGCAACACACTCAACTGTATGTCTTAGCTGAAATGTTTCCCCCCCTCCTCTGGGGAGCTTTCAAACCACATTAGACAAATAATCTGTCCAACATGTTCTGTCTATTCTTCAGTCTCTTAACAAAGGCATGTGTTAAAAAAAAAAAGTGTTTTAGATTATCCAAGCAGCTGTTTGTTACCACATTGCTGTAACATATGGTATTTACTAGTATCAAGTGCCAAGAGGAAGTGTGGGAGGACACATCAGATAATTACTTTAACACAGTACATGAATCTGCAACAAAGATTCAGGACATTTACTGACTGACCTCAGTAAAGTTATTAATAAAGTCTAGCAGGAAGTGTGCTGATTCAACTACTGTGCTTTATTCTTTAAACATGCTTTTTATTATTGGACCGGATTGCAATGCATATTCTCAATATGTTTTGAGGGTGAGCCATGTACTTTCATGTGGCTAAACCGTATCCGATATTCTGGTTCGGGGATTTCTGATTGGGTTTTATAAAAATTATTTATCAGAATTCTGACTAGTAAAAAAAAAAACATCTGTTTTAAAATTCATTTTTACCATTAAAGACTAGTTGCCTTATCCTTTTCTGTACTTTGCTGCTTGTAAGCTGCAATTCAGTTATGCCTAAAAGATTTGTACACGCAAAATGCTACAACACTGGGTCCGTCTAGCAGAAGACAGAAGAACTTGACATCAGCATGAGGCTGAACTTGCTCACAATTCAGAGAAGCTACTGAACACTCCTAATTTGAGACAATTTAAGAACACATTTGTCTTTATAGTGCTATCCTCTGTATCTCAACACCCAATATATTTCATTACAGAAATAATTGAGAAAATTATTGTATTACAGAATTCTGGAAAAATCTAGAAATTTAGATTCTCAAGTCACTTTCTCTGGGTATAACACAGCACTTTTAAGATTTATTTGATTTTTTTTTCATGATGCTTCTGTGTTCTCATTCATAATCTTGTATGATTTTACATGGTCTCAGTGAGGGCAATGGGTAAACTCTCTATTTCATATTTTTTTTATCACGGCATCATTATTTCTTAAAAAATAAATAAATAAATAAATAAATAAATAACTTGTAGTATTGATTAAAGTGTTTATATGCACCATATAATGTTAAACTGTAATTTCCGCTTTACAGATAATACATAGTCAACAATAACTTTATTTATTATTATATATACTTTATAATTATTTACAATAATTATCATTGCACTGAATACAAACACAAAATAACTCACACAAAATAAAGTTGAGTCAGAACTGAGAAATTTGAGACAAACGCCTCCATTATCTTGAAACGCAGACATGCCTGTGTACATGCATGCAAGAGTGCATGTACGCATGTGTGCGTCAAGATTTGATTATTTCTGCTAGACTGACAAAGGATGTGCCACCAGCTGTTGTTTATGCAGAGCCGTCATGCTGGAAATGGCTGTTTTAATAATGTTATCATCCCTCCATCATCTTGCCTCACTTTTCCTCCATCTTGCATCCTTCTGTGATTCCATCTCTAGTGTGATCTCTCACTCAGTTATATTCAGACCATTTACTGCTTATTGCTGTAGCCAGCTGAAGAGACATCTGTCTTCTCTAATAAATAAATAAATAAATAAATAGGAACAGATACATTGCTTTACAGTTTTTTATCAGAGTAAAATTCTTATAAAAGAAAATATTAAGTATTATATCAGAAAGATAACCCTCAAACTTCTAAAACCATGCCATTGGACAAAAACTTCCTAGATGAAAACACATCATGTGTCATTATTTCATTATTAAATTGTGAGAATGGGGCTGACCTGACTTTTGTTGGCTGCCACCTTTGCGAACAGAGCCTGGGATACTTTTGCTCTCTTCATCTCCTGCTGGATTTCCTCATAAATCCCCGATGTGATGGTTGCCAGTGAGTTGAGCTTCAGTGACAGGTCAGTGCCAGACATGGCACACTTCTGAACAGGACAGAGCACATACCAGAGGAAAGACTCTGCATTAAAGCAACTAAATCTAGTGCAAAAATGTGACGATTAGTCGGTAAGCGAATGGTAATTTATCGCTTTTTTTTTTTTTTCAACCAAAGAAGTGAACAATTTTAATCTTAATTCTCAGTTTTTAAACTAAACTTTTTACAAGAAACTAAATTGTTCTGCTCCTGTTACTGGCCTGCCTCCTGACTTGTCCACAACATGATGCACATTTCTGACTATGTGTCCAGTTAATAATGAAGTTTAGAGTGTAAAAGGGACTATAACCTTATACTCACATACTTTGATACTCAGACTTCACTTAACTTAGAATGTACATAAAGTTAGAACGTACTAAGATGAAACTGCTGTGTTGGACTTGGAATTATATTCCAAAGTTTATTAAAACCAAATTGTTCAACCTAGCTGTCTAGTTTGCTGTTTCAGTGTGTTATTTTTGGGTCTAACTGTGTGTGTGTTTGTGTGTGTTGTACCTGAGCTGGTCTCTGTGTGTTGGTGATGAGATTGCTAGAATGGTTGTGGTTGTGGTTGGTGCTCGTGCTCCTCTCTCTCTCCTCCTGGTAGATGCGGTCCCGCTCTCCTTCTGGCAGGCTTAAGAAGTTCTGCATGGCCTTCAAGTTGACCAACAGGGACTGTGAAGCTGAGCGAGGATCCTCTTCCTTCCTGAGGATCTCTGAGAGCAACCCCTACGGGCACACGCAGACATCAACAGTCTATTTAAAAAGACACATATTATGGTAGCGTCTTCAGTAAATAGTAGCATGTGTTTATTCTGGGTCACCTGGGTGCGGTTAAAAGCCACGCGGGCAAACACGGCCTGGGACACACTGGCTCGCTTCAGCTCATTCCGGACCTTCTGATAAATGTCAAAGGAGACTTCAGTCCCCGAGGTGTTGACACCAGACTCGGAATTGGTGCCAGAGCCCTTGCAGGTACTTGAAATTGGAGGGTGATTAAGGAACTGCGGGTTAACTCCGGGGGGGTGCTGGTGGGTGAAGAAACGGCTGACAGCCAACTGCTGGTTAATAAGGTGGGCCATCGCAAGCTGCTGATGCACGAGTGTAGGGTGGAGCTGCGGGGACAGGAGTCTACTGTGACCCAGGAGAGGTGGAGGAGCCGGCGGACAAAGTGGAGGGCTGGGATGATGAGGCATACAATGAGGCTGGGTGGGCATCTGAGAGTCTCCCTGGGACAGAGCCCCAGTGCTGCCCATGTTGCCCAAATGGGTGGGAGATGGTAACAGTGAAAGAGGACGCTGGTTGAGGAAATTAGAGTCCAAATCCCTCTCCACTGTGTCAACACAAACAACACATAAATGTATTCCACTGTATAGGAATCCTAAACATTAGTCAAGTAAAGAACCTTTATATTAAAGGTTCTGCAATTAGTAAATGTCCAATGATTTTTAACAATCTATTTATATTCTATTGTCAGATATTAAATGGAATACCTAGATGTATATATTTGTGGTGTCATCCTCTAATCTTAGAGTATTAAACACTGTGTTTTTTCACAGACATTTAGAAAAGAAACTGATGGGTTTTATACAAGTGGAATAAAAAAACTAAAATCCAGAGTTAATTTATTAACCTAGCTAAAAACAATGAACCTTTTGGCTCAAAACTGTTGTGGATGCAGTCAGGGAAAAATCTATTTTGTTTCTAAATAATGGACAATGATAGTGAATCACTCTTTTCATGAGTGATTCACATGAGCGTCAAACATACCTTTGATATCTGACTTCTCGTGCACTGACAAAATCTTCTCGATGCATTCACCTAGCAGAAGAAAAATTGAGACCAAGACCATTCCTAAAGTTTTACGTGAACATGATGTTTTCTGTGGTCTTCTACAGTAAAACTACAAGTAGAGCAGGTCAAAAAACTAGTCAAAGAACATGTATACTTGGCAAACACTTACCTTTGTTCCGTTTGTACTTCCTGTACCAGTGTCCAAACTCCTGGCATTTGGAGGTGGAGATGTTAACGTAGTAAGAACTATTCACTATCGCCGAGATTGTACTCTAACAGAAATAGACATTTAAAAAATGTGAAAATCATGTTCAGTCAATCTATATACTCCCATTTCTATTGCTGGCAGGGTAAAGTTTACCTGTGGGTTCCCAGCTCCATTTACACTTAAAAACATTGCTTTAAGACTCTAAAACGCTAAAACTCCCTTAGGAGCAAGCAAAGGACAAAGCCATTTTTGATATCAAAATATCCGCAGCTGGCATTTTAAAGTATAATTTATTTCCCAACCTGCAAAGTGGTCAGTTAGCCACACAGCAGTGACTCCCAAAAACTTGCCATGGGAAAGGCAGAGGATTAAAACTCACATGAGTCAGGCTGCAAATGCACACCACCCACACACTTCCCCTAATCACTAATTACATTATGACTAAGTCCTGTGTATAAATCACAAGTCCAAATGACACACTAAGTGTAATGAATGCAGGGTGTGTGAGCAGCGTAATTGAGGTGTGCGTGTTTGCATCCTCTTTCATGGCATAGCATCAACAATTATGTGTGTGAGAGATGCTCGGCAGCCTAAGTGTGTGGTGTGCTGCAGATGAAACCTCAAATTCTTAGCTGTCTTCGCTGTCTGTATGTGTTTTTTTTTATGTGTTTGTTAGCTATCTCTACAAAGAGACCATGAAAAACATTCCGTATAGATGAAATTTCCACGCATCTTGTCTCCATCAAGTCCATGAAGATTTTCCATCAGGTTCAGATTCTTTTTTCATTAATGAAGTCTAACCTCAGACATCTGTACTTTTTTCCTGCAGAGATGACATTCACCTTTCATGCATTTAAGTAAAGCATCAACATGGCTTATGTTAGGTATAGATCACATTGCTTATTTTAAAATGTCCATGCTTAATTACTTTACTCCTATCTGTAAATCACATTCTTTCCTGGGGACAAACCCGCACATTCATGTGTACAACGTCTTAAATTAGCACTTGTATCCAGGAAAACTCTAGTGTACTTTACAAAGATGGAGGTCTTCAATTATGTGGAATCTGTCTTTAATTTCTCAATTTCTTCTTGCTTTTTGCAAATGCACTGTTTAATATTTGAAGCTCTAGAGCATGAAGTGCAATTTGTGGAAGCTGAACGTCTCAGCCTCACAGAGGAATTTAAGGACATCCCTGTGTTAAGGTGGGAAGGGAGAGAAAATGCTAACCTGTGACAGGCCAAGAAAATATACAAAACTGTACTCTATATATATGCTACAATGCTTTTCATAGTAGTACTAGGATGGAAATAATCTATCGAGTGGCTTTGGAACACAGGTTTTGGAGTCAGTTACCTGGGACAGAGGACACTCCTTGGCCAGCGTGCTCTGGTTGGTGTCTCTGAGTAGTTCTTTTAGAGCGTTCCGCACCGTGCTGTGGCTCCACTGCTCCGACGGCTGCTCCGATGGCTGCCCAAAGCTACACATTGGATAAAAAAAATTAACTTTTTATTGCTATTTCCAATTTGTCTCATTATCTTTCTGTCAAAAAGGAAACACATTTTTCTCTTTCATTCTTAGGTTTTTTTTTTTTCTGTTATTATTCAGCAGATCTGGATTCCCCCCAATGGAGACAACAACATTAACAACAACACAGTGTTTGGGAGTTTAGTTTGGTGGAATAATAGTCATTAATGAACGATAAAAACAAAATGGTAACAGGGTGACCAAACTGTACCGTGCAAGTGTTCAACAGACCTAATAAACCTAATAAACACACCTGTGTAGGAGAATTTGCAGTGTAACCATGTGGTAAACATCCAGCAGCATGTCGGCCACTGTTGCCTCTGGAGCATCTGTTAAATAGTGGATGGGCATCGGCTTCCAGCGGCCCACTTTAATGATCCCTGGGTCAAACAGACAGTATATCCAGTTAAGCTTATGTCAGGAGAAAATTTGAAATATCTGGTCAGCTTCATGTTCCAAAGGGTATCGTTCTGATTTTGTTTTTCTGTTGTTTGTCTACCTTATCCTGTACACAGCCACACACACCTTGACCTTCCGACAACTATTACTAAACAAAACTGATCATGTGTGTGCTTGACTAAATCAAATCCAGACACTGTATGGCCTTGAACTGCCAGACTCTACCATTTTAGCATCCAGAACACGAGGAGGCAGGCAGCCGAATGTCGACACTCCACCCCACCGCCCCAAGACTCTTCAGATGACCGATGAGAGGAAAATGTAAAATCATATCAATACCAAATAGATAAGTAATCGTTCTAAAGCTGACCTGTGCATGAAAATGTAGTTTTAATAATTACTGCCAAGATGTAATAAAGCTGACTTTCTTTATGGCCTCATTGAATGAAATTATTATTGGAAATGGGCTCTGTTACATGACTTTTTTTTTTTAGCCTTAACTTGGTGGAAGAACTCAGAAGGCACCTGCCTGCGTGTTTGTGTCAAAAAAGTGATGCAGAGCACTATAGGCTGTCTTTTCAAAAAATGTTGCCCAGAATTTATTGAAGAAAAATACATCCATATGGAATCAAAAGACTTAAAAAAAAAAGCACAAGGCAAAAATATAGTGGTGAATCAAAAACCCAAAAAGGTCAATCGACTGGAGCAGAAGTCGTTGCACCGCCTCCGCTGCCCGAGATACCCAAATGCTCAAACCATACCAACTGCACCTCTCCGGACTTGGGGTGAGGCGTTCTGCTGAAGCCGGACGCTAACAGTTCGCTTATGTACTTTCTGAAAACGCTTAGTCAAACTAAATTTACAGCCAGATTCGTCACATCTTTGCTTCAAACAAACAGTGCCTGTTCTCACATCCTCCAAGGGCATGAAGCACGGGGCCCCAGATAAGGTATGATTTAAGGAGGTCATCCTGACCTGCCTCTGTAAAGCACCTAGAGACAATTTTTATTGTAAAAGGCGCTATAAAAATAAAATTGACAACTCAGGGTTTTAACCGTAGCATTTAAATTTTATCTCTTCAGCACAGTTCACTGATTTGATTCAAAGATCATCATTTCTAATCATAGCCAATCACGTTTATATCTTTACATTCAATTTTTTATCTTTCTTGCTTTTCTTTAAGTATTCCTGTTTTTAAAATTTTAAAAAGTATGCAATGTTTTTCATACACAACTTAAGCGGTTTGTACACCCAGAACTGCAGATCCTCTGTGCAAAGTTGCTGTAAATAAAAGAGGGGACTTAGATTGGCCCTCAATCTAATGGTGGTGTCACGGGTCCACTATGCAGGCTCTGTCTCATGAGAGGACTTTCAATGCCCACAAAAAAAAAATGTGTCCTTTCTGGAGTGAAGGAATGCTTTAAAAACATGGCTATTTATAAGACTAATGTCACAGTAAGCATCCAAAAAAGTAACATACATTACAGTTAGTCCATCTTTATATTCACCATTTTATTTAAACCGACGAGGTAGTAACCATGTAAAAATAAGAAATTGCCTCTTTTTTAATAAGCCATAATGTGCAAGTGAATTAAAGAATAGGGCCTCATGGTCCAGCCAAAATTATGCAAGAGGCAGCTCAAACTGAAGAAGAAAATAGTCTCTGTATAATTTTGGTTGTGACCGCAGTGAAGAAAAAATGCATGACTCCAGCCAAAAATTATTTATTTGAAAAGAAAAGGCTTAGTTCTCAGGACAAAACCTAGCCATTTGGGAGAGGTGAGGGGGGGTCACAGGGCGTCAGCCACTTGGTTAAACTGCCTTGTGTTTACGGGACACACCACGGAATGTCAACTACCCCGCTTGCTGTGTATTCTTATTTTAATAGAATGGTTCTGATATTGCCGCAACAAGCACAGATGCTGATTTAGTTCTGGTTTAACCTTCACGTGGAGTCATTTCATCATCAAAAATTATAATTCAATGTGTCCTCTCAAAGTTTGGTTCATCTGCTATTACCTTTTATATGAGGTATAATACAATAAAATTCTATTTCAGTTGAATTTCTAGACCTACTGTTTAAATCAAAGGTCATAGGGTGATGTAGACTCTGCCAATACAAATTAGAACCGGCAACAGTATAATTTCTTTTTTTCACAAAGCAAACACATTTTCATGCCACATAAGTAATGAAATAAAATAATATCATCTGTCAGAATTTTGTTTAGTCTTTTGCATTATATTTGTCCGCTCAATTATTTAAACCAAAAGAAAACAAACAGAAAACTTTTATATGCTGTCATTAGCAGAGACTTTTACTTTTAAATTTTGAAAATGCTTGCTGCCGAGGGACGATGATTCACTGAACATCTCTCTAATGAACTTTCCCTGGGACTCTGGTCTCTAACAGTCCAGCAGATACTGATTACGTATGGCCTGATCCGCTGACATACAGTTACAGGGATGTGAACTTCGTGGGGGTCACTGTCCTACCTGACAATAATCATAACCTTTAAACCTCACCGTTAGGTCTCCCATTAGCCTGACGTGATCCAAAACACCAGTAATATGTCACTCCCAATGTTGCTAATATGGCTGGAATGATGAGGCGTTGCATTTGTAATAACAATTCCCAGGTATTATAGTATTATATATATTATAAAACACTTGTTACTTTGCACTAAAGCACTTAAATAGTAGGAGTAGTAGTCATAGTAGTGGTGGTCATAGTCATAGTAGTAAGGCTGTGTATCTGTCTCCATGTCTCCTTCTCCTCTTTCTCTCTTTTTTCCCCTTTCGATCCAACCAGTCATAGGTGCATGGCCACCACCTTGTAGCTGTCTTCCAAAGGTATGCTTTCTTTTTTTTTTGTTTTTTTAAACTGAGGTTCCCCCTCACCACTGATTGATGAAAAGCTGTTTTCTAAGCATACCCCAAGTGCTACTTACCACTAGCCTGTACGGCTGAGCTGCGTGAGTATCCTAGAGCCACCAGCGCTGTCTCGACAAGCTGTGTGAAGAGGACATCTTTCCGCACCAGCACAAACTCGGCGTGACGGTCCCCTTGGCTCTCGAAGTCACCAGCCAGGCCTGCATTCGCGTGCTCCACCACACAGTAAACTGGGATCATCAAACCTGCATGGTCAACACAAAGCTATAATTCAGGGGTCGGGAACCTTTTTAGCTGAGAGAGCCAAAAAAGTCACATTTTTTAAAATGTATTTCCATGAGAGCCATACAGTAGTTTTTAACTCTAAATGTGTACATTTTTAAACAAGACCAACAATTTTAGAGTCTAAGAGGTCTCTGAATTTATTTTTGTTCTTAATAACGTTGTTACACTGAAGTTATCCAATACTTCTTACCATCAATGCCACTTCTGGTGCTACGTGGTTTTGCTGATGGCTTTATATTCTGGTTGATATGCAGTGAATTTGAGCTTCATGCAGGCGTTGGGTGAATGTTTGGGCAAACTCGAAATAAAACTACGTTGACACATTTATCAATGAAGAGTTTAAATTGTCTTAAACGGACTTGTTTTGTTGTGGGCGGTAGTGGACATTTTTTTTTTTTTTTTTTTTTTTTACAATGAGTGCGGTTATTTACGAGTCAAATTTTGGTTGGCGATTTATATTGAAATCAGGATCATTTATGGGCAAATAGTAATCTAATGTTGACGTGCAGACATCAGTTTGACTCCGTTCAGGGAAATCACGGACCGTTATCTTTATCTTTGGCTTTAAAAATTTTTTCTCTCCAATCCACATTTCTCTTGTGGACTTTTGGCTCATGCGTCCGTGAGCTGTGAAGCTCCTACCAGAGTCCTGCAATGACTGCGCAGGTACGCAAGCATCGGCATTAATCAATCTGAACGTGAGCAGATGATACGATCAAATCTCACGTCAGGTCTGACCTCATGGACCTAAGTCAGTGTGGATTTGTGGTGCAGCCTAGCAAAATCTGAAAATAATGACAGAGCAGCAGCGTCAGGGCAGCAACACCTAAGCTCGCCCACGACAACGCTGTTCTGCGCCGCTGTAATCATTCTAATATTTAAGGGCTTAACATATTTAAATTATTTGTATCACTGATATCTGTAATGTTTTATTATTATTCATTACTTATTATGTTAAGAAATGTCAGATTTATCTGAGAGCCAGATGCAGTCATCAAAAGAGCCACATCTGGCTCGCGAGCCACAGGTTCCCGACCCCTGCTATAATTGATTTGGCTCCTGTAGAGACGCCACTTCCCAACTTCTTTATTCAAGTTGTCTCGTTGACATGCATGTTGACATGCAATTTAAGTAAGCATTACAAGGTTCCTGCAATATGAGTGTGTCTACAGCTTTTCAGCAGCTTTTACTGTGTCTTTAAAGCTTCTGCAGTAGCTAGAAGCTTGTTTGAGTGGCAGCAATTATTTGTCTGTGCATGAGGAATTAAAACCAACAGAGAATATAAATTATTTCCAGAAACCTCTTGTTCGCATTTTCTGTATCATTTAGCACTGGTAGTACAACCGATTCCTTTTGGTCTCTTCTATATCGGGTAAACACTGAGAGATCTAGTCTGGAAGCATTCACACCCCGCTCTGTCCCACAGGAACTGCTAATTAACAAGCAATATATCCTTCTGATGAGGTGGCGGCAGATCAGGCAGAGCCGAAAGGCACGCTGAGAATCAAACAGCCACTAAGTTGGAGGATGTGGGAGACAAATGTAGACGATTATTATTATTATTATAGTTTGGGTCTGCATACTCTTCAAGTGTCTGTGACGTCATGCAAATTCATGAGGGAATGTTGTGTGTTTAACATGCTGCTCTTTTTGTGTGTGTCTGTGTGTTTGTGTGGGTGTCTACTCATTCTGTGTGGTCCTACCAACTTGTGGGCCAATAACCTCCTCATTACAAGGTTCTCTAAAGACTACTCAGGGGGTAAGTTTAGGGGTAAGATAAGAACTAAGATAAGGTTGAAGTCAGGCCTCTACATAAGGGAAGTAACTGCAAAGGCCTAACAAACACTGTAACTGTCATTGCTTAGTTCAACCAGTGCAACTGGAATACACCGCCACAAAATTCAAGCGTCAGATAATGTTCTCTATAATGTGATACTCTAATATTACCTCTGGAAACACAGTAAAATGTTGATCTCTGCACTGTTGTAGTTTCTCAACATGAGAATAGAATAGGTTAGTAGCTGATGTGACCCCCCCCCAAAAAAAAAATACTAAGGGAGTCTAATTAAACTCTGTATGACGATGCCAAATAATCACCACGGTATGCAGACATTGTCACTGCAGAGTTTGATAGAATGACTTGCACGTGTGAAGAGACTTTTACATACATTATGTGTAAATACAATATTTAATTTAGCAACGCACAATTTAGAGCGTTTCTACTTGTCTTTGCCTCTGAAAAAAATGGGAGAGCATTTTTAAACAAAGGTACACATAAAAGGTCTATGTGCACAATTTTAATAGCACACCAGAGGATGTCTTTCAGGGTTAGAGATGAATTATTTTATATTTTGGGAGATTAAAGATTGCAGAACTGCACTCAATGCGCCCACATGAATCTTTCTAGAGGAATTTCAGCCCTGTTTATCATAATAATGTTATTATGTTACAGTACATCCGGACAGATGTACTGTATCCATTAATAAATAATGTGAAACAGATAATTGTTCAGTTTTAATCAGATATTTAAATCCTTTTTAGGTTTCAAGACAAACATGACTCCAAAAAAAAAACAAAAAAAAAAACATTATGACTATGCCACCCCACCTCCAAGCGGTCTCAGTGGTGTGCCGTTCTGTTTATGGCTGCCGTTGATGTCCAGACGGGAGGATTTGCTTAGCAGGGGTCTGCTGGATAACAGACTTTCCCCTCTCTCTTCTCTTTCCTGTGGACTGATGCTGTCTTGAAGGCTGGGGCTCTCCGTTCCCCTCGCTGCACCTCGGAGCTGCGCCATCCCTCTGGAAATGCTGAGAGGGACCCTAGGCACAGGGTTTGAAGCTGGGAGGGGAAAAAAAAAGAATATTACCTTTACTTAATTCTTGACAAGAAACATGGTCAGTTTGCACCAAGATCATAAATGCATAGATCTCGAGTACAAACCACTGGAAAATGTCCAGAAATTCTTTCAGACTCTCCTGATCTGTACATGTACAGATTATCTATGTGTATTTTCTGAATTTTTATTTAAGACTAAGGTTATTTATTTAATTCATTGAACCAGATCTGTGAAAAACAAAAGAAAGAGGAACACTTCTCTCGTAGCGCCTAACTGGTAAATACAGTTTGTTTTTTTGTTTTTTTTAAACTTCTATTAGAGAGGTTTGGTACAACCACAACAGAGAACTGAGGCATCTGGGACGAATCACAGGTCAACAAGTGGCGTTTACTCAGACTAAACAGAGTCAAGCAAATTATTCTCTGTTTAGACACATACGACCAAACAACGTGCAATAAAGAAATGTGTGAGTTTGGACAATGATGTGCACTTTGTATTATAAGAAAGAATAAATTGTTCTGGATTTGGTCGCTTTGATTGAAGTAATCTTTAACAGCTTTTGCCAAATGTGATGTGATCATTCTAAGTAGACTGATGTGGGGAGATTTGATGCCATCCGTAAAGGCCACAGCTGTGACTTTACATACGGTTTAATACAATACAAAGTTAATGGAGCTTTTCCGCCACTGAATCTGATGGCTGATAAATGTTGTTACCTGTCTTAGCTCTCGTCCTAGCACTGCAATACCTTTTGCTTATGCAGAATGACAATACACGAGCAGGTGTAGAAAGTGTGGTCTCGGGATCAGACCGAACCTACTAAATGTCTTCTGTTGTGGTTGGTGTACGGATTTTCATGACGTCTCGATTCGTAATTGGTTATTTCTGAGTTCATCGCTGCCATGGGTGTAGGAATGAGTGATGTCAAGTGCTCTGGCCAGAGTTGGTGACATAAGGACCCTAGATTGAATGTGTATGTTGGTGTTCTGGAGAAAGCGCCATCTACACTAGTTCCTTTAAATCTACCAGTTCAGATAGTTCTAATCTCTCTTTCTCTCTCCCCATCCATTGTTCCTGATCACCTCTTCATATCTTCCATGCTACCCAGTGTCCACAGTGCTGAAGCCCTAGATGCTCCCTAAAAACATCATCTATGGTCAACAATGGCAAAACTTAACTTCTTCCTTTGTTGCATTTAATGAGTTGTCCAACACAAACTGCTCTTCTTTTACTTCAGATTTTTATCCTTTGTAATTACAAAAAAACAGTTTGGTCACACTTTGGAATTCAGAGTGAAAATTGTTTTTGGAGATATGTTATGTTGGATTAGAAATGATCAGTATAGGCTGAACCATTCCTTTAAAGCGCAGGAACCTGACCAACTTCATGGTCTGATCTGCTGCAGATCGCTATCCCAAAATACTAGCTGTCCATGGGACTAAGTGTCAAGTATGGTGAAATCAAAATTGAACACATGTGTTCTTCACACGAAAATACACATGAAAAAGATCACGTTTGTTTTCAGTCGTGTATAGTTCAAAGCTGCTTTATTCCCATTTGAATCACCACTTTAAAAGACTCGTTTGTTCTGTGTCAAAAAATAAATAGTAAAAAACAGTTCCCAAAAAATCTGCAGTCATGCATGGCTCCAGAAACCCTGCAGAGGATAGCTGGGAAATTGACTGTTCTCTGCTTTGTGTATTTCTTCACACTGTGTTTTTTTTTTTTTTTTTTTTTTTTTTTTTTTTTATTGGTATGACAATAAAGTCAGCAGGAAAAAAAAAACCCCAAAAGCAACACTTGATAATAATAAGACACATATGCAACATTAAAGGCTATTGAATAGGCCAACAAAGAGCAACAAACCACAGATAACTAAGTACGGAAGACAATGAAGCTTTGTTTTACTTGATTTAAAGGAGAGATTTGGTCTGTGGTGAATGTGGCTGCCCAGACCCAATCACTAGACAAGGTGTCGCACCAGTGAGATCCATATTACTGGAGCCCTGATGGTTCTTATGAAATCTTTGTCTCTCTCTGTAAAAACAAAAAAAAAAAAAAAGTTTTTATGTAAGTTTTCTTTTTCCATGCAGGATAATAGTTAAGTTACTGATGATATAATGGTTGTAGCTGTATTTAATACACCACCCAGCCATTCGTGCCAAATCAGTGATGCCATTTTGGCAATATAAACTTAGCTTACCATGACCTTCGACCTTTAGAGTGCCTACATATTCTAATAAATGAACTCTGAGATCCAGACAGGTTACACTGGGACAGAAAGATTAAATACATTGGGTAAAGACAGATACTAAATGGTTTATTGTTGTGTACTACAGAGGCTAGAAACATTAATAGAGCTCACAAAATATTAATAACTCATGCAAGAGTTGCTGGGGAAAAAACAGAGGGTTTCATGATAAAGTAATTAATCTGCTGGAACAAAATATCTGATCAGTTTGTGGATCAGTCATGTGTGAGATGTTGTGTTAGAAGGTACCCAAAGTTCACCAAATACTGTAGGTTGGGAAATATACCAAAATTTTAATTTCATGAAAGTTTGTTGCCTTTTTCCTGGTGAAATATTTCATAGTTAACTGTTATTCCAATTAGAATTCAGATGAAAGACAGAATGTGGAGGAGAATTTAATCCTAATGTGTGAGAAATAAATGAGCTCAGATAAAATTTTTATATGTGGCTCTGATTAAATTTTTCCTGTAATATTTATTTTATGATATATAGCATATATATTTTGTGAGATTTGTATTATTGTAAATGTTAAATAAACAAATATAAAAAAATCATTTGAATATAAAAAATTGTAATGAATACAGCATTATCTGATTCCAAAATATATTGATTTTGACCTATTAAAAATATATTGATTTTGACCTATAAAAAAATTGTCATAACCTTTTAATAAAAAACAAAAAGAAAGAACAATTTAAGCTATAAGGCTTCATTGATACAAATATCTCATCTGAAGTCTAGATAAAAGTTGTGTGTACTTTCCTTTCTAGCATCCGTTTATTCTTTGTGCTCTTTTTATGGCACCAGTAACACAACAGGAGCATCAGTGGGGAGCAGGAGGTTCTAACTTGTATCTGGGTGTCAGATGTCTTTCTGTCGCCTCCTTGAACACGAAAAACCTTCAAGCCTTACACTCGGAGGTCTTGAAGCCGGGAGACCACACACTCCCAACACACAGATGGAGGCCAAATGTTTCATTTGGTGGCCCCTGACAAATCACACTGAGCCTCCACTGGCTGCAAACACTGCAGCTGCTTGTTGTAGACAGGCTCTAATTTAGGGGGTTTTAATAGCTTTTAAAGTGTTCACTCTAATTAAACTCAACTCTTGCGATACTCCTCTCAGGACTTTTAAGGTAGGATGGCATAAATATCCCAGACTGTTCAGAATGCCACAGAAAAGACTGCGTGCGATACTGGGGACCTTTATTTTATATCCCACATAAGGCCTGTTCACTGATTTAAAGTGCAGAAATGATATGAATAAGAATATGGCAGTGCCAATGATGATTTTGCACGTTATTTTTCCTGGCATTTTATACCACATAGTTTTAGAGATTTTAAGAACACTCGTGGATTGATATAGGTCTGTCCGTCACTGAAAACTACTGCATACAACAGTCTTTTATATGTGACTTCTATGCAGCTATTGTATTCCCAATAAAACTAGAAATGAACTTTTTTCCAACCTCAGACATTAAGCTTAAGGCAGATTAGACAAATAACAGAGTAATATTTCACACTTCCAAACTTTCAAACAGATTTCCACATTACTTAGATATTGAACATGTATATAAATATCTATATTTTAAATACATGCGTCTACAACTCCTGATCAAGTACATTTGAGGAAGCGTAGACTTGATTGTAGCGCCCCCTTCTGGCATTTATGTGTTATTTTGGTTCTAGTATACTTGTTAGTCTAATTAAAACAACATTTGACCAATTCCCTGAACACCATTTTGCCTTTCCAGCTACTCAAACCCCTGACAACCAAGTTTAAAGTGTGACTGTGACTCAGAGACCACCCTGTGGTTGACAACAGAACCAATCAATCAGGGGCTGTTTAATATTTTGATTCACCTGCAAAACAACAACAAAACCATAATCTGAAAGCATAATTTAGCATCAATAATGAATATAGACAATAAAAAACACTATCTGACTTCCTAAGCAAATGTGTATTTGGGGACTTTTATATGGGAACCACCAATACAGAAGTATTTACATCCTCCTGTTACCACAACTTCAACAGTGCAGGCTGACTTTAACCAAGAGAAAATACTGTAGTAAGAAGCTGAGTGAAAAGATTTACTCATCAGGTAGTCATTTTCCCCATCATTCAGTATTTATTTAAAACTAATTTACAGCAGATGCACATAAGATAAACCTATAAAACTGCGTATGGCTGGATAGACTATTATTTACACCCAGGTGTGAGTAAACCCTTTGGCAAAATGATGGATATTATGCTTTTTTTCCACCTGACATGCCACCGCAGGACAAACACAGGTGCAGATAACACAATTAGGCCAATGATGGCTTCAGATGGTCCCACATGAGGCGCTGCTGATAATGGAGGCACTGATCTGAAAACTGTCAGCAGCTGTTCGGTAGCATCTGCACATCACTCTTTCATTTCTAATATTAGGATTCCTATTAGCAACAATATCAATGTAATTGTTAATAGTGGGAGTGGGAACTGTTGTAGCATGTAAGGATTTCATAAGAGTGCAAAAATGAATTTGCTTTAATAAAATTATTAATTAAATTATTTTAACTGAACCTGATGAGGAAAAAGTTGCAGGGTAGACCTCAAACCTGAACAAACAAGCTTAAATATTATCAAATGGCCAAAGGTGATAACTGTTAAAAATTTTGAAGTCAATTTGAACATAAAAATGAGTAAACAAAACAATCTAACAATAACAACAAATAAAACATTTCACGACAATTGTGTATTTTTATATTAAAAATAAATAAATGAATGACATTTAGCCTGTGGAAAAAACAGCATTATATTAGTTTGAACTAATTCATTTATTGAATGTAAACAAACTTTTAGGACACAAAACAGTTGTATGCTTCACTAATTTCACAAAATCAACTTTCAATAATGAATCAGTATTGTCTCTTAAGGTTTCATTTTGTCCATAAAATCATTGCCAATCTGCTACACTGCTACATAAAGGAAGTGTTCAGTGGAAGTTCACTCACTTTTTAAGAAGTCACTGTCTTTGCCGGTTGATAAACTCCATCCATTGAAGAAAACGAGGGAATCCAGCCTTAACGAATATGGATTTTCCTGACCTTTACCTTTGATAGCAAAAAATAAAGCTGCAGAGCTGTACATGGAGATATAAAGAGGAGGAGTGATGGGGGCAGAATGCTGCCGCCACAAAGAGCTGTAAAATGACACATGAACAGAGGGAGGGAGGGGGCGGAAGACCTGGGGACAGATTGGCACATAGTAAAAATAGGCAGATTTATTTCTGTCTGCAAATCCTGCAAAGCAAAAATAATACAACTCATCAATAGCCAGATTTTATAGAATTTTAATATACTTTTAATAGCAAACAAGTGTGGGGAGGGCAGGAGGTGAGTGGAAATAATTGTAGTCCTAAAAGGTTAACAATGAATAAATAATACAGTCACAGATATAAGATGGATGTGTGTTGTAGCACCAAGATGAGTGAAGTGAAAGGAAATAAAACTGGGAAAATGAAAGGTTTCTATCAGTTTTCCACATTGGGATCATTCCTGCCATTAAAAAGAAGACGGTGATGCTAAAGTTGCTAACCAACAGAACCATAACCATAACGACTGCGCTGCTCATTATGGATGGAAATCTGTGATAGAAGAATGACAATAGACAAAAAACGTTTACGTTGTGATGGCCTTTACATCACTTACACAAGTTTGAGTTTAATTATCTTGATCAGTTTGTATGATGGAAAGAAGAAAGCTGTAGGTCGAGGAGATGAATCATCTCTGGTCACATGCTGTCAACTTTATTTGTTTGGTTAATGCAACTTCCCCAGTGGAACCAGTTTTATACAATATTTGAGAAATAATACTAACTTTCCTTGATGTGACCCATGTGGACGACACACGCTCCAGTGTAAAGTACCTGAAGGGTCCCCTGAAGTGTTCCAGTTTCCCTGTTGTGGACGTTTAATCACCTGCTTCCATCTAGTGGTAACTATACAAATTACAATGTAATTGTCATCGACGTGTCTGGTTCTTTTCAACCAGAAAAGTCTTAATCAAAATGAAACCAAAAGTGATTTTTGAATAAAACAAAATAAGAAATCTATGTATTGTGTAACCTTGCAAATATAAAATATTGAA
This sequence comes from Pao palembangensis, assembly GCA_015343265.1. Taxonomy (NCBI): domain Eukaryota; kingdom Metazoa; phylum Chordata; class Actinopteri; order Tetraodontiformes; family Tetraodontidae; genus Pao; species Pao palembangensis. The sequence goes on along the minus strand of CM027085.1, from coordinate 8,440,617 downwards.
AATCAATTGAGGGTTGCCCCTTTTATACATTTTTTGAAGCTACAAAACACAAGCGTTAAATTTTACAGTTCAGATGTCAGGTTGTTTTATTTATCGATAATATAATATTGTAAGAAAATACGCATGATGACAATGTCTTAACTACCTTATCTACTATTCAAATTTATTCAGTTTGTTATCTTCTGCTATTTTGATTTCTGATGAATATATATTCTGTAGGCAGAAACATGGTTTTACCATTGGTTCACCAGTATCACCCATAGTTGCCAATCTTAACATGGAAGAAGTTGAAAACAGAGCCCTCTCATCCAGGAACCATCCCCAGTCGCTGGTTTAGATATGTTAACGACACCGGGGTCAAGAAGCTTTCTCAACACACCACAACAGTCCTGAAGAATACATCTAGTTTGGCATCCACATCCCAGAGAAGATGAAACAGAAGACAGTCGGACCTTCTAAGACTGTGCAATAAGCATTCCGATTTGACTCACACCATCCACTGGAAGAAAACCAACACAGGGCCGTGGAGACACCTACCAGAACTCAAGAAAGGGAGGAGGAACAGGGCAGCTCTCAAAACATGTGGATACCCAGACTGGGCCTTCATCAAGACCTCTAAGAAACAAGACCTCAACAGGGATGAAGAGAGAAATTAAACATCACTGCATTTCTATCCTGAACCTGTCTGGAAAACTCAAGAGAATCTTCCAGAAACATGACATCCTAGTACACTTCAAACACTACAACAACACACTCAGACAAAAGTCTTCCAAATGAAATGCAGCCTGGGTCTGGGAAATACAGGTAGCCTTAAACCAGAGGGTCACCATCCCACATGAAATTACAGCAATCAACCTAAGACTATATCTGGGACCTTTAGTCTAATCCTATTGACGTCTGTGTAGATTCTCACTCATCCAGGTCATGGTTATCCAAAGTAGATCTCTCTGTGTCAACTGGACTGCAAGGTTTCCTTGAAAACGTTTCGCCCTCTCTCCAGAGAGCTTCTTCAGTTCTAAGTTTGCTGGGGCAGAGCTTGAAAATATAGCCCTGTGGACCATCGGCATGTTAATGGCCCGGGTGGTTACCTGAGAGTCCTTGGCAGGGTGGTTGGCATCTAGTTTCGGTTGGGGTGCTTCCCCTTTGTCTGTTGGGTCACATGTTAATGAGTCACCAGGTCTGGTCAAACAGCGTGAATGTTTGGAATGCTAACAAAATGAGTGGAGAACTGCATTGTACGTGGGTGACAGAAAGTGCCTTAGTCCACCACCTCTGTTTAAAGCTCATACAAGAAGAAGGTAATAGATCTTCTCCAGAAACTGGAAAAGGAACAAGCCATTGACAGACCACAATACTACCGTTTATATCCAGGAGAAGCCATACCTTGCATCTATGGATTACCCAAGATCCATAAACAAGGGACCCCTCTCAGACCAATAGTTAGTAGCCTCAATTCTGTCACATACAACATTTCAAAATACTTGGCCTCCATCTTGGCTCCCATGGTTGGCAACACCCCACACCACATCAGTAACTCCCAGGATTTTGCTAAAAAGGCCAGTCGTCTCAAACTACAACCTGAGGAGACCATGGTATCTTACGATGTCATTTCCCTCTTCACGTGTATCCCTACCACTGAGGCAACATCCACAAGCGACCATCCACAAGCGCCTTCTACTGGACGACAGCCTTCCAGAGAGAACAGCCTTAACACCAACCCAAATCTGCACCATGCTGGACCTCTGTTTGAACACCACCTACTTTCAATACAGAGAGGGCTTCTACAGGCAGAAACATGGGTGTGCCATGGGTTCACCAGTGTCTCCCATAGTTGCCAATCTCTACATGGAGGAGGTTGAAAACAGAGCCCTGTCGTCTTTCACAGGAACCGTCCCAAGCCACTGGTTCAGATATGTTGATGACACCTGGGTCAAGATTCAAACAAAAGAATTGGAAGCGTTCTCAACCCACCTGAATAACACAGATGATTACGTCAAATTCACCAGAGAGGACGTAAAAAAAGACAGTCTGGCCTTCTTGGACTGTGCAGTCAAGATCAAGGACAGAAACCTTAGTATTGAGATCTACAGAAAACCCACCCACACAGATCAGTACCTTCTTTTTGACTCACACCACCCACTGGAACATAAACTTGGTGTTATCAAAACCCTACAACATAGGGCCAAAGAAGTACCCACCACAACCCAAGGGAAGAAGAAAGAACAGGAACATCTAAAAACAGCACTCAAAACATGTGGTTACCCGGACTGGGCCTTCACAAAGACCTCCAAAAAACGAGACCCCAGCAAAGAAGAGGAAAGAAATAAACGTCACAGCATTTCCATCCCCTACCTGTCTGGAGTTTCAGAAAAATTCAGGAGAATCTTCCAAAAACATGACATTCCAGTACAGTTCAAACCCTCCAACACACTCAGACAGAAACTGGTCCACCCAAAAGACAAGACACCAAGACACAAACAAAGCAATGTTGTCTATGCTGTACAGTGCCAGGAGGAATGCAAGGAACTGTACATTGGGGAAACCAAACAGCCCCTCCATAAACGAATGGCC